>JANAVB010031417.1:22454078-22594078 GCA_029216955.1 Iris pallida | reverse complement strand
AAAAACAGACATTCATGAAGAAATTTCTAGGGTTAAGATGTGACAAATATCAACCAATGAACATAGCAAAAGAAAACAAGTGGGTTTATTTGAGATTCATATATGGTAAGCTCTGGCAAAACTAACTATAATAAAAGATATAGGAATCCAGGATCACAATATAGAATTCGAAATCATATGTGACGTTGTAGGTTATATTTGGAATTCAGATCATAACACATACTCCTTATCGAAGGAAAAGAAAAATTGTAATCTATGAACCTGTTTGGATTTTTCGCTCTTTGATCTTTTTCGGTTGGTGGCCTGATTTTGAAGTTGGTATGGACTCCCCTTCTCTTGTCGTTGGAGCAACGGCCGACGGCGTTCTCGGTTAGAGCGTCGTGCTGATAACGTGTTATAACTAGAGAGATAGCAACAAGAGAAAATGGAAAAGAAAGTTGTGTATATCATTCATCAAATATGGCCTTTATATAGGCTTACATTGCCATGCCAAGGGACAAACGTTTCATAGGTTATGAAACCAAAGGGCATATGTTACATATGTTATGAACCTAAAAGCCATAGGTTATAGAAACCAATTCACATCCATTTACAACTCTCAAGTTTTTATTTTTCTAGGAATTTCATTTTCTCCATATCTAAGGAGAACTATTCAACGCGGTCTGACTATAATTCTTAGGGGAGATCATTTCTCTGATAATGGATTATGATTTATAGTGATGGCAATGACCTTGATATGAAGACTAATTCCAAGCCATTCAAGTCATAGTTGCTACCTAGAATTCCAGAAATATAATTCTGAGTAGAAATTGGAACTCCGCCGGCAAGTTAGTTGGCTTGGTGGGCCTGAGAGAAGATTATTGTTAGGTTATCAGAACAGAACATATTACACATAATACATAAGTTCAGTCAACAGTTGCTGACCAATTTGGATTTCTCCCTCCAAATCAGCACACCATGGCAAGATTTCAGATTTCAGGATGGTGGAGTTCCTGTTTCTGTGGCAAATGCTGTTATGACACTAAGACGCTCAAACAGTATCAATTTTGATGTGTCACCGTATGTTTGCCCGTCTTGTGCCGCAACACATGCAAGACACGGACATGATACCAATTTTCGAAATATATAATGTAGTTGAATCATACCATCTTCTACAAACAATTGATTGTTTTGGTTGTCAGCAAACCAAGAAAACAAACAAATCCAGACCAGTGTGATCAGCAACTGAGAATATATATATATATATATATATATATATATATATATATATATATATATATATATGGCTAAATTTTAACTTGATACCCTCAACTATCCATGCTTTGTAACTTGATACCCTAAACTTTTAAAATAGTTAACTTAATACCATCAACTATTGAATATTTTCAACTTCGTACCCTAAAATCCAAAAAATTCCAAAAATACCCTTGCCCCCCCCTCTCCCTCTCCGCAGCAGTAGCGGCAGCGGGGCGGCGGGGGCGGCGCGCAGCAGCGGCGGCCGGAGAGGGAGGGGGGGGGGGGGGGGGGGGGGGGGGGGGGGGGTTGGGAAATAGAGAGAGGGGGGGGGGCATTTTGGGAAATATATTTTTCAGGGTATCAAGTTGGCTATTTTGAAAGTTTAAGGTATCAAGTTGCAAAACATGGATAGTTGAGGGTATCAAGTTGAAATTTAGCCTATATATATATATATATATATATCTTATACAAAACACAAAGGTTTTTGAATCCTAGGACTGACTGTGCCAAGATAAAGAGTGGTTGGGATTTAATCTTGGTGAATCAACGGTTGTGGATGAGCATTATTGAGAGTGGGGTTTTATGGGGAACCCAAAGAGTGGAGTTTGCACTCATAATGGTTGTGGATGAGAATTATTGAGAGTGGGGTTTTATGGAAAATGAGCATTATTGAGAGTGAGATTTTATGGGGAATCCAAAGAGTGGGGTTTGCACTCATAATGGATGTGAATGAGCATTATTGAGAGTGGAGTTTTATGGAAAATCCAAAGAAAATTCACATCCAGCAGTGGTTGGGATTTAATATTTTGATGGGGGCCTCATAATTATTATTGTTCGTTTAAAATTGGGGGTCCAAGATTTTGAGGGGGAATATACCTTAAATGAACCATGCCCTATGGGCACGGGTTATGACTAGTCTATTATACAAAACACAAAGGTTTTTGAATCATAGGGTTGACTGTGCCAAGATAAAGAGTGGTTGTGATTTAATCTTGGTGAATCAACGGTTGTGGATGAGAATTATTGAGAGTGGAGTTTTATGAGAAATCCAAAGAGTGGGGTTTGCACTCATAATGGTTGTGGATGAGCATTATTGAGAGTGGGATTTTATGGAGAATGAGCATTATTGAGAGTGAAATTTTATGGGGAATCCAAAGAGTGGGGTTTGCACTCATAATGGTTGTGGATGAGCATTATTGAGAGTGAGGTTTTATGGGGAATCCAAAAAAAATTCACATCCAGCAGTGGTTGGGGGCCTCATAATTATTATTGTTCGTTTAAAATTGGGGGTCCAAGATTTTGAGGGGGAATACCTTAAATGAATCATGCCCTATGGACACGGGTTATGACTAGTATATATATATATATATATCATCAGTTAACTTGTGTTGTTAAGTGACAGAAGAAAAGGTTTTCACAAGCGACAGCCAAATGTGGTGTGCTGTTACAAATAATTGGATCTTTCTGTATGTACTTAATAGCCTGTAAGATATTAAGGTTACAACGACCAGTAACCAAGCAGTTGAACGCTTTGGTTCACTTCAAGACATTCATGAGAAAATAAAAAAATAAAAATAAATCCGAGAAGCCGAAGAAATAGTCTAAAAAATTAAAAAAATTGGACCGAGAATCTTAAGTGTTAACATTAGAGAACTACATTCTGTCTGGAGTTCTGATAAGTGAAATTTGTGCGACAAAATACTAAATTCGATCAGATTGACTGTAATTCACTACTATTTTTACTTACCATAAGCAAGCAACTCACAGTTACAGTGCTAATGCAAGGTTCTGAAACTGGCAACACACCAAGAATTGCCCAGCTTTATTGGAATGGAAGAGTACTTCACATCGATATATGTAAATAACAGAAGCCAATTCTTCAAAGATAGACAAACGGTCTCATACTCTCGATTACTTTCAACGAAATGATTGAACACGGTACGATTAAAGATACAAAAGTAGACAGAGAGCCTCCTTTAACTGTCAACATGTGCTGACAGAGAGACTTGTTCTGAACAGTGGCATCAAAAATGTGGCACCAATAAGCCATTCGGTCAGCTTTACCATTTCGCTGGGCGGCAGCAACATAGTTGCGGAATAACTCCATGGCCAACTGGTAAGCACTCTTTGTCATCCAAGGCTTCAAACATGAGCCTCTACTATACCGTCCCACTTATCTACAAACTCGTGCAGCTTATCAAAGCCCTGCAAGAGAGAAAAGCAACCACCAAACTTGTTAGCATAAGAAATAACTAAACTCTGAATGAAGCTAGTAAATTCACCCTACTGTGGGCTAAAAAAAAAAAAAGGTAATTTCTAAGGGCACCACCATATTTGCTAGGGGACGGCCCTTACTTGGGGGCAGCCCAAGCAGGTGGAGAAATTGTTGGGGGGCACCCACAATTTACTTGAGGGCAGCCCAACCCCCCAAACCCTAATTTCTTCCCTCTTCTCTTTCCTCCTCCTCCCTCCTCCTCCTCCTCCTTCCTCCGACGGCGGCGCCACCACCACTACCAGCAGCCACCGCCACCGCCGCCTCCTTCCTCCACCACTACGAGCAGCCACTGCCGCCACCACTACCAGCGACGGCGCCACCAGCAGCAGAAGGAGGAGGAGGAGGGCGTGGAGGAGGAGCAGCAGCAGCCACCTCCTCCTTCCCCCTCATCCTTCCTCGACCCTCGTCAACCGCGACTCCCTCTCCCGCGAGCTCCGCCACCACCTCGCCTCCCTCTCCCGCGACTCCCTCGACTCCCGCGATTGTATTTCGTCCCCCTCGACTCCCTCTCCCGGGAGCTCCGCCACCACCTCGCCTCCCTCAAGTCCGAGCTCCTCGACCTCGTCAACCGCGACTACGCCGACTTCGTCAGCCCATCTCCGAGGAGGACTGCCACCTTGTTGGCAGTCCTAACATATGTTAGAACTGGCAACACAGTCCTAGGACTGCCAACTTGCTGACAGTCCTAGGACTGGCTTGGGATGCCCCCAAGTAAAAAAAAGGATGGCAAACTTGTAATTTTTTTTGAACATTTTTGGGCTGTCCCCAAGTAAAAAGTGTGGTGCCCTTAGAAAAAGCCAAAAAAAATTCTTACACCAGCTTGTTAGTGTACTGATGTAGGGGTGCATTCTGTAAATGGCAAGAAATATTAATCGTAACAATTATATGGAATTCATCTCCTAGCCTACATTTTTGGTTTTGTTCGACTTTGCCGCTCCCCTTTCGGGGAATACAAAACAGTGGTCCAATAAGGTTTCGCTGCTAAAAGAATAAAAACATTCCATTAGTTCCCTGACGTGACACACTATAGAAGAAGACCATTCCTGTTCAAAAAATGACCTATTCAGAAGCACCGGCACCATATTTTGGACATTTCTACTTCACAGACATGAGCATAAAGGGGTAAAAGTAAGTCTGTAAGTGCATCTGTGAACTATTCAGAGGTACCAGCACCAAATTTTATATACTGAATCAATCACTATGTAGACCACCACTAGTCAATAGCATCCCTTTTCACTTAGTAGAACAGTTCAATTACCGCTCTGCTTTAGCATAGAATGTCAAGGAAACATATTACATGCAAAAAGAACTGCAGTATAAAACCATTCCGATACTCACCAGCCGGTTCGTGAACTGCCCAAAGGATTCACCCTGTAGACGTTCCCTTTTCCAATTGTAGAACAAAGGTTCCAAAACCTTCTCTAAATTTTGGATCTTCACCTTATTCGTAAAGCATTTTGCCAGAGTTGTCTGGTTAGGCACCCCCCCAAGCCAAATCTGAATGCACAACAAGTAAAAAAAAAGAGTAAGCTCTGTAAGCAATTCGGCACCCTATCCTTCTATTTATCAAGATACCACCATGGAACCTGCCCAGGTAATTATAAAGGCATGTGTGTTTATTCAAGTGATCTGCCCCATCCCCATCACCCACTATTGTTAATTCCATAGTGGTCATTACTGAGGAAATGATAAATAGATATGCCTTTAATTTTAGTGAAACATTAAGCTCAACTTATCACAAAAATTTCATCTATCAAGTTACAGATCAAGTACCTGATAGCTGTTTGGGCCGTCACCAACAAATCCAAGCTCAGCCATGTATGGTCTGGCACACCCATTAGGGCAGCCAGTTACCCTGATCACCACTGACTCCTCGTATTTGAGGCCTACCTGAAATATTAATGACTTCAGTCTTTCCTAAAACAAACAATTTCTTCTATGATATAACTTGAACACATAAACTCATAGGACACTTCAGGTGATTACCTTATCAAAAACAGCCCGAACCCTTTTGAGAATATCAGGTATCCCCCTCTCAGCTTCCGCAATTGCTAGGGGGCAAAGTGGTAGAGCAGGACACGCCATTGCAGTAAGATTGAGTGGATCAACATACATAGGTTCCTGTAAATATATTAAGAAAGTTGTAACCTAGTGGCAATAATGTCGATGATAATTGAAAGACAGCAAACAAAGTCTTGTTTCATTCCCAATCATTCATCTGCTTGTGACTTGCAAATAATACATGATACTAAACAAGACACTTCAACATAGTATTAATTTACAGAATTTCAAGTTAAGATGGACTTTTTCCATCGGCTTCTAAAGGACCTGTAATCTTGAATTATCTTTTGAAGGAATCAGATTGCGCCCAGTCCATTCCATAATCAAGCTAAAACAAGTTGATACAATTATATAATGAAAGACACAGATAACCAAGCATACCAGAAGACCAGCTTGAGCAAGTGCCGTAGATATGGGCTGTTTCCAGGAGTGACGAATGTCACACAAGATGATGTTCTGGTTTGGAGTAATACGCACACTTAGGTTATACTTCTCGATTATTTCCCTTAAAGTTTTCTTCATTTTACCTCCAATGCGGCCATTATCAACATGCAGACCACAAAACATTGTACCAGTATCCTGCATGAAAATGGAGTGAAATATATGAATAAAAAGTTATAGGAATTGAATTCAGAAACATAGTCCACTTAATGCATGTTCAGGCATGTTTCTTACAATATTTAACAAAATAAATTCCTATGTATCGTTAAGCTACAAGTAACATGTCTACATGTACCAAAATTTACACATGCAATCTAACAAGTACAATACAATCGAACCTGTTCATGCCATCCAAGATAGCTCTTGAATTCCCACTCTGGCAACTGTCGAAAAGCTTCAAACTTCTTTCCATAATATTGCTCAACAACAGAACGGAATTTTTCAATACCCCATTCAGAAATCAAATACTTCATACGACTGTACTTCCTGTCATCCCTTCTACCATTTTCTCTTTGCGTAACGACAATTGCTTTGACAGCATATAGTATATCCTCCTTGGGCACATAACCCAGTGGCTCTCCCAAACGAGGAAAAGTAGCTTCCACCCTGTGTGTTCTTCCCATGCCACCACCCACCTAAACTTGCAGAAATAGATGAATCAAATATTTAAGTTTAAAGAGAGTACGCTGGGGGTGGGGGTGAAGAAAAATTTGGAAAACTTACGTAGATATTAAATCCTTGTGGTTCTCCATCGCTATCAGAAACTACTACAACCCCGACATCATTAGTCAGAATATCGACAGAGTTATCTGTAGGCACTGTAACAGCAACTTTGAACTTCCGAGGCAAGAACTGAGTGCCATATATGGGCTCTGGAGAATCTGTAAAGTTTGTTCCATGGGAATTGTCATTACGGGCTTGAACTACTTCCGGAGGCTCTGCTGACATGATTTTCTCCCCATCTACCCACAAATCATAGTAAGCACCAGACTGAGGTGTAAGTAGTGAAGCAATATTCTCGGCGGTCTCCTGAGCAAAAACATACTCTTTTTTGGTGTATGGTGCTGCGGGTGCAAGGACATTTCTGTTCAAGTCACCACAAGCGCCAAGAGTTGACCCCATATTTCTGATAATAGTACTCATAACAGTTTTAAGGTTCTTTTTCAAAACACCATGCAGCTGAAATGTTTGCCTAGTGGTTAGGCGGAGAGTGCCAATACCAAACTCGTCTGCAAGATTATCCATAGCCAAGTACAGCTGGTTTGGAACTTTCCCACACGGATTCTTTGTTCGAAGCATAAATGTGTAAGATTTTTTACCCCGTTCATCTCTGTTAGTCTGTTGATAACTTCCATGGAACTTGATCAGTTGAGTGGCAGGCTCATTTATATTTGGTGTCTCTGATACCAACTCCTCATTAAGAGGATATCTAAGAAAGTTGCTCTGCTCTTTAAACAATTCAACCTTGCTTCTTTTGACCTCAGGCTGGGAAAAAAATTTAGTCAATGAGCTTACAAGATATAATTTCATATATAACATACACTGCTTGTATTAATTTGTATTAATTTTGATTCTACTTGGAACAAGAAAATCTAATACAAAAGCTTTTACACAGGGCAGTACTGGAGAGTACTTACTGTTAGGGCAACCTATATAGTGTAAGGCTCATAACAAACGCAAGGAAGAAATTCAGGCAAGTATGAATATATATCCAATTACTGAACTTCATATGCAGATACTGATTTTCACATCATGTATTGGGATTCAAGAGGCACAGCTGAGTCAGGTTTGCACAGCCTCACTGAAAACCCAGACAAGTAACCATGAAACTAGTTCCATTAGTTCAAGCTCAGATAACTCAAAGGGGATTCATTATTAGAGTGGTTCCGTGAATTGAATTGGAAGTGGTTATCAAGCAAATGGAACCAAAATTTGCCCAAAGCTTCATGGGATATTTTAAATTTAAGGATACTTTGAAAGAAAGTAAGATAAATCTTAGGATAAACAACCAGGTGGTAGTTTCACCTAATGATAGAGACATGTGGTCATGTGTGGGAGTGGGGGTGGGGGCTGGTTGGAATGCAAGGAGGTGTACAAAATCAGAGATTTTGTCATTCCCCCCATCTCAAACTAGGTTAGGAACCAAACAATTTCAGACACAGAGAAACTTCAAAAGGAATGTTGTTTTGCCAGTGTTTGGCTCAACTTGGAGATAAGTATAAGGAAAGGGATAAGATTTGTGTAACCTGCTATCAACCCGCAAGGGTCTGAATGATATGTCCAGACCCGGAAAATCAGACTGAATTCAGCTGGTAACCTTACAATCAGTGTACATTGCAACTCAAAGATCTGGTGTGGCTAGATATGAGTTACGACTTATGGCCATCCAAAGTTTCACAAGCAGTCAAATAGTCAATATTTTGTTGGCAATAGACAAATCCAAAGCTTATACTTATTTAGGATCGTTTGCAATGATGGCTTTCAGAGTTATCATCGAATACCAATGATCGTATATGGAAGGATCGAATCTACATAGTGATGCTCCAATCCAGAATTTGCTGGAGCCAAAATTCTTATATATTAACAGCTATTGATGAAAGAGTAAGTCGATAAGAGGGTGCATCATCAAGACCTCCGCATGTAGCAAGAGAAGGGCTATGGTCCACTGGATGGGGAAACCTGGTGATCAAACGTGGAATGAGCAGGTCATAGTGCCCGAATGAGAGTCCGTAACCAGGATCCAATATAAACAAGCTCGTATTAGATAAGAAGTGAGGGCCGAGGCTTGCTTGGTGAAGATAGGAAGCAAAGTAGGGACGATGGGCTTGGAATGAAAGTGAATAGAAGAGCAATTGTTGGGTGTCATACATGTAAGATGGATAGCCTCTGGTTTATTCATCCAAAATAAGAAAAGTGCACAAAGAACATTGCTCTATGAGAGGTTAGACTAGAAGAAAAATTAAGAGCTGCAAAGAGCTACTCACTAACCCAAAAATCAATTATCATGCACAACCATGCTAGTGACAGTACTATTCAGAGAGCATCACTTGCAAGCAATGTTTTAAAAGGCGCAAGGAGAGGGGTTTAGGCTCCCTCGGGACAAGGCATAAGTCCCAAGACGTTGGGCGTAAGTTTTTCGGGGATTAAATTTTTTTTTATCTAAAACTTTATAAAATATTTAACAATAATGAAAAAAAAAGTGAAATGATCAATAGTAAAACATAAGCTAACAATATGATCCAAATTCTTGAGAATAATTATCAAACAGATTGTAGACCATTCTTTAGTCATAAGAGCCCAAGATTAAAATATTTTGACAAACAATGTAGCTATTGCCACTTCAAAAGTGTCAAAATAACAAAGATATGTCAAAATCCAAGTCTTACTCATCTACAAGGAATTAAAAATGAAGGGACAAAAGATGAGGGAAAAAAAAGAGAGAGAAAGGGAAAAAAGAGAGTAGAAAATACATAGATTGAGGATGTTGATGCAATTGTGGATCTTGAGGGAGTGAGGTCGGTTGAGGGGGCGGCAATGCCTATATCTAGCACGACTCAAGGGCGCGTCGGTGCGCTAAACAGAGTGGGAAGACGTAATTTTGATGTACGTAGCCTCGAGAGGGGAAGAACAGGGTTTTGTTGCAATTTAGGATTGTCTTGAGTTATAAACCACAAACCCCAAAAAACAAACTCTTATTGAACATAAGTTTTTCAAATAGGGCGTTAAAAGGTGTGATTCCTAGGCATATGGTTTAATTAAACAAGTTCCTGGATTTTTCTGGGGTGCCTTGTCCCGAATGCTTCCCGAAACGAGTCCCGCAATAATTTTTTAAAACATTGCATGCAAGGAGTCGGAAAGTTACCATCCTCAATATCACGTTAGATGTTCGCAAGCTAAGGAGACACATGACTGAGGCTAAAAACAAAGTTGCCGCTCATATTTTCAGATACTTGTATCCTCATTTTCAACCTTTCGGACATTTTGATGTACTTTATCTTTGTTCATTCGGAATTTCAACACTTAGGATTTAGTAAGCTTGTATGGCTCGTCCAGAAGCTTATCGAGGGCTATTTGCTTCCTAAGAGCAACTAGACAAAGGAGATCAACACCCAACTTGAACGTCCGCAGCCCTACGTATTTTCCAACTATGAAAACGTAATTCTTTTCCTTAACTTCGCAAATTGCAAAAAAACATGTCCCAGAATTGTCCATGTACCAACCGTAGCATTTTATAATTTATTATTTACATCAACAAATTGATAGCAAATCTATGCTACATAAAGTATTCAAGCGACCAAAACCAAAACTATCACTGTCCGACAACGGAAACAAGCATCCTACTATATGCCTGATATAAGACACGACACGTACACTGTGGGAAGACGAAACAGGGAGACGACATTGATTTTGGCGTGCCCTAGCGTGTCCTGGAGTGCTTGTGTCGTGTCCGATGGCAGCGGACACGGTACTTCCTAAACATCCATCAAGAAAGAAGCTTTTCTTGATCAAAAGCCGCAACTTTCGTGACAGAGGAAGTATACTGAAGCAAAACTCGAGCTTTTCTGAGGGGCAAAAAAAAAAAAAAAAAAAAAACTTACAGTCGCCACTGCAGTTACAACGGAAGAAGATCGCGAAGAAGAAGAAGAAGAAGCCGGCGCCGGAAGAACTACTCTAGCTGACTTTCCTACCAGAACCGCACCGGTAGGTCGCAGCCCATGGAGCCCGTACCCGCGAATCTGGACCGCCGGATCCATCCCGACCCTGATCATCGCCATTGCCGCCGGTGAAAAAGAATTAGGGTTAGGGTTTCTATGGAGAAGAAGACGACGGATTTATAGCGACAGCTGAGGAAGCCTGACCCCTCCGCCGCCGGGAAGACGTCTGAGAATTTGATTCTCTATTCCACTTCCACACGAGCGGTGGTGGAATTAAATGGACGAGAAAATGAACGCTTTTGATAATCTCACGCCGGTATATTTGTCGTCGGAACGTTAGTAGGAGGTCCAAATAGGGTTGAGCATATAGACGGTTTCCACCCGTAAACCGAACCGAACCGGACCGAAATTGAGGTTCGGTTTTTAGTAAGTCGGTTCGAATTTTGGTTTTAAGTATTAAATAATTTGGTTTTCGGATCGGATTTCGGATTTAGATTTGGAAATCCGACCCGAACCTAAAACCGAATTAGTTCATATATATATATATATATATATATATATATATATATATATATATATATATATATATATATATATTAAAAAACCTAACACTTATACCTAACTCTCTTTCTACTCTTGTCTGCCGTCTCTCCAGAGACTTCTTAGTTATTGCTCTTCTCACTTCTAGATAACTCTTCCTCTTTCCATTCTCATTCTCAAGAGACGCCTTTGGTCATTCTCGACCTTTGTCTCCCTAGTTTTTTATCTTCATTCTCCAGCGAAGAAGTGGTCTTCCTTCCGGCCGCCTCTTCCTCTTCCTCTAACTGAGATCTTTCGACCCTCGAGTTCGTTGACCGTCGTGGTGACTCACAAACTGTATATTTTATGTGCTTATTGAAATTTTTTGTGTGTTAGAAGGCTTGGCCCACCTGCTTCCATAAAACTGAACCGACTAAAAACTGAACCGTTTTATTTTGGTTTGGTTTTGTTCGATTTGTATAAATTTGGTTCGATTTTTGGTTTTTGAAAATTAATTTTTCGGTTTAATTGGTTTTAAAAAAATTGATTAGTTTGAACCGAATCTAACCGAACCGTTGCTCACCCCTCGTCCAAAGTGGGGTAGGTGGTAGGGAATTTGGGAGGTGAATATCAATTTAAGTGGCATCCTTAATTATTCGTTTGTTGCTACGTTGAACCTGGACATTTTTTCTGCGAAGGGGAGTATCTGGAGAGTGTGAGCGAGTCAGGTCATGATTGACCTACGGATATGGGTGTATTAATTTAGTATAAAGTTTCACTTAAAATTAGGATGGCAGAACACAATTTTATAAAATTGTGATAAGAGCATAAAAGTGTCCTTTCTTTGGACGTTTTCAATGAAAATGAGAGTTAATTGACTAAACTTTGATGTATCAGTTAGTTTTAATTAATATTAAGTGAATTAAATTTATTAAGTTGGTTTCGTAAAAAATATATAAATTAAAGCGTCCACTACTTGGACGCATCCTGTCAAGAAAATGCTCGATGCATGGATGCATCCTATAAAAATAACGTCCAATGCAAGGATGTCTTCTATGCAGGAAACTTTTTTTTTCTTTTTTCTTTAATGGGTGTTGGAAAAAAAAATGTGGGGTTTTTGTGAATTTTTTCCATAATGGTAAAAAGTGGTGAGTGGAAACAAAAAATGAAAAAAAATTGGGTCCAGCCAACTGCAACCAACCAAATAAATCTCCGACCTCAGGGCCGGTCCTCAGTTAGTGGGAGCCCTAGACAAATTTTTAAAATGGGACCCATATATAATATATAAAAATTGAACTAAAAAATGATACAGCCAAGGCTAGAACCTAGAACCTCTTATGTACAAGTATAACAAACTACCACTACACTACAAATATTTTGTGGTAAAGGAGAATCATATTATATATTAGTTCTATTTTCAATATAAGATTACTAATATATATATACATTTAAATTAATTTTTTTGGGGCCCTGGACGGTCGCCCTGGCCGCCCTGGGCCAGGGCCGGCCCTGTCCGACCTAAATCCAAAATTAATTTGCTTACATGCACAGATCGTGTGGACATATAAGAGCAAAAAAATCCCATAAAAAATGATATTTTTGGACAAAACATGTCATTCGGATGGACGTTATGTTATGTGCACATAATACTCCATAAATGGTTGTCACATAGGAAGGACAAGTTTTCATTTCAAAAGTCATTCTCCAATGTAATTGTAGAATAAATGATGAATTTTACGTGACAATGACATGGTATAGGCAATGCATGTGAAGTTGATACTTTTATATTGGAGAAGACTTTTCTACCTCATTGACTTTTGTGAATATAATTCAATTATGTTATTTGGCTCCCAAAATATTTGGGTGATATCATCTTTCATTATGTAGCATCTGACATGACATAATAGCTGACATGGCAAATTTTAACAAAAAAATTTTAATTATCCATTTTTTTAATGTTAATGTTAATATTAATGTCAATGTTAATATTAATATTAATATTAATGTTAATATTAAGATTAATGTTAATATTTATATTGATTTTAATATTAATGTTAATGTATAATTTTGCCACATATGAAAAATATTATCTTGTGTCTCGTGTCACCTAAGAATCATAACACATAAAATGACAGTAGGATTGGAGATGCTCTTAAGCATGATATGCCCATCGGATGTACGGTGTTTATGATTATTTTCAACATTTTATATTAGTATTTGTTCTTTTTTTTTTTTGAAATAACACTCACACACACAATTGGGGGGCTCGAACCTTGCCGGCCCCTCCGGGTGTCCGCTCTAATACCACTAGGCTAGAGAGCTCGGACTTGTTCTTTCTTATAACCTCATTTTTAGCGAAAACGTTTATTACTTTTATATTTTTGTTATTTTTTAAGTAAATTTTAGATATACTTTTTTGTGCTGTAAACACAGTTTTATGAAACATACATAGTTTGAGCAAAAACATTCGTCGATTTGGGTGTATTTCGTTTTGGGGATTCAACAATTAATGTTAGGTAGTTGTGGTAAATTGTAAATATAATCCGAATATATGGTTTGATAAAAAAAAATTGATATAATATAAAGACCATTATAAATTTTGTTATATTACCTTACTTTATTTAAACCAATTAGATTAAAAAATTATGTAATCTCAATTACTTTTCAACTTAAAAGTTACAAATTTACTTATTATTGTTTTTTTTTAATATTTTTTCGTGCTTCTTGTTATCAATATCATTTAGCACTTTTATGTTTTCTTCCTTTATTTTCCCCTTTTTTACCTTTTCTTTTTTTCAATTGTAATTTCTTTATTTTCCAAAATTTCATGTTTTCTTTTTTAATTTAAAAATAAAATAAAATATCTAATTTATTTTTCTTTTACTTTAAAACAAAATTATATTTTAAATTTGTGTATTTCTTTAACATGTTAAGAATCGCGAGTATAAAATATGTTAGAAAAGTAATGAAGAGAGGTAGACTACTCGAAGAATCAATTTGAGACTTATTTTATTAATGTGTATATATATATATATATATATATATATATATATATATATATATATATATATATATATATATATATATAAAATAATTAGAATTTGTGTGTACTTTGGTAAGGGCAACCATTGATATGCGGTTATCCACAAATATATAATCGATAACAAAATATAAATATTAAAAAACTATTATCTCATTATATTATATGTTGGAATTTATGGTTCCTTTCTTGGCTATGACTAAAATAATTACCTTTGAATAACTCAATCCAACTTGTTGGACCATCCCCTGATGGTTTGAAAGAGATACATTGACAATGATTCGTATCAAATTCATGGATTTGGATTCCCTAATATTTGTTGCATACCCATCCAAGGTCCTTGACTAGGATTGCTTGACAACAGAAAGAGGTCAAAGGGAAAGAGACTTTGATTTGGAGTATTTTAGAGTTCCAAAAGGATTATTTATGCTTTTTCTTTCTAAGTTCTTTCCACCATCTTTTATAATTACCAGTAACATTCAGTCATTCACCTACTTATGTTAAATATATATATACAATATTATTTAAAAATAGATAAAAATTTAAATTATATTTTTTTTTTAAACATAATATGACTATATTTTAATTAGAATCTGTTATAAGTATATTTGTAGAATTGTGGATATATATTTAGTTAGATAATATTACATACTTAATTTAAAAATAATTTGAATATTGAATATATTTTATGTTAAGGTAGTTGGAATGATTTTAGAAAAAAAAATATTAACAACTTTACGGAGATATATACACAATATAATTTATTTTAATTTTTGTTTATTAATTAATAAATGACATATTTAAACGACTGATTTTTTAGTCGTTTTCAAGCCGCATTACTAGAAATAAAGATGTGAAAACTGCCCTTGCAATTTCCCTTTGGTTTGACACATTAGGTTAGGGGGCAGGGGAGACAATAATAGCTTTTCCATATCCACAAGTGCATTGCCTTCCTAGATGAGCAACACCATCAAGATATCTAAATTAACTTAAGATATTGATTTACAATATATTATGTACATACAGGCCCATCTCTATGTGTGGACGGGCTAGTTGACGGCCCATGGCCTCCTATTAAAGGGGAAGGTTACTCCGCTTAGTACATTATTTGTATAGCGGGCAAAATAAAATATCTCTACTAATATAAGAAGGTTTAAAAATAGCTTAGCCTTCTAAATCGTACATATATACTAACATAATTAAAATAAAAAAATAAGTTCTAACTATTTATTTAAGGGAAGATTTATGAAATGTCCAAAAACTAAAAAAGTTTTATGTAAAATCCACCGCTAAAAAAAATTTCATCGCGTGCCCAGAATTAGAGAAACTTATCCAAAGCGGGTTCCAAATGACCCTTTTGCCCTTCCTTTTAATTTATTGGAAACACCCACAAAACTGCTCTTAAAAAAAAAACGTTTCAATACTCCATCTTCTTCCATACGCTGCTCACTTTCGAATCTAGGTTTTCTCCTCAAAAATCTTTAAAAACTCGTCGAAAAATTTCGGAAAGACGGGGACGAACGGCAAAAGTGCTAAAACGGAGGTCCAAACATCATTTTTTTGCGATTCTAAAATTTCGGAAGGCCGTCTAACTATGAAGCTGTTACTTTCAGTCTCCTCGACGATACGCTCATTTTGCGACAAACGGGACCTCGTTTCGACCTCCCAGTCAAAAGTTATGGCCCTCCAAAGTTTCAGCTGACCATAAAATGCAGGAGAATGGCCATTCTCCGTTTAGAACACGAAAAATGTTAATTTTCGCATGAGGGTGGTCATTCTCCGTATTAGTAACACGGAGAATGGCATTCTCCGTCTTAATTTATACGGAGAATGACCATTCTCCGTGTTAGTAACACGGAGAATGACATTCTCCGTCTTAATTTACACGGAGAATGGTCATTCCAGTGTTAAAACGCAGGAGAATGACCATTCTCCGTGTTAGAAACACGGAGAATGCCATTCTCCGTGTTAAATAAAACGGAGAATGGCATTCTCCGTGCTAAATTAAACGGAGAATGACCATTCTCCGTCTTAATTTACACGGAGAATGCCATTCTCCGTGTAATTTATCACGGAGAATGGTCATACCAGTGTTAAAACGCAGGAGAATGACCATTCTCCGTGTTAGAAACACGGAGAATGCCATTCTCCGTGTTAAATAAAACGGAGAATGGCATTCTCCGTCTTAATTAAGACGGAGAATGGTCATTCTCCGTCCTAATTAAGACGGAGAATGGTCATTCCAGTGTTAAAACGCAGGAGAATGGTCATTCTCCGTGTTAGAAACACGGAGAACGGCATTCTCCGTTTTAAATAAAACGGAGAATGGCATTCTCCGTGTTAGTTTACACGGAGAATGGTCATTTACAGTGTTAAAACGTTAATTTAGTTTTTTCATGAATAAAGAGTTTCGTTCTTCTTTCAAAACGATGATAATTCTTATGGAAAAGAAGAAGAAAGATCTTCTCTCCACAATTGACCTAATCGTCGAAAAACTTCAAATGTCTCCACGATGAAGATGATGATGATGGTGATGATGATGACGAGCGATGATCTGAGTTCGACTGAAGAAAAACACACTGAACTACGAACGATTTTTGCGATCTCTGCTGAATATGAGAGCAATGGAATTCAGATTTTCCGTGAAGAAGAAGAAGAAGACGAAAATCGCAATCCAGATCTGAGTTTTTTGAATTCAAATACATATAGATGACCAATTCGCGCGGAGGGGTAGTTTCGGTATTATAAAAATAGCATTTCCCAGCGGGTGGCATCTAAAAGGGAATCTTGGAATATTTAACGTGAAAATACTTAATTCTGGGTATTTCATAAAACTTATGCAGCGGGTAGGCATTTCATAAAAGTCTACCCCGAAATTGGGTTTCTCAGCAATTTCCAGTTTATTTAACTACCTAATATTATCTAATTAGAGTCAAATACCTTATATGGGTTAAGGATGGAGGTATTTTTCTTGGTTGGATGCGTTCAATTCCTCGTAGCGTTATTTATAACAAATTTTAACTTATTTATTTTCAACAATTTTGTATGCACATGTTACTAGGTTTTTTTAATGAAAGACAAAGTTGTTTTCTTTATCAACACTTTAAGAAAAAGGAACTCAGTCCCATCTACACCTTGATTTTGCTACTTTGTCTAAAATGGGTTTGGTCCGGACCTGCTATTAACCATAATTCGTCCAAAATCAAATCAATCCAAAAGTTTCGGGCCGTACTTGGCCCGTTCCAGTAGGGTCACGGCCTCGAGAATTTATAATAAAAAAGGATTCTAGTGAACACCACTTGGTCATAAACTTTGTAATCCAACACTTAACTATACTACTATATACTACTATATAATGAAAAAATTAGGCTTCACCGAATTTTTTTTTCCCAAAAAAAATGCACTCAACTATATTTACTACTTAAAATTGTTCATTAAATTTAATATGAATAGTTATGTAATTACTTATAGGAAAAAAAAATCAATGAAATCGTTTACTCTTTTGAGATATTATAAAATACGTGCAAGGCATATGCATATATATTTGTTATCTTCTAATTGCCACACTTAATTTCCAAAAAAACAGCAACGAGAACAAACAATAGTTTTAGTCACGAGTAAATAATAAACCACAATTAATCGAACAAATAGCTAGCAACAAGAACAAACATATAATATTTAAAAAAATTCATTCAAGTACCTATTGCTCTCTATTGAACCCAAAAAAATTATTACAATGCTTACACATAATATCGTGAGAATTTTTTTTTTCCCTAAAAGATCCTCGACAAACTCTCTCATTCGTCCTCTTGAAAACTCTCTTAATGTTTTTCAATAATTCTCTTACAAAGTCTTATTTTTGTCCAAGCTCACCAATTCTAAGTACATGAAGAACCTCTTATAAATGATCACTAACCTAGTTATAGGGTAAGAACAATATTGACCGTCGAAATAAAACACTTTTAATATTAACTGTGCACAAAATGATCTAGCGGCGACCTTTGGTGCTACGTGAACCATGAGATTGGTCCAAGGTTTTGCCGAATCAATGCTACGTGAACCATGAAATTTGCCCACGATTTTGGCCCAGCCGTCAAGTGACGCAATTGCATTGGCAAGTCAGCCGGTGGCAGGTACAAGCAAATAAGGAGGTCAATTATAAAATTGTGTCACACGGCGGACCAAAACCGTGGACCAATTTTGTAGTTCACATATCATTTTTCATATAACAACACAGTACAATATCAAAATGGCAGAGAAATGTTACAATATTTCTGAATATTTAATGCTAAAGTGATATTTCATATTCGACTAAATGCATTCAATAGCATAATTGTTATATTAATAACAACAAATCCTCTAACTATTTTACAATTACTGTGATTAGAGTCGATCACGTGTAAGTTCGATAAGATTTTTGACTTAGACAATCTTTTTTTTATATAGGACTACTTCTTAGACTCAATGTAACCCCACAAGAGGTTGGCGTCACAGTCGCAGATGACCTCCACTACCCACAATAAGTATCAAGGGACAACCAAATTAGTTTCGGATATAACAATCCAACTTGCGGGTCGGCCTTAACTATAGTAAATTCACATAGGGAGACGTTAGAAAGAATAAATTTTTCTCCACATTCTACCATGTCTACAGTTTGACCTCGTTTAGTCCTCAGAAATGAAAGGAAAAGGAAATTAATTTTTTATTACTTTATTTTCTTTAAAAAATTATAATTTTCATAAAAAATCGGTGTTGGAAAAGGCCCAAAAAATAGAAAGGAAATGGATAAAGGAACGTAGGAAAAATGAATCCTTGGATAGCTACGGACTCTTTTCTTTCTTTGAAAATTATTTTTATTTCATTCTCATTTTTGTGGCAACAAAAAAAAAAATAATAATAAAATAAATATTTTTAAAGTCGTGGTTTCGCGAAGAAGGCCTGTATTCAAATATAGTTGATAAATGAAAAGAAAAAGGAAAAAAATTTCCCACCTTTAGTTAGCAACGAAACTTGGATCGAGTTTGAGCCCTATCAATACACTCAGCTCCCAACAAGTAGCGACTACTGTGTCAATTTACAACTATGTAGCTAAAATCTTGAATGATTTTTTTTAATTATTTAAACCTTAAAAAAAGGACTAATTATATATGCTAATTGTATGGGCACATCTAAAACTCATTATGGCTAGTCCATTTTGAACTTTGATTTATTTACAAGTTTGACATTGAAAAAAGTGATCATGGCTATCCCACTCTTTGGTATAAAAGTCAAATTTTCTAATTTTGCTCTTCTTCTTCCTCAACTCATCCAAGAAGAAGAACAAGAACAAGAAAAAGAAGAAAAGGAAGAAGAAGAAAAAAAAAACAACAAAAATGAGAATTTTGATGGGGTTTAAACCTTAATTTTCTTTTTCAACTCATTCTCACTAACTCCAAGTATAATGGGGTTTAAACCCTAATTTTTTTCCCATTTCGAATTTCGATTTTCAATTGACGGAGAAGAAGAAAATGAGAAGAAAACACTCAAAAATTAAACCCTAATTTTTTTTCTCATTTTCAAGTTTGATGGCACCCAAAGGCTCCTCGTAATGCACAAACCCTAATATTGGTGGAAACCATAATATTGCTGTTCAACTAGTGCAAACAAGGACTGCCCAATTTTCTGGCAGTCCTACAAACTGAATGGACTGCCAGAAAACTTGGCAGTCATAAGTCACAGCATGTGAAACAAAGGACTGCCCATTTTTCTGGCAGTCCTAACTGTATATTGGACTGCCAGAAGAATGGGCAGTCCAACTCACAACATGTGTAACTTTGGACTGTCCAACTATATGGCAGTCCAGTCTGTATGTTGGACGGTCAGAAGAATGGGCATACCATACATGCTGGACTGCCAGATGGTTGGACAGTCCATGTCGACACAGATTTTCTTAATTCGTGAATGCTAGGTTTTGATTTAAAAGACTTTAATTTCCATTAAAATACTTACAATCAAAACAAAGAATGAAACGTAATGCATACAAGATCATTTAAACAAACAATTCTAGGGTTTCGGATGAGATTTTTTTTAGAAATAATGGATAATTTCTAGGGTTTCAGATTTTTTCAAAATTTGATCATGGCTAGCCCATTCTTCGGTGCCATCGTTCTTCTTCAAAAGAGGAGGATGGTGGAGGGGTGAGGGTTTTGGAAAAAATTTCTTCTTCAAAATAGGAAAATTTTTGGGATTTTGTAACTTCTTCTTCAAAACTTCAAAACTCAAGAAGAGAGGGGAGAGAATTTTGGAAGAGAGAGAAGGAATTTTGCAAATGAAGGAAAAAAAAATAGGTTTGGAGGGAGGGGAGGAAAATTTGGGACAACCAAGATAAAAAAAATTGGACTAGTCTAGTAAAAAAGAAAAAAATTTGGACTAGTCACAATCAGGACTAACTATGATAAGTTCCCATATAATTAGCCATTATATATTCATAACAAGTTCGTTACTTTGAATATATTCTCCCTCGTACACAGGGACATAGCTTTTGTCGTGTAGCGTGGTCACCACGCAACGTGTCCTCCACCGCGTGGTCAAGCCCCATCACCTAGACTCGCACGTGGCGTTCGCTCAGCCTCCGTTTTGTGGTCCACAGTTGCCGTTAACTCTGTTCCACTCAATCCCGTCCGCCACCTCTTCTCAGACAAACGGTAACGACGCTGGAGCCGTCATCCGGCCGTTAGCTAGTCGTTCCCATTTTGCAGTTGGTAGTTGGTCAGTAACTGTTCTGCTGTAATATTTTTCTTTTCTCATTTTTCTCCCCTTTTTGTCAGTAAATTTGATTGGCGGTTGGTGGTTTTTGGTGCTGGTGATTCAGCAAAGATTTCCAATCGAACAAATGAGATTAAGATGACCATAATGCCCTTACATTGTTATACTTTCTATGGAACCCTAATTTTTACTTATTATTTTCCTTTCATATATTTTTTTAACAAAAGTGTTAGAGGAACTCATGAATTCCTGATTTTGAAACTTCATCATGAAAAGTCGTTGGATTACATGCATATTATTTTTAAAACTTTTTTAAACTAAAAAAATATATACTTTAAATATTAGTAAAATTTACATGTCGCATTCATATTGTAAGTTAATATTTATGTTTATGTAGTAGAACTTTTTTTAATGATTTCTTTTGTAAGATTTAGTACAAACACAGTATATATTAAGCATTTTGATAAACATGTTTGAGGTGGATCCTAGCACCTCAAGGTCATATTGTGATATATTCATATTTTGTTCGAGAATGAAATCTTCTAAGGTCTCGTTTGGTTCACGGATTTAAGGAACTAAGAAAGGAAAGTTGTTCCTTTTCTTTGTTTGGTAGCCACAAACTTGGGAATCAATTTTCTGACAATGAGAAAAATTGGTGGGAATATGGTTCCACTCAAGACCTATGAGATTGATTTTTTCTCCTTCTTTTCCAACATTTATTACAAAAGTTATGACAAAAGTAACCATGTGTCATTGCTTATTTTACCATTAATGTTATTTTTTATAATATTATTTTTATTTTAAAAGGTAAGGATGTTATTGGAACATTGTTATATTTTGTTTTTCTTTCATAGGTAGTTTCCTTATTTTACCAAACAACGGAAAGAAAATGTGACAGAAATCCTACTTTTTTATTTCCATAAAAAATACAAGGAAATTCATTTCCTTTTCATTTCCTTTCCGTGAACCAAATGAGGCCTAATAGTCTCAAAACATAGTAAAATTTTCCATTAAATGGTCTCTTAATATTATAAATTAATGTCACCAAAATCCTTCAACCTTGTGCCTACGGGAGAATATCTGATAGCATAATAGTGAATACTTGTAATCCATTCAGAATGTGATAACAAAACTGTCTAAAAAAATTTAGCCTCTAACAAATGCTTTTCTTAACGGCTATCCTTTGGGTTTGTTAATGGCAATTTGGGTTTGTTAATGCCAATTTATAACAAGAAAAGACCTAAGTACACAAATTGGTATCTCTTACAACACGAGATATTAAACTAATATATAGAATCCAAAGGGAGTGAGCATTATATGATTTTGGATAGAGAATTGAATCGAATCCAATAAGAGATTCGATTTAGTTTTTTTTCAGGATTAATCGAGTAATACTTATACAATTATTTAAATATTTTCAATTATATGAATATTTTGAAATTAATAATTTTATGTATGTTTTCACCTAGTTTGACTTTGGGCTCAAAATCAAAATACAACAATTTATGTTTAAAAAATATATTTTTATTAATATAATTTAACCACTATTCTAACTTTGGGTTTGTCCTATTAAACGAGATAGCTCATCCGAACAAACCGAATAAACCAAATCGATTATATCGATTCGGTTTCGATTATGACTAATTTTGATTTGATTTTAGTTTGAATTTTTAGAACGTTATTTTATTCGACTTTGACTAATTCGATTCGGTTGAAACCAACCTATAAGAAATGCTCGTCTCCAGATTCCAACAAAACTAGAATGGATAGAGGTGTCATCTAGTCGAGTTTTTTTTAGCTAGAAAATATCATAACTAATCGAACTGTTCGAACATGTGAATATATCTTGAAGTGTCCTTGCTTTCGCCTCTAAAATCAAGCACAATCAAAATGCTTATAGTTGTACTTACGTAACCAAAAATAATATATATATATATATATATATATATATATATATATATATATATATATATATATATATATATATATATATATATGATCTCTAGTCTAGTGGTTAAGAGAGATGCATGCGGTCCGAGTGGTCGGGGGATCGATTCCCGCTGGAGCGTTCGCCACAATTACATTCTTTTAATATATATATATATATATATATATATATATATATATATATATATATATATATATATATATATATATAAGCGGATCAAAAGTCTCCCTTAGAAAATCCCCTAAAAATTTCCTCAACGGATTAGAGTGAGGGAATTTTTTAGGGAATTTTCTAAGGAAGACTTTTGATCCGTTTCCTATATATATATATATATAAAATATATATATATATATATATATATATATATATATATATATATATATGATTGTGTGTAGAGGAATTTGTCATTAGAGTTTGGAGAATGGGGGAGCTCCTGTTTCCTTGCAAGGACACATCTATCCTATAAAGATGGGAATGTAGTATAAATTTGTCATTCCACAACAGGATAGAGACATTATAGGCTGACCTAAAAAAAAGATAAAATTGAGAGAGAGAGAGAGAGAGAGAGAGAGAGAAGAAGAGAGCATTTTTATACTAAACAACAGTAGTAACACATGTTTTTCAAAGAAGAAGACATCAAAATGGTCAAAGCTTTCCTGGGAGTGTGAATTATTAGCTGCAGCTTCTCTTCTTGTAGCAGTCAGTGAGTTTCCACTCTTAAGTTACTTCAGGTTATGTGAGCTAGCACCTTCAGGTTATGTTTCAATTTCTTATTTGTATATATTTTTTTTCCATATATACTTCTGACTTCTCTACAATTCCTTGTTAGTACCTCTCACTTCTTGTGATTAGAATTATTTACAGTCGAGAATTTGAATTGTGGTGTAAATGTAATTAATATATATATATTTTTAAATCATCTGTGTATATAGCTAGTTTGATATGTTGATGAGATAATTAATTATTATTTTTGTTTGTATTTCTTTTATTTAGATTTGTTTTGTAATTACTGTGGAACATGGTATATACGAATATCCGGGAGAGGAGTAATTGGGAGGAGATAGATGGCGCGGCAGTGACTTCTTCTCATGACCCATGGTGGCAAGGGCCCAGCCACGGCTCTGAACTGCATGGCAATGTCGATGCCACTAGGGAGATGCAAATGTTGGGGACAGGTGCAGCAGCTTCCCTCCCTTTCTTTTCGTAGAATGTTTTTTTTTTTTTTTAATTTTATATACTTGGTAGTGTTGTCAATGTTGTGTCGAAAAAGGTACTTGACATGACACGGACACTCCAAACTACAACAGAGCATGATATTGTGTCCAGGTCGTGTCATGTCGGGCAACAAAGTTGGTAGTAGAGGGTAGGGAAATTTTGTTCAAATTTTAAATTTCTAATCCTGAACTATAGGAACTCTTGCTAGCTTGTAACGAATGCAACACGATACGTGTCTGACACGACCACAAAACGGATACAACATGAGCTTTGCAGTGTCAGAGTTCTCCCTGGATGGTAACAGAAAAAAAAAAAAATATATGCTTTTCTCGACCATCCTCCAAATATATCGAAAACCTGATGGTTCCTGCATTACTCTTTTCAATTGGATTTTGTTGATGCCCTGTTGAAATGGATCCAACTAGAATCATGTATATTTGAAGTTAAGAAAATTGAACGACACGTATCTACTATTCCGTGTCATAGAAGGCTAATACTTATCTTGTAAATTCACTATGAATGATTCACATACAACCATTTTTTTCATTGATATTCAAAAAAAATTGCTAACGCGAATATAACCGATATGCCATACTGCCATAGTCTGCTTTCAAACTTAGGATGATGTATCTTGATCTCTGATACGCATTACTGTAGTGTCCGGTGCAAGCTTTGGACGAGAACAGCAGCACCTCCAGCCTTCTTCATCTGCCGTGCCTCGTGTGATACCGGAGTATCTTGTCCAGCATACTCAAATGGAACCCAGTCGATCCATTACTGGAGTAATATCTTATTTTTCTTCCCCTTCTTTTCCAGTTACAAAATTTTCAGTGTCCTCTGTTTGACACAGTTCAAGAATCATCCTCTCTTTGTAATATGTGATTTGACATGTTTTACTGCTTATGATATATTCTGATTATTATCTGACTTTCTTTATTTAGGCTTGTGCGACATATCCGTATTGTGATCCTTATGCCGGAGTCGTGATTAGTACAGGTTATGGACCTCAAGCACTGGTATGTGACTTGTACCGATGGTCTTTTTATTTCTGGCAAGTAGAAACTATTTCCTGAACCCGTTAACTTTTGTCCTCGAACCTTGTCCGTGTCGATCACCATATTAACTTGAAACCTTGTCCGTGTCCACATGGCTATATTAGTTGTGCATCTCTCGAGTAGTGAAAAATCCATTTTGCTCATATTCTCTTCTCGTACAAAATAATGATCATATCAGTTGTTACTAGTAAAGAATCCATTTCACTAATATGCTCCTCTTTTGTACTGGTATCGGTTATGTATCTCAAGTAGTAAAAGGACCCATTTCACTGACTAACAATACATATGGTGGTATGATGTGTCCGGTACATCAAACACCTGACTAGACTAGTAGACCCCGTTTGGTTTACTGTAATGTAATTGTAATCGCAATGTAACAAAATGAAAAAAAAAATCATTTGATTACAATGCGATTACGATTACATTACAGTAAACCAAACGGGTCTAGCTTGCAGAGCCATGACTAACTGGCCATTGCTTATTGCAAGCACCCGATCGACTAATATCCTTAGACATTCCCTAAACTAGCATACCACATATCCAGAAACCTTGATCGGTGTCATCAAGGGTCACTCAAGACACTCTGAGAAACGTCGACAATGACATAATTCCAATTACTTCAATAAGACATATATTCCTAACATCAGTTATAATTCTTTCAGGGACACCCTCAGTTACTGGGAATGCCTCACAATCGGATGCAATTGCCTCTTGAAATGACAGACGAGCCTGTTTATGTGAATGCCAAGCAATACCATGGGATCCTAAGGCGAAGACAGTCGCGCGCCAAGGCAGAACTCGAGAAGAAAATAATAAAGGATAGAAAGGTATATAGAAGAACCATAAACCCCATCGAGGTTTTACCGATAAAAGTAAACAACAGTGTCACAAGTCTCGTTCTACATAATTAAATAATCCAAAGCAATGATGCCTTGTTAATACGGATTATTTTCCACTTTGCACAGCCGTATCTTCACGAATCTCGTCATCAGCACGCAATCAGAAGGGCAAGGGGACGTGGCGGTCGCTTTCTCAACACGAAGAAGACCGATGGCGAAGATGCTAATCGTGACCGTGTTAGCTCTTCTGAGTGCCCTCGGATCGTACAGGAGAGTCGGCTCACCAGCCATGATGCATAGTAAACACATCATCGATGACGCTAGCGACGTTTTATCAACAGCAACGCTGTAGCTTCCGATTGTCAGCGTCATTCACGCCAGGTGTGAGGTCGGGCGAAGGGGACTTCTCAGGTCAGCAGCGAGGTGGCAGAGGAGCTTGGTGGATCGGAGTCAAAACCAGGGCAGTCGCCATCCACTTATGATAAAAGTGGACAGATTATTCCCAGCATTGTCCCGAAATGCTCTAGCCACTACTTTTGTGCATATGTGGTGAGGAAGAGAGGAAGGGGTTCGTCTATGGAAAAATTAAATAAAATGTAACAAATGAGTGCAGGGAAAAGCAAGTAAAGTGTAACAGAGCTGTATGAGAAACCTATGTTATCATAAGCTGATACTTTCAAGAAGGCATTGATTTCTTGTGTATGTGACTGATATTAATGATCTCGTCTCGGCTTCCCTGCATCTTCGAAGTTGCAGCAGCAAGAGCTAGTATTTTCGGAGTCTACCTCTACCGAGCGAGACTGTTGAATGTTTTACATAGTTTGCAGTATCGGCCAATACCGATCCGATATACGATTTGATATATCACGATTCGATGCTAATCGATACCGACATTGAGGGCCATTTTTCCGATCAATTCGACAAAAAAATTGAAAAAAAAAAGAAGGATGTAAAGGCATACTAAAGTTGTAAAAGCATGTAATTTTTTTTTTAATCTATCAGATGTAAACCACCAATCCGCAATGGTTGGCTATTATTTCATTTAATTTCAAAACTACTAAAAACAATACTAAAAAGACTTAAATTATGCCTAAATGTATAAAATATATTTTCTAAAATGTTAATAATTTATTAATAATTATTTGTTTTTCGGTACCAAAAAATCCAATACTCCGATGCGAAACCATTGACCACCGATCCGGGGGCTCATAGGAACGATTCGATACCGATACTGCAAACCTTGATATTTTGATACCTATCTTTATGTTCATCAGGTCATGTACTTGATTCTCTTTGCTGGTAGCTTCAGAATTGTGTTCTTGCTGGTTTGCCAAGTATTAATATTGTTGGATTGTATCTCGTTTCCGGTTGAGCGATCAAAGAGGGTGACAATGGAGTTGCTACGTTAGTTCTACATCAGGTAGGAGGTAGGATCCTGAGGTGTAGATAATTGGAATTGGTTTATGTCTTACATGAAAATTCTCTTTTAAGGCATATAAATCCAGTCCAAAATCGCACCTCATGGGCCAACTCATGTTCGGATCACACTGCGTTCCCAACAGATATGCCTGTGGGCTGTGGTGCTGTCCTGAGAATGTGATATGCCATTGCCTGTACTACATTCAACTTTACCACAAGCTAGATCCTTGGTATTGATTTTCTTTTTTCCTTTTTTTTTTCTCTATTATGACTCTGATACCAAGTCTTCTAGTAACATGCTGACACCTGACTGTGATACATAGTTGTTGAGGATTCATCTGCTTTCTAGATTCATCTGCTGCAAGAATGCATTATTGAAAAGTTGAGATGTTGAAAGTTTCTGACCGAGGAGATTATAATGATAACCTGGCAGTTGCGCTGGCACCCTTTCAAGGGTTTTGAAAAATCTTCCTCCAATATATAATCGAGCACAAGTCAGTATCCATCACAATCGGAGTTTTGATTATGTTAGCATCTGACCAAGATCACCAGGAAAGTTCAAAGAACCTGCGCAAGTCTGGCAACATCTACACCTAACTAATAATTGACAGTACAATTTGTTTTGCTTTAGAGTGTATATTCCTCAAAGGCAACGAGTTCTTGCTGCTAGGAAGTAACTTCATGGTCTTGACTTTAATTTGCTCATAATTAAGCTAACATGTTGCTAAGTAGAAGTCAAATGTATAATATGTTAAAAGAGCTATAGCCATTACCATTTCAAAGGAAGTAAACAATTGATAACTTTCCCTTTGTCCCCTACTACCTAGAATAACCTAATTTAGATTTCACCTACAAAGAAAGAATGAGCCAAGAGCCACATCTAATTTGGACCTGCCTTTGAAAACTGCAGCCTGAGCCTGATGAACAACATTCTCAGTGTTTTTAAGTAAAACATACATCACCACCTGTGTCAAGCCAAAATTGATTTGGTCAGTGTAATTGCAGACATCCCGCTCATTGTTTCTTTGATGAGTCGCTAGCAGATAAATAGCGTCCTCTTGTTCGGCCAGGAGCGCCGCCTTTAAGCGAGGATAGATCAAGAACGAACCTGAAGCAAGCAGGGAAGTGTCAAAATTCTATCAAAAAGAAGCCATTGTACTGTTGGATGGCTTTACTAACTAGGAAGGAATTCCTTACATGCTACCGGTTTCAGCTTCAAGTCCATTGTTTTTGCATCGTATCAGGACCTTCTGATCTTTTATGGATACCGAGTGGTAGACAGAAATTTTGAAGTTCTCTACAGCTGTGTAACACGTAAAAAAAAAGGAAAAAAAAAAAAAAAAAGAAGCTTCAGTACATGCAGAAAAGCAGCATTTTGTTCTGAAGAGATGGGTATGAAGGAAATTTTGCTAGGTGCCTCTAGAGAGATGGCAAGGAAATCGTGTCAACAGAATGGTTCCCCATAACTTCTCACAGAAAGTGGTACAGAATGATACAAATTCTCTCCACTTTGAGAATACAAAAGAATGGGGTTCTTTCATCTCCTTCCTCTTGTCCATTTCCTTTCCCCTCTCTTTCTACGCACAGTTAGACGTGGCCTATGGAGAAAAGAAATTGGAGGATAACTAACTTGGTTCACATGAAGCATCAGGGCGCTCGTCTAAAGCAAGCAATTTCTACATGAAATGACGAAATTAGATAGGAATGGTTGGCATACAGGATATTGGCTAACAGCACAAGAACGTCAGTGCAGTTGACAACATATAGTGCATTAGATCAATTTAAATTAAATTGAACACGAACAAGCACCTTCAGATTCTCATAGCATTTTTCAAGGTCGTCATTTACCAATATATGATCAAAAAGGCCTGGACATCTCCCTTGATCAAGCTCAGCTTTTGCATTTCTCAGCCTCTTTTGGACCTGTTCCTCAGTCTCTGTTCCCCTGTATAAAGCAAGACACTAGTTACCTCAAGGAAACAGGATAATTCAGGAGTGTTGAGAAAGCATTTTGTATACCGAGAACGAAGGCGTTTCTCAAGCTCCTCAAATGATGGGGGGCAGACAAAGACAAATATTGCTTCAAGGGAACTAGCCCTCACTGATCTAGCACCTTGAACATCTATGTCGAGAATACATCTCTACATTAAATTAAAGAGGATATTAAAACCTAGTAATCATCTAGATGCAAGCATGCATAGAAGAATAGCAAGTCTATGTTACCTTCCCAGCACTAGTAACTGTTTCAACTGCTTCAATGCTTGTTCCATAAAGGTTTCCATGAACTGATGCAGTTTCAAGAAATTTCCCCTCTCTTACATCTTTCTCCATTACGCTTCGTTCCGTGAAGTGGTAGTGAACTCCATTGACCTCCTTCACTCTAGGAGCTCGAGTTGTATGGCTAACGGAAAACCCGAAGGTCGTGGGATAATCCTTCATAAGTTTTGCTATTAGCGTGCCTTTACCAACACCAGAGGGGCCACTGATCACTATAGGCTTTGGTGCATCACCTGTGACCCCTGTACTCCAAGCGACAACCTCGGTGCCAAGCAGCTCCTTCTGCTTTTTCACAAATGGGGTGTCAACCTACACAATATGCCAAAGAAAGGACTTATGAACAAAGGAGATGGGCAATCAAGATGTAACTACTTTCTTCAAGGAGTAAAGGGCTGATAGAATTGTTCCAAGATTTTAGCCAAGGAAACTACTGAGATCTGATGTGAAAATACATTATTAACTGTTAGCTCATTAGCTAGTCATAGATTTGCTATTCACTAAGAAAGTCTAGTTTTGCTACACATAACTAGTGAGTACATAACGCAAGGCATATATTGCCATCAATAGTAATACCTCTTTGGTGAACATACAAGCTCTTTACGAGATCGACAAACAATCAACATATCATATTAGGTACTGCATGCAAATTACTAAGCCAGAAACAGTGTTGTGCTTTGGTTGGAAGCATCAGATGTGAGCAGAGTACCAACCTCAAGAAACCAGAAGCAATCATCTAGGGATGAATCCCTTTTAAGAATCAAAATCCGATCCGTTTTGAGAAGAACAGCAGAGTGGCCTTTAGATGCGGTAGGCTTTGTGCCCAATACAGTAGGATTTAACCTGCAAATTTTATACTCAATTTTCATCTCTCAAAGAGAGGTATTGATGGCAATATATAGATAAATCTCAAGAAACCAGAAGCAATCATCTAGGGATAAAAAAAAGGAAGAAGACATCCAGAAATCTCACCATTTTCCATTTAACTTATCAAAGACCTTAACGCTAATAGATAAATCGGTAGCATCATCAGATCCCCCTACTACATACTGAACACAAATACATCCCATTAGACCTTCAAGATTTCTACCAAGATTTCTACCAATTCATACTACAGAAGAATGAAATCAAACATGTATAAACTCACAATCTTATCGCCGATGACTACAGAGGAGCTATAGCCCTGTGAATCTGAATCATATGTGAGGACTGAATTCCTCTCCAAGTTATCTAAGAGAATCTCTGGTGCTTCTTCCCCCTGAATTTCAATAAAAACATATGACTAACACATCTACATGTAAAGGTGCAATAACAATGTTTCCTTATAGATCAATTCACCATCACAGAGAAGTCCGTCCTGCCTGCCTACTCAATCTTCTGTCCTGGACAAAGAAGAGAGTAATACCAATGATAATCATTACATAGAAATAGAAAAATAAAACAAAATGAAACCATATAGTTTACATATCACTCCAAACCAAGATATGCAAAATACAAACCGAAATGACATCTTCCAGAACCTAGTTGCCAATGTTGGGAACGAAACGCGGAAACCGTTCCCCAAAACCGAGAGACTTGGTGAGGACCGAAGAAAAACGCGCAAATCAAATATGTTAAAACAACAATAAAAGCACAACGCAAACACCAAGACTTCTACGTGGAAAACCCTAACGGAACAAATCACGGAACGATTGGAGTCCAACCCGGAAAAGCCTCCACTAATGAAATAAAGGTATACACCGACTCCTTACAAACTTCTCCTCTGATCCACACGGATCACCGCAACAATTCAATAGATGGAGATAGACTACAATGAGTATAAAGGAGATTACCGAAGACTAGATGACAAGAAATAACTAATGAAAAACTTCTCGAAACGATCTCACCTCGAAACAACTCCCGAAACTAAAAATCTCTCTTCCTCTCTCTAGAAAGTTGCAACCTTGAGAACGCTCTCATCTTTGATAATAATCTATGATGATTAGGGTCAGAAAACACCTATTTAAAGTACCCAATCCCGATTAGACCATGATACGACGGTGTCAATAAAACAACTAATTTCGGCCTTCAGACCCGACATCGGTATACTGGTCGAAAAATGGTCCCTTCGAGTCAGAACTGTTCTGGAACAAAAGCCTATCAGACCGGTATACCGGCAGCGGTATATCACCGACTTTGATACTGCTTTTTACAAAATCTTTGATACGTGCTCAAATCGAGCCTCCTTCGTCGCCTTCGACTTCCCGAGCTCCTCCATCACACGGATGACGCTCGTCGCACTCCAGGGTATTCTCCACATAGGTTGGGAACCACCCCAACACCATACACAATCCAGTGATAATCATAAACGATGTAAACTACAAATCAAGATGACATTTTCTCTAATTTTAATCAATACCCATGCCATAAACATGAATAATAATCAACCATAACCAGAGTCCAATTGCCAAAACCCTAAAAAACTCTAAAAATACAGTGAACAGATAATCACATACAATGTAAACTACAAACCAAGAATAGATCTTTTCCTAGCTAACAACCAAAACACAATTGCCGAATCCCTAAAAAGAACAAACAGGAATAATAATCAATAACAACCAGAGATTAATGACAGACAATGTGAACTACAAGAAGAGATATTTATCATTCCCCAATTCTAGCCAACACCCATGTTATAAACATGCATTATAATCAATAACCAACACCCATTTTTCAAATCCCTAAAAAAAAATCCAACATGTAGCACAGACAATGCAAACTACAAGATGAGATCTTTTTCCAATTCTAATCAACACCCATGTCAGTAAACCAAAGCCCAGATGCCGAATCCCAAGAAAACAACAAAATTACTAATAATGAGAGCAACCCACCTCGATTTGGCGAAGAAATTCGGATCCCAGCAAGTTAATGACTGGATGTATGGGAAATAGCCGAAGATATTAAATGCTATTTATTCCTCCAAATCCCCAATCCCTGTTTAATTTCAAATCGTTCTTTTTCCTTAAAAAACCAAAAAAATATATAGAAAGATTCGCAATCAGAGGAGAATGGAGAGGAAGGGGTTGGTCTTCTGTTGGGACAGTATAAATTTCACGAGAAATGCCTCTCCTTTATATAGAGCTATTGCTCTCTTCTCCTCCTCCTCTCTCTCTCTCTCTTGAAGAAGAAGAAGAAGGAAAGAAGGCTCGTAGACGGTTTGAGAAAGAAGGAAGTAAATTTACACCTAGGCCCCTATAATTTTGCTTTATTCGTGGCTAATATATTATTATTTTACATGCATCTAGAAGCAATGAAAATTTGACATTTTAGTATAATTTTATTGTTTTTATTTAAAGACCACAATTATCTAGTTGATGGGGTTGGAAAATTCTAGATTCAAACCCAAATCTTGCAAAATAATAACAATAATAATAATTTGAAGAATTTTAAGTTTGTGATTTACAGTGAATTAAAAAATAAATAACAAGAGCTTTCACTAGTTTCAAACATATGAACCAAATCTCAAAGTAATGGACTTTAAAAGTCTACTTTACAAAAAAAAAAAGAGGACAATTTTATGTCATGTCATCGTTCTTAATTTTGAAGAAACACTGTTGTTCTTTGAAAATTTGCAGACTTTAGATTTATTATTATTTGATGAAAACAACTTTAAGATCCTAAATTTATTTCAAGTTTATATTATTAGTAAAAATATATATAATTGCAAAACAAGACTTCAACTTGTGGTTTGGGTCAAAAAAGAAAAAAGAAAACATGATTAAGAACATAAACGATGCTGCAAAATCTTTTGATCCATCTTCGTCTAATCCAGATTTCGAACGAGTATTTTAGCACCAAGGAATCTTAGAAGTCTAGCTAGAATATTACTCATTCTCAAATACTTAACAAACAAATAAATACTCAATAACAATAACATGGATAGCCCTCTATATATAAACTAGTAAAAGCACGTGCGTTGCACGTTTGATAACGCATAATAAGAATATTATCCAATTCTAGCTCATATGGTTGAGTTCAATTTCCAATTTTGTATATATATAACAAATTTAAACTTTTTTTAACAATTTTTTACATAATTTAATTTTTTTTAAAGAAAATGGTTGATGATATACACGGCTTAGACGGCTCAATCTTGTGCCGTTTTGAAGCTCCTTTATAATAGTAAAGATATGCAAAAGGAGAAATCTATATGCAAACAAAATTAACAGAAAAAAATAATATTCAAATAGCTAGAAGACTATGATTGCAAGAAGTGGCACAACTTATTTGTAGGGGTGAGTGTTCGATTTATTCCGTTTCAACCGAACTGAATTAGCCAAAACAAAAAACCGAACCAAATAATAAATTCCGTTTGTTCGATTGGACTATTTATTGTTGGAGTTTTGGTTTTTCCTTTAGAAAGCTTTAGTCCCACATCGGAAAAAACAAAGAGATTGTATCTCTATATATTAGCTTTGCTATTATTGGAGATGCACATGTGGTGTGGAGGTGCACATGGGTTTGCCATGTGGGGTTATTTTTCTAATGGGAAAAAGGCTAAAATCAACAATTAAAGCATTCATGCTTTTTGCTCTTGGAAAATTTATTTCCATGTGAGCTAAGCCTCGTAGGGGCTTAGCGACTCGGACTCGGGCTCATGAGGCATAATGTGGCATTTTGTTGGCGCACTTTGCACTTAGCACGTCAGTATCGTCGCTAGGCGCATAGCGTGCGTTTGCACGTTCTGGGCGGTTGCTACATGTTCGGGGTAGTTTTTACCACGTCCCTAACTTTGTGGCAACCGAACAGTTGCTGCAGGGCCTATATAAGGCATCATCTCTCTCTCAAGGCTGGGGATATACAGAAGAAAAAGAGAAGCCTCCACAGAAAGTTTACGAAGTGTTTTTTAACACAAGTAAACAGAGATTTCAGACATGTTCTTTAACACAGTTCTGATCTTCCAGTAGCCTTCGAGAGAGAGAGAGGAAAGGTGCCGCACCAGCGTTGCATTTGCATGGGAGTTCGTGTCCATCCGAGGAGTCAGAAGAGCAGGAGTGTTCCAAGTTCTCCGACGAACTTGCTGGTTCCTGGAAGCTGTTCGTGTAGGGCGAATAAAGCTTTGAGCAACGGTGATTATTCACCCCAGCAGGATTTCTTCCATATTTCGCCAGTCATCTTCTTCGTTGCTGCCAGTAATTCTGATTGTATCTTCTTTTTAGAAGTACTACGATCTGATTGCTGTTAATTACGAAATCTTTTTAGATTCTCGTAATTCAGAATCACATTCTTTGAAGTGTTGATTTGAAACATTGTTTTTACAATTGTTTCATTTTCTCAGTTTTCCATCGAAAAATTGTGCCCCGGCACTAACAATCTCAAAGCTTTATTGCTACGATGGAAAACGTTAATGTTTCACTATTCAATTCTGACTTTTGCAAGTTAGAAAAGTTTGATGGAGAACATTACCAAGTCTGGAAGAGGAAGGTATATCTCATCCTTCAACTCAAAGACGTAGATCACGTGCTTCTGGAGGAAGAACCTACTGTTCCAGATGTTGGGTCTGCTGCCGCAATCACCGCGGCTACAAAACTTCAAGCAAAATGGAGAAGGGAAGATAGTATTTGCAGACTGCTTATCCTGAATGCTATGGAAGATTCCCTTGCAGAATCCTATTCTAAAAAGAATATCGCTAGAGACATATGGGAGTCTCTAGAAAAATTCTACGAAGAAGATAAGAACCGCAGTAAAATATTTGTGGTTGAAAAATATCACAAGTGGTTATTTGAGGACGAAAAGTCTATGCTGCCGCAGGTGAAGGAGTTCCTGAAACTGCGACAGAAGTTGGAAGACGAGGCAATGCCCCTCCCCGACAAGTTTGTTGTTGGAGGGATTGTCTCAAAGCTCCCCGCTGGGTGGAGCAAGTTCTATGCAAACATGCATAGGAAGAAGCTGGAGATCACCCTTGAAGATCTCCTACAGGAAATCTATGTTGAGGACCAGATGCGGGCTCAACTGAAGGTGGACGCACTGTCCAAGCAATTGGCTAACGCCAATATGGTTCATACCAAGGAACCAAGGGAAAAGCAGGCGGCTTCCCACAGCAAGAAGAAGGACCCTGACAATCTAAAAGTCAAGGAAACTTCTATCAAGAAAAAGAAGCTAAAGTCTCAAATGCCTTGCTTCAAGTGTGGCAAGAAGGGCCACTTTAAGAATGAGTGCAAAGCAAAGACCAAGCAATCAGAGCAAGGAGAGCCTAGTAAGGTATCTATGATCACTGACATTGTTGCTATGATTGCACAGGTTGATGCGGTAATGACTGACTCTGACTGGTGGGTAGATACTGGAGCCTCCTGCCATGTCTGCTCCAGTAAGGAGTGGTTCACCACCTATACACCTACTTATGAAGTGGTTATAATGGCGAACCAGGCACAAGCTGAAGTGCTCGAGATCGAGACGGTGGTGTTGAAGCTGACTTCGGGGAAGTCTCTGACGCTTCAAGGCGTAAAGCACGTACCTGCTATCGCCAAGAACCTGATCTCAGGAGGCCTACTCTGCAAAGCAGGCCTCAGGATGGACATCAATGCTGGCCAGATGGTGATGTCTATCAAGGAAACATATTTCGGAAAAGCTTTTTATACCGAAGGAATGTTCAAAATTTAGCTTGTAAATCAGTCCAATGTAATTAATGTGATTAATAAAATCACTCATTCTGCTTATACTCTTGAGTTGTGGCATAATAGGCTAGGACATGTTCATTGTAAACGAATAAACAGAATGTCTAGTCTAGGACTTATCTCCAAGTGTGGGGGTAAGGTAAAGAAATGTGAAGTTTGTGCTCAAACAAAGATCACAAGGAAACCCTTTCCTCGGGTTAATCGAAGTACAGATCTTCTGGAGTTGGTACACTCCGATATCTGTGACTTCAAACAGTTCTCTACAAAGGCCGGGATGAAGTATTTCATAACCTTCATCGATGACTTCTCAAAGTATGCGTTCGTCTACTTGCTGAAGGCTAAAGATGAAACATTCGAGAAGTTCAAGGAGTTCAGAGCCGAAGCTGAGCGGCAGACTAGACAACAACTCAAAAGAATAAGAAGTGATCGAGGTGGGGAGTACAGGTCTCATGAATTCACATCGTTCTGCAAAGAACATGGAATTGTCAATGAGACTACGGCTCTATACTCTCCTCAATCAACAGAGTAGCAGAGAGGAAGAACAGAACGTTAACAGAAATGATTAACTCAATGTTGTTGACTGCTGGCCTTCCTAAGTGCTACTGGGGTGAAGCTGTATTGACGGCCACTTTTATTCTAAATAGAGTGCCTCATGCAACTTCAGACGTTACTCCTCATGAACTCTGGTTCAAGGTCAGACCTAACTTGAATGTCATTCGAGTGTGGGGGTGTCTGGCATATGTCAAGCTTCCAGATCTGAAGATTCAGAAGCTTGGGACAAGGACTACTAAGACGATCTTCTTGGGGTATGCCGAGAAGAGTGATGCTCGGAGATTTCTTGATATTGAGTCAAATCATATCATTGAATCTCGCGACGCAGAATATTTTGAAGACAAATTTGTAAGGCACAAGAATATTGTTCTTGCGGATGTTCCGGAGAACAATGAGGGTGCACAGGTCTTCAATGAAGATGTGGTCCAAGAAGATGTTGTTGTTGAAACAACGGTTGAACCAGATCTCGCTGAGCCGTCAACGAAGCGAGTGAGGAGGTCGAAGGACTTCGGAAGTGACTTTGTCACCTATCATATGGAAGCTGATCCGCTTACCTATGATGAGGCGATGAAGACCAGAGATGCGATTTTCTGGAAGGAGGCGATTGACAATGAAATTGATTCAATCACCTCAAATAATACTTGGGTGTTGGTTAATCTTCCTGAAGGAGCGAAACCCATTGGATGCAAATGGATCTTCAAGAAGAAGATGAAAGCAGACGGAACTATTGATAAGTTCAAGGCTAGGTTGGTAGCCAAGGGATTTTCTCAGAAGCAGGGGATTGACTATTTTGATACGTATGCTCCAGTAGCCCGGATGACCACCATCAGAATGTTGATTGCTCTCGCAGCAATACATAAGATGGTGATACATCAGATGGATGTGAATACAACTTTCCTAAATGGCGAGCTGACCGAAGAGATTTACATGCAACAGCCAGAGGGATTTGTCGTCAGGGGTCTTGAAGACAAAGTCTGCAAGTTGGTAAAATCCTTGTACGGTCTTAAACAAGCTCCCAAGATGTGGCATGAGAAATTTGACAAAGTTATAAGGTCAAATGGCTACATGGTCAGCGATACGGACAAGTGTGTTTATACGAAGTTCACTGATGGAAGAGGTGTGATCGTTTGTCTGTACATGAACGACATGCTTATCCTAGGTACGGATATTAGCTGTGTCACGGAGACAAAGAAATTCATCTCAAGCAAGTTCAGTATGAAGGACTTGGGGGAAGCTGATGTGATCTTAGGGATCAAGATCATCCGGACAGACACTGGACTAGCGCTGTCACAGTCTCATTATATTGAGAAAATGATCACTCGTTATGGGTATCGGGATCCTCCAGGGATCGATACGCCGTACAGGTATGATCTGAAGCTGAAGCCTAATTCAGAGAAAAGCGTCAGGCAGCTGGAGTATGCAAGCGTAATCGGAAGTTTGATGTATGCTACTAATGCCATAAGGCCTGACATAGCTTTCGCCGTGGGAATGTTGAGTCGTTTCACGAGCAACCCAGGTGCTGAACACTGGAAAGCCATGAAATGGGTTATGAGATATCTCAAGAAGACTCAGACATATGCACTGTACTACAGCGGAGATCCGTCGATAGTGGAAGGCTTCAGTGATGCCAGCTGGTGCTCAGAGGTGGAGAGCGAGAGGTCCACAGGTGGATTCATTTTCACAATGGGTAGAGCTGCTATATCGTGGAAGTCGAAGAAGCAGACTATGCTCTCGCGGTCATCCATGGAATCTGAGTTCTTTGTACTTGATACCGCAGCCGAGGAAGTAGAATGGCTTTGGGAGCTCATGTATGATCTTCCAATGGTTGGGGCACAAATACCGGCTATACCGATATACTGCGACAACCAGACGACTGCGACGGTGGCATCAAATGACCTCTTCAACGGAAAGAAGAGGACTGTGCGGTTGAAGCACAGGGCAGTATACGATCTTATCAAGAGAGGTGTTATTGCAGTTATTGATGTTCGGAGTCAGGAGAACCTGGCGGATCCGTTCACCAAGGGCCTCAAGCGCCAGCTGGTCGATGACACAGCTTGTAAAATAGACATGAAGGCATTCTGATATTGTATTATTGTATTCCTACCATAAAGTTTTATGCTATTAGTTCAAAGATTTATCTACTAGGCATCTAGCTTTTGGTTCAATGGAGGACCACTAATCGAAAGAATATCAGAAACGGTGGGTACATGTTCTATTGGGCATGGAGAGGTTACGGACCTATAACCACTGTTGTCTACTGTTGTTTTCTGCGGAAAACAGTTCCTGTGGGAAGGTTGGCTTAATTGCCTTAAGGAGTTATCAGGCAGAGTGAATGCCTGGTGTGCTTTACAGGAGGCACGGTAGAGCAGCACTACAAGGAGTGAAACTCCATGCTACAGTGGGGTGACTCCATAATGAGGTTCCTATGTGGGGTGCTGCCTAGTAATAGGATAAAGCCTCGGCTTTGCAGGCCAAGTCACAGCGGCGTAGCACCGCAAATAGGCAGTTAGCCTAATGCTGTATGTTAAAAATAAAGATGGGTGTAGTCAGCACTACAAAGAGGAGGAGTTCCTCATGTTACAGTGGCACGACACCACGATGAGGTACCCGATTAGAGATAAAGCCTCGGCCTTGCAAGCCATGTCGTTGCGACGTAACACCGCAAGGGAGCCTAAGGCTTCATGCTGGGTAGTTTGGCACTACAAAGAGGCGGTTGCCTCATGCTACAGTAGTATGACACTACGATGAGGTTCCCGGTATGGGATAAGGCCTCGGCTTTAAGCCATGTCATGGCGGCATAGCACCACAAGGGAAGCGCAAAGCGCTTCATGCCATGTCTCTTTATAATGAACTCACCTATAGTGTATGAACAAAGGGATATCAGGCCGTCTCTTGAGGGTATACTTGTAGACGCCCAAAATTATACACTAAAACCAGGCTGGCACAGGGCCTTTAATGTGTAGCCAGAAGCACATGTAACTACATTATGTGAGTGGAAAAAATTTTAGCTATGATACAGAATTCAAGGCTTAGTCCATTCTTGTATTATAGTCTGATTTTTGACCCATATGGGAAGATTCAAGTCGTCAGCGACATCTCTCCTAATGCATGATGGACAGTTACTGTGGGGAACACTTATACCCATATATAGAGATATGTAGGGGATTGTTGGAGTTTTGGTTTTTCCTTTAGAAAGCTTTAGTCCCACATCGAAAAAAATAAAGAGATTGTATCTCTATATATTAGCTTTGCTATTATTGGAGATGCACATGTGGTGTGGAGGTGCACATGGGTTTACCATGTGGGGTTATTTTTCTAATGGAAAAAAGGCTAAAATCAACAATTAAAGCATTCATGTTTTTTGTTCTTGGGAAATTTATTTCCATTGGAGCTAAGCCCCGTAGGGGCTTAGCGACTCGGACTCGGACTCGGACTCGGACTCGGGCTCATGGGCTCATGAGGCATAATGTGGCATTTTGTTGGCGCACTTTGCACTTAGCACGTCAGCATCGTCGCTAGGCGCATAGTGCGTTTTAGTTGCGCGAGCCACTTGCGCTGCCACGTTGCGCAAGCCCAGTTGCGCTGCCCAGGTACGTGTCACGCCTCGCTCCCGTAGGAGCGATCGTCCTCGCTAAGGCGTGATGCCGCACGAGCCTAGATTGCGCTCGTGCAAGGCAGTTTCATAACGGCCGATTACATCGACGACGACGGGATCGTCGCACAGAAGTCCCAAGCAGATAAATTGAAACATGCAGTGGAAATTAGAACAAGAACACATGAACACAAGTCATTCAAAAGAAGCTCTTTATTGATATTGAATACAAGGTTACATTTGTGGGCGCAAGGCCAAATTATAAATTCTCTTATGCTCACTTTTCTCTCATTTTACAAGTCACTCTGCTCTCTCTCATCTCTCGATACAAATGCTTGAACCAGCGGAAGCTTCGGAAGGCGATGTCCATACATTATGTTCTGTATAAGTCTTCGGTTCCATGCGGCCGCACGCTTCGAATCGCCAAGGAACTCCGTGCCTCGACGCATCCAAGCGAGCTCCGTGCCACGAGCTTCTACCTGCGCCTGCACATGAACACTGTGTGGGTGTCAGTACTCAACAGTACTGGTGGAGTGAGCTCCTCGCCCACCCATACAAAACCTACACGTTCATTTACTTTGTGCAGCTTAAATTCCTTTCTATTGTCTTTCTAGTCTTGCCTTAGGATCAGTTTTAAGACTACGGACGCCTTGGCATATTTGTGTATGAGGACCATCCCGTGCTTGTACCACAACGTTAACTCATACTTTACCTCTAGACCCCCTTTTCGTGCCAACAACGTTAACTTATCAAGTCGTGCTTGTCTTTCGACCAAAATCAGAGACGCAACTACGCTATGAGACTTCATTTCTGTGTGACCGTGCCACAAACCCTTGCTGAGGCCGTGCCTCGCAATTCAGTAAGACTTAACCACTTCGCCGCCACGCGGCCCTTGCTACTTTGATCACCAACTGACCCAATCGAGACTTGTGAACTTAGTGTCGCTCAACCAACTTGCCTTACGGCGATTCCTGACTTAAACCCGCGACGACTCAATCAAACTTGTGCAACTCTATGCCAACATCTTAAGACTCGACGCCACGACTCGTACCGAAGCACGAAGCCTATGTTGAAACCAAATCTTAGGCCCAACGTTGTGCTTTTAACTTGTACACACCTTCAACTCGACTCCTTGATATAGCGCACTCAATACTCGACTAAATCCAAAGGCACACTCGCGGATTGTCGCCATCATGCCGACATCTATATGAACTTGGTCACTAGCACGACAAGCTATCTTGGACCTCCATTGGATATTAGGGTACGTTCGTAAAACGAGGCACGATCTCGCCAAATTTCTCCTAATAGCCGTCCTACGACGCACCCCTTGGGTCAGGTCGCACACCATCCAAGGGTCCCGTAGGCCCGTGGTTCCTCCTAGGCTAGATCGATCCCGTGGCCGCGGTAACCGTCTGAGGAACAAAATCAAAATCCTTGTGCACCGGTACACAAGTTGTCCAATGACCATGCAGACTCGACCCACTTCCTTATTTTAGGACCGTTTTATTCTTTACCTTCATTGTTTTACTATCTTTTGAGTTCCACATTCCAGACTTCATCATTTGAGACCCCTCGACGACCCACGGTCGCGAGTATTCTTTCCATGTTACCGTATCATTTCATTCAACTCAGGAATGCCTATTCGATAGTCCTTTCTCCAAAACTCATTAAGTCGACCATGGTTCATACCTTAACGCTAAGTCCGTATATCGTGTCTCAAACTGACTTACGTTCTACGCGACGCTATCGCCCAAGTCATATTTTATATGACGGGCCTTGGGATCGTGGGACTATTTAACTTGACAACCGTAGAATGAGCGGGACAGCACTTGGAATGACTTTGGTCGACCGACATAACTTTGCCTAACTTACTCAAGCCTACAACTTAACCCGAGGGACGAGCAAAGGCTATGCCAAGCCTTACGTTACGATAGCGTGCATGCTTTATCGAGCATTTACGCGATGACGCCTATGACTTAGGCAAGTTCTTAGCTTTTGTGTCGAAGACCAACTTTCCTTCTCCTAAACCACGGGACGAAGGGCCGAGTGTCATTTTCAAAGCATGCCGTGCACCAACTCTAGGCCGACCGTGGGACGTTTTTCATGTTCTAACTCATTTTGACCCGTCGGGATTATTCCCTTAGCTATGTGGATTCGTCTCTTTTATTTTCAAGCCTATTGTACAAGTTGAAAACATGCATTTTATTATGTGAAGGCAAAGATGAGGCAAGTTCACCGAAACTACCCCACCTGAGCGAGCGGTCGCCTTGACCGAGCGATGTCTCCGAGTAGCCATTGCAAGGCTAAGTCCGAACGCCGTCGGCGTTTCGATTCCTCCGATTGACTTTGTGGGACGGGACACTACATCATACACCACTCAGAACAAGTCTCGTCCTTGAGACTTTCCTGAAGGCAAGCCATCCTACCATTTTTATGGCCCAGACTTAATCGTTCCTAGACACGGAACTATAACGGCCATGCGGGGCACGCCAGAACTTATCGTATACACTCCGCCTACGCGTTTTCTCGATTCTGAGCCACGCTCGCACTATTATCGAATTTTCCTTTACCAAGATTTCAAGTTCTCGACACTCTTCCATTCTCCAAGTCTAATTTCAATTTGACGTATCACTTGGTTGGATCGTGCACGCATTCCAGGCGTCCCCAAAATACATGCATTCAACCAAACCGCATGATAGAGAATCCGTCATTCTCATTCGAGTCGCATCGTGCACATACTCAAGCGTCCCTGAAATATATGCATGTCAGCCGAGTCTCGTGAGCAGGGTTTCCTATTCTTGATTCACTCTTTCAATCCATGTCAATCTTCAAGATCAATCTTTCGATTGCTAACACTTGAAACAGGGCGTCTCACCTAACCGCTAGGCCAATTTCTCGAGGCTAAGTCAACGTCAGGAATGGAATCATAGTTCCCCAACAATAATGCCAATACTGACCCCAATCCTAGGGTCAAACCAAAGTCGATAGTACGGGGTTTTCTACCCAGCTCGCGTCACTCAGATTTCTAAACATCGAGCACGATCACCTAATTCACATCGAGACATTCGTTGTGCAGAATCCATTCATTTCACCAATTCTAACCAATTCATGTAATCGATCACAAGGTCGTCTAGCTCGACAGTATGTTGCACCCCAATCTCACGCGAGTCTGATTATCTCCGGTGGTTCATGAATCACCATGCAACGCTCCCGCAGAATAATCATTCTCATCGGGGCAGAACTCTTGTTTGAGTCTAGATTAATTCATTTTCGATACGCGGATTGGACCTACTCAATCCTCAAGTTTAATTGTCAAGTACGCCAAGTCATTCTCAAGTCTACCTTCGTATCAAACCATAAGCCGAGGCATCAAATTATCGCACCGTACAAGTTCGACCACCCCCGCTGTATGAATCACCATACCAGCGCTCATGCGGAGTGATCGTCCTAATCGACGTGACACATGTACGAGGCTGGAGTAGCGCTTACATAAGACAAGAACGTCAACGTTGTGGTTATCGACGAAGCAAATCCAAACATTCTATTTTTCATCCAAGCCAAGTTCGATAGTCCGATCGTCCTTCATTCAACTAGGAAATCCTCGAGCCAAGTCTATCTTTTCCTCGACACATTTCAATATCCCGAGTATAGCATCTATCGGAGCAATGACATTTGCACGATCGTCATTCACCGAGTCAGAATACTCCCGAGTTATCGCATATCGATCTTTGATACGCCTCAATACCATCGATGATATGCGTAACCCGACGATCTTCCCCTGCAACCAATTTCGAGTCGTGCGACTGATGCTATTGTCCGAATGGATATTCCATAATCTTTTCGATATTCAAGATCAAGTTCGATCGCCATTCCTCAAGCTAGTTTCAAGATCGTTGTCCAAACGCAAGTCACAATTTCATTCGACTCGATCCGAAATCGTACGCGCGATCCTCTAAGTTTCCTCGATCAAGACCAATCCTTTTTATTCATCATTCCGGATCATTTTCTAACTCGCGTTGCCCATTCACAAGTTGTCCAAACGACATCTCGTTCGGGACACACGAAGTCACGACCAACTAAGCGTGACGTGTTCCAAGACTTTGCGCGATACCATCGCGTACCGACATACTCGTTCTATCCGTAAATCCTTTAGTCTCGCTCGAACAATTTCTATAACGTCCATACACCACTCGGATTCGAGCCATCCTGATCTAAACCACAATCACATTCGTATTACTCGCTAACTCGTCCTTCAGATTCGTTCGATGAATCTCTAGCGTAATCGCTCATGTCGCATCGACGGACTAAGTCGTTCGCACTATTCCTCAAAATCCAAACCGATCATCCGTGTACACCTAAGTGTTAGTCCGACAGCGTTCCTATCGATAGACACTCTAAGTGTATCTCCATTTCCGACCGAGCGATACTTGATATTGCTCGCGATTCGTTTGCACCAAATAGTCGAGGTGCGCTACGCGCGGACTAAGTTGTGCCGCATAACCATCCCGTACGGACTATACTTCGAGTTCGCACGCTCATTTGCTAGGCTGACGCAGGACTAGTTAGGCGCGCATAGCACGAGTTTCCCTATCAAGACAAGTTTGACACCGTTCGACACAAAGGCCTACCGATGCATTCGGCGATAGCCTACCGATGCGTTCGAGTGAACGCTTGTACGAGCTTTTAAAAATATTTAGACTTATTGTATGGACATGTCGAGGAACATTCGAGAGAGAGCGCACACTTATTTTCCAACGACGAGCTTTCAAAACCGAGAAATTCGACGTGAAGTCCAAGGACGTAAAGCCGTGCTCTGATACCATTATGTCACGCCCCGCTTCCGTAGGAGCGATCGTCTTCGCTAAGATGTGATGTCGCACGAGCCTAGATTACGCTCGTACAAGGCAGTTTCATAACGGCCGATTACATCGGTGGCGACGAGGTCGTCGCACAGAAGTCCCAAGCAGATAAATTGAAACATGCAGTGGAAATTAGAACAAGAACACATGAACACAAGTCATTCAAAAGAAGCTCTTTATTGATATTGAATACAAGGTTACATTTGTGGGCGCAAGGCCGAATTATAAATTCTCTTATGCTCACTTTTCTCTCATTTTATAAGTCACTCTGCTCTTTCTCATCTCTTGATACAAATGCTTGAACCAGCGGAAGCTTCGGAAGGCGATGTCCATACATTATGTCATATATAAGTCTTCGGTTCCACGCGGCCGCACGCTTCGAATCGCCAAGGAACTCCGTGCCTCGACGCATCCAAGCGAGCTCCGCGCCACGAGCTTCTACCTGTGCCTGCACATGAACACTGTGTGGGTGTCAGTACTCAACTGTACTGGTGGAGTGAGCTCCTCGCCCACCCATACAAAACCTACACGTTCATTTACTTTGTGCAGCTTAAATCCCTTTCTATTGTCTTTCTAGTCTTGCCTTAGGATCAGTTTTGAGACTACGAACGCCTTGCATATTTGTGTGAGGACCATCCCATGCTTGTACCACAACGTTAACTCATACTTTACCTCTAGACCCCCTTTTCGTGCCAACAACGTTAACCTATCAAGTCGTGCTTGCCTTTCGGCCAAAATCAGAGAAAGCAACTATGCTATGAGACTTCATTTCCGTGTGACCGTGCCACAAACCCTTGCTGAGGTCGTGCCTCTGTCACGCCCCAGAACCAGAATACTGGAGAGCGGGGGCAGACATAGCCAGCTACGTATAATGAAATAAAATCCACCTCACTATACGGTCACGGCTGTCTAGATATATGAGGGTTTATCTACAAGCCATCGGTCACTTATGGTCAATAACAAGCCTAGTGTCTCAATCACAAGCAAGTAAGTAAATGTTACAAGATGTAAGATCACCAAATATACAATAGTAAGGCATCCCAAATATTACATATTCAGTTGATCATGAAGCTAGTCGTTACAAAATGTGAGGACTAGCAAGAGTTTTAGTCATACATGATCAACCCTAGGTTGCCAACCATGTTACAGCCCGTAGGCAGATAGTAAGTAAAATGTATACGAGCTAACACATGCTCGACGGCTAAACGCCTCAAAAGAATAATTTTACAATAGAGTGGGAGAGCCAAAATAAATCCACTCGTTGCCAGGATTCCCTCTAGTGGTCACCATCTAGCTGAAAAGTCGGTATATCCCCTGGGATTGCTCCAGAATCTGGCCATACGAAACCAGTTGGGTCAGACCCCAGAAAGAGCAAGTGCCACAAAGGAGGCTTCACTTAGGAACTAAAATCAGTAATTAGCACAAGAATATAATTACATAAAAGACAGTAATGAAAAGGCTTGATATTAAAAGAATAATAATAGCAAACCGAGTATGAAGAAACCATTCAAGTAGCCAGGTCACGACCCTTAAACCAAACAAGGACCAGGGTTGTAACCCTTCACCTGAATAGAACTTCGTTTTCAAATCATGTTGGTAAGGTAAAACGTATCAAGCATGACAGGTGATATACGATGAGATAACCATGGGACTATTCAGATAACCAGGTTACAACCCGTAAACCAAACAAGGACCGGGGTTGTAACCCTTCGTCTGAACAGAACTTGGCTTCTCCCACCATTTATCGGCAAGGTAAAAATAAGAAAATCAGGACATGTATCAATTTTGTACAGGATCAAGACAAGACTAGACTGAGTAAACTCCATCCAACATTTACGGCCAAGCAATAAGTACGGCTTGATACTTTAACTAACTAGGGTTATTACAGGCCTAGTTACTAGCAAGATGCAATGAGAATTCCAAGTCTGATTACCTGTTTGTTACTACCTGAGTGATCCCAGCAAGAAAAGGAAAAGATAGCATGATATAGCAGACACACTGTAGTAAGATACATGTGTCCTAAGGTACCACACTCGACGGCAGACTGGAAGTGCGCTCATCTCGACGGATAGCAACAAATCCCATGTATATATATATATATATAAGGCCGGGACCAAAGGGGCAACAGATAACTGGGAAATTCTCCATGAACTATTTGATCAATCTAGTCATTAACCTAGCCAGATTCAGTATAAATCCCTGACCGTGGTACTCAGGGATCATGCCCTAGACATGATGCAAGACACAACCGGACTAGTAGTTTATACAAGCACAATCATCCACGGTATCCAGGCCAATGAATTGATTTGTCAAGAGTGCGCCACGACGGGCCACTATCAAGCATGTCAGGGTACTTGTCAAGAGTGCACCTCTACGGGTCACTGTCGTGTCATGTATAGCAGGTCAAGTTATCAGGTCAAGTTATCATGTCAGGAGTGCACCACGGCGGGCCACTATCAAGCATGTCAGTTCTTGGTCACACCATGCCAGGTACAATTGTCATTTCAATTATGTCAATCAAATCGGGATTATCAAGTTCGGGACAAAAGGGGTTTTTATGCGTGTACAATAAAGATAAATGTGTACGCCATAGGAACCCAAGTTTATGCGTGTACTACTACGCTAGGCCAATTAAACCCGAGCGTAAACAGCACTACGCGGGCAAGAGCAAGGTAAGATAGCTTTACGCTAGCAAGGTGCATGCGGGAGGGGTTTTTATGCTAGTCGGATTGTACGTACGTAAAACTCTCTGTAATTGAGATTCCATACGAGGAACACTTGAGCATAACTTTTACGCTAGCAAGGGTTGGCTCGGGTCAAGGGTTTACGCTGGCAAGGCTTCACGCTAGCAGGATTTTACGCTGGCGGGAGAGTCCCGAGCGTAAAATCAGTTCAGCGTAAAACAGAGCTCGATTTTACGCTAGCTCGATTTTACGCTAGCGGGTAAGCCCCGAGCGTAAAATTCAAGCAGCGTAAAATAAGGTACGCTTGTCACGCGATGCGTGTGCGTAAAAGAGAACTACGCTAACACGTTAAGACGTGGGCATAAAAGCTGAGGAATACGCTGGCACGCAATACGTGGGCGTAAAACTCCATCTTCTCCACACGGTCAATGCAATCATGCGTAAAAGCTGATAAACTCCATCTCGGCCAGGACTTGGTGAAATCCGGCCATCCCAAAACCAAACTTGTGTAAAGTCATGAGGCCCACTCCATGGAACTCTTAGTTTTCGAAAACAAGTCATTGTAGTAAATCAAAACCAAAAAATCCGAAAATAAAATAAACATAGATCTGCATGAAGTGAGCCATGGAATTTGAAAACACTAAGTACTAAAGGGACTTAGAATCGTATGGAGAAGAAAATGAAACAATAAAATGTGAGTTCCTCCATGAAGCAAGTTGCACTTGCCGGTGGGGTTAAGTGGAGCTCTACGCAGGGTGGAGAAAGAAGAAGAATAAATGCTGAGTTATGAGGAGAGAGAAAGGTGGTTGGGATATAAATGGGGGTAAGTGGTGGTAGGTAGGGGGTTTTCCTTTGGGTCATGATGAACCAAAAGCAACCCCAAAACCGAACCAAGCCAACCCGAACCAAGATGAACCATGGCCAAGGAAATACAACACAAGATAAAATACGTACACGTATTCCAAAAATATGCAATATGAACACAGGTATTACAGCCTCGCAATTCAGTAAGACTTAACCATTTCGCCGCCTCGCGGCCCTTGCTACTTTGATCACCAACTGACCTAATCGAGACTTGTGAACTTAGTGCCGCTCAACCAACTTGCCTTACGGCGATTTCTGACTTAAACCCGCGACGACTCAATCAAACTTGTGCAACTCTATACCAACATCTTAAGACTCGACGCCACGACTCGTGTCGAAGCACGACGCCTACGTATTATTGCTTGAGCGTAAAGCTTGGGCGTAGACTAGTCATGGCATAGATCAGCCTTGGCGTAATCTAACCTTGGTGTTCCTATTGCTCTAATATTTATTCATTTAATATTGGCATGATAATTCTCCTATTATATCCTTACGCCTTTTTGCATGAACTCGATAATCTTGGCATGTTAATATTTTTAATACATATGGTTGTGTAGAACGTGTCCTGTGTCTTGATTGGTTTATGGATACCCAGTATGACTGGAATTAAACCTTGAGAGTTGTAGACTCGACCCCACTGAATACTAGTTGACTTTCATGCCTTGTCACCATTGATAATGATTGTGACCTTGACTAATAATTGATCATGCGTTCCTAGTTAGAACTAAGAGACTGGCTAGTCGTCTTATTGAATTGAATGAATGAGACACATTCATATTAATTATGAACTATTGTAAACGACTGACTGATCCCAAACATTGGCATACAGGTACATGCAGGCTTCAATTTATATATTTATTTATTTATTTATTTATTTTCCACAAAAAGCAACATGTCTACTTGATGGTCAAGGCATGATTATTCCGTGGTTAATTTTTGATTGTTGCATTACGCTATGTAAGACCCACAACCAAACCGTACGGGTATCGTTGTGGAGTTGTGCATATCGTACCCCGTACGAAAGTACTCATTTGAATGACCATGACCCACGGCATGGGATTTCACTCAACGTAGAGACTATTAAGTTAAATAAAATAATGATTGCATGGAGAGAATAGATTCCCGAGTTCTTACATGGCAGCCCTCTTGGGACTAGTAGTGCCCGACAGGCCGGTTGGTCCCCACAAATACTGCAAATCTGTCACACGGGCAGGAAGCGGTATCTGGTTATATTACTTATTGTATATTGTATATTGATGACGGGCGTCCCGCTGGGACTCGCCTAATTCATGATTGGCGTAATTGATTGACTGGGTAAACTAGTCTTGCTTGCACATAGTAAGAACTGAGGAACCCCTATTGCATAATTCCAAGATAACTTGGAACTCACAGTAGCAAGCCGTAGTAGTTGCATGGCCGTTTAAATTGATTTGTTTGTGTACTGTACCTACTCTGTTACCTAACTGAGATGATCAGAATGTCAGGACATGACGGGCCAACTTCTGTCCTTGTTTGGTTGGGAGGTTGGTTCGAAGTGTCGTGATGTGATGTGAATCCCAGTAGTCAGCAGAGATCTATTTATTATGTTTCCTATTACTGGTTTTACTCCTCATGTCATGCTCTCTTGCGGTACTTGCTATTAGAGGTCTAACCTCTCTGGTTTTGTATGGCCAGATTTAGAGCCGGTCCCCGAGGATCCAGCTTACTTCTACCTCCAAGATGGTCAACACTAGAGGGATGATCGCAGGAGGGCTCGAGTGGGTTTCTTACTTCCCCGCTCGTTTTGTTAAATACTTTATACTTTGTCGTTTGGCACCGACATGTTAGTCGGATTGTCTTGTACCTACTTTTGTATAATTGTAACTAAGTCGGGCTGCAGCTGATAACAATTGTGTATACTTACTACATCATCTGGCTGTGTTTTGTAAAGCCAGATATCAAGAATATTTTGACTGAGCGTTTGGGATGCCTTACTGCTTTTATCTTACATGTTCTTTATTTATGTTTCTTGTTTGAATGATTGAGACAATAGATGTAAAGTGACCATAGTGAGACTTTTATGTAGTATGCACCCCCTCGTCTTGTTAGACAATATTGATCGTATTATACGGTATTCATCTACCCATAATACGTAGCTGGCTGAGTCATTCCCCCGCTCTCCAGTATTCTGGTTCTGGGGCGTGACAAGGTTTTAGTGGTGGCCCATGCAGGTCTGATTTCAGACTTGTGGAGTATTTTAATAGGATGTCTCAATCACACATGTTCCTCCTTGATCTCATAATTCGTTGATTCTCAACTCCAGCTTGACATTCCAGTATCCCTTGACTTCATTGATCCTTCATGTCCGATCGTTTGATTGTTCTCTTGTCCCTTTTCTTAGGGGCACTTCGTCCGCACCTGTCAGAGCTGGACAGCAACAACATGGACAGCACGGACAACATGACCAGGTTGATCAGCAACACGAGCCAGTACTACCTCAAGAGACTATCCAGGAGGAAGTGATAGTGGAAGCAGCAGCTGGATCGCAGTATCCAGAGATTTTACCACCACCAACAGTTCCACCTACCCCTGCGGAAATGGACACACCGGCTCTTCTGGAGATCATGAGAGGGATGATGGCTACTCAGCAACACCATATGTTAGCCCAGCAGCGCATGCATACTCAGTTACAAGAGCATAATGTACTACTCTACCAAGGGTTGCAGACGGCATTAGAAAGAGGGACGAGGCCAGATTCAGGAGCATCAACCAGGTTTTGCAAGTTCAACCCCCGCCGTTTCGAGGGCACGGAGGATGCTATTTCAGCAGATGCATGGCTTAAGGATATTGAGGCTATTCTGACAGCCGCTAAGGTGCCGGCAGAAGAACGTGTGGATCAGGTAAAGTTGTTACTTCAGGATCTCGCACGTGATTGGTGGGAATCAGAGGAAGCAGGTATCAGACGTCCCGTTGCTTGGGATGATTTCACAGCAAGATTCAAGACGAAGTACTATAGAGTTGTGGCGCAGTTTGAGCTGCAACAGAAGTTTATCAACCTCAAGCAGGCCGGCAAGACAGTAGATGCTTATGCAGCGAAGTTCTGCAGATTGAGTAGGTTTGCCCCAGAGATGGTAGCAACGGAGCGCCAGAGGGCGATGAGGTTCCAGCAAGGGTTTCATCTTGAGCTCTTGCAATTGATAGAGGGGCACAATTATCAGACTTTCGACGAAGTGTTGACGGCAACTCGAAGGCATGAGATCACCATTCAGAGGATTACAGCAAGGACTGGGGGTCAGAAGAGATCTCACAGTCAGATTGAAGGAGGAGGGGGAGCAGCGTCCCGAACAATAGCACCATCCCCTGGCATTCGTATCCACGATGTGGCGATACGAGGGCCAGCACTACCACCCATGCAGCAGCAGAAGCAACCAAGGAAGAACCAGCAACCCCCAGTAGGCTGCACTTATTGTGGGAAGATAGGGCACACTAGAGATGTGTGTCGGGCATTAAACGGACTGTGTTTGATATGTGGAAATCCAGATCATCGGGTTACCACATATTCCATGAATTTGAGGTCAGGAGGACCAGTGCAGCAGTTTCCTGCTCTGCCAGCATAAGGGGCAGGACAGTATCGAGGACCAGCAGTGGCAGTAAGACCATTGGCCCAGCGTCCGTTAATGCCGCAGGCTCAGATGTTTCGGCAGCAGGGACCGCCGGTACAGCAACACCAGCATAGACCACCCCAGCATCATCAAGGAAGGGGCCAGCAGCAGCACCAGGCTAGGCCACAGCATGGGAACCAACAAGGAGGTCGAGGGCAGGCATTCACTCTGTCCCTAGAATTGGCATTGGCATCGGGAGATGTCGTGGCAGGTAACATTCTCGTCACCTCATATCCCACAGTAGCATTGTTTGATTCGGGAGCATCACACTCATTTATATCTGCACAATTTGCGACACGGCTAGGAATGGAGTTCGAGGCATTGCCAGGGAGGTTGAATATACTCACTGGCAATGGGCTCGTAGGAGTTAGTAGAGTTATTCTAGCATGTAGCGTTGTAGTTTGCGGGCATTCCTTACCCGTCCAGTTGATAGAATTTCCTGTTGGAAATTTCGACGTTATCTTAGGCATGGACTGGCTGAAAGACAGTCATGCGACAATATATTATCATAGTGGGAGTGTATCTTTTGATATTCCAGGCATGGAGAGATTCACCTTGGTCAGATCAGAGGCAACTCAGCAAGAGCAGGGAGTAATAACGGCAATGGAAGAAGTTCAGGTTCCGAAGGTAGTTGAAGAGTTTCTGGACGTATTTCCCGAAGAACTTCCAGGTCTACCACCGGTTAGAGATATTGAGTTCAGTATAGAATTGGCACCTGGAACTAAACCGATATCAGATCGGGTTTACAGAATGGCGGATTTGGAGCAGGCCAAGGTATATCAGCATATAGAAGAACTGAAGAAGAAGTTCATCCAAGCTAGCGTATCACCATGGGCAGCACCAGTGGTACTTGTGGGGAAGAAGGATGGATCATCCAGACTGTGCATCGACTACAGGAAGCTTAACGCGGCAACAGTAAAGAACAAGTACCCACTACCAAGGATTGACGACTTATTTGATCAGCTGAGCAGAGCTAGAGTTTTCTCCAAGATAGATCTTCGTTCAGGGTACCATCAGGTGAGGGTTCGGAAGGAGGATATTCCCAAGACAGCATTCAGGTCAAAGTATGGGCATTATGAATTCTTGGTAATGCCGTTTGGTTTGACCAATGCTCCAGCAATATTTATGGATTTGATGAATCGCATCTTTATGCCATACTTAGATCAGTTTGTCGTGGTATTTCTCGACGACATTCTCGTATACTCTGCCAGTGAAGAGGAGCATGAAGACCACCTCAGGAAAGTGTTGCAGGTTCTGAGGGAGAACCAGTTGTATGCCAAGCTCAGTAAGTGTGACTTCTGGACGGATCAAATTTCATTTATGGGTCATATCATATCAGGAGTTGGAGTAGTGGATCCCAAGAAGGTAGAAGCAATAGAGAGTTGGCCAGTACCCAAGACCGTAGCTGATGTGCCACTACCAGAATAAGTCGTTTTAGCGACGCATAAAGACGTCGCTAAAACAACAAATTTTGTCGCTAAAGATATTTAGCGACGGAATTACCGACGTTTCGTGATAGTCGCTGAAATGTAAGTCGCTAATCTTCTAAACGTCGCCAAACGTCGCAATTATCGACGTTTGCCGACGTATATATACGTCGGTATATTACCGACGTCTACTATCGTGACGTCGGTGGATTAGCGACGTATTAATGCGTATCGCTATGTGTCGGTCAATTACCGACGTATTACCGACGAATCGTCGGTGATTTAGTGACATGTACAAAGTCGCAAAGTGTCGGTAAATCCTGGGAATTCCTGGGGATAATTACCGACGTGCACCGACGTTTACCGACGTCCTCCGACATATATTGACGTCGCTAAACGTCGGTAGCCTAGATAATATTAATTATCTACCGACGTTTACCGACGCAAAATTACGTCGGATGGCGTCGATAAACGTCGGTAAACGTCGCTAAATCTACAAAAAAAATAAAAAATAAATAAAATACAGAATGTCTATTTCTCCCTGCAGTTTAAAAAGCCCATTTCTCACTGTAGAATAGGATCCAAACAATCACATAATGTCCATTTCTCACTGTACACAGGTTTCAGTCCCTATAACCAAGTCTACAACAATCACACAATGTCCAGTTCTCAGAATGGCTAAGAACACAACCCAAAATTCACACAATTTCCAAGTCTACAACAATCATTCTAGCAATGTCCAAATCTGTATCGTAAGACAAACTAAACATAATCAGTTCTATTTTACATGCTTAATTGCCAAGTATGGGAACGAATGGCTCAGAACATAACCCAAAATTCATTCTAGCATACATTAGTGTGAATCATCTATGTTCTGTACATATGGTGTAGTATATGTTCTTATCGTATCTAGTATCTGAAGGATATAACAGAATCAAGATGAACTCACATAATGTAATACTAAGACATCATCTACTACTATATAAGATATAGTGATAGGTTGTCGTATCATCATTGCCGAGGGATGAGGGTCGGAGGACAGTCAACTTTATCTACGGATACATAGTTTCTGACTCGCCAGTCGAATGGCTTAATTGCCAAGTATGGGAACGAATGGCTCAGAACACAACCCAAAATTCATTCTAGCATACATTAGTGTGAATCATCTATGTTCTGTATATATGGTGTAGTATATGTTCTTATCGTATCTAGTATCTGAAGGATATAACAGAATCAAGATGAACTCACATAATGTAATACTAAGACATCATCATACTACTATATAAGATATAGTGATAGGTTATCGTATCATCATTGCCGAGAGATGAGAGTCGGAGGACAGTCAACTTTATCTACGGATACATAGTTTCTGCCTCGCCAGTCGAATGGCTTAATTGTCAAGTATGGGAACAAATGGCTCAGAACACAACCCAAAATTCATTCTAGCATACATTAGTGTGAATCATCTATGTTCTGTACATATGGTGTAGTATATGTTCTTATCGTATCTAGTATCTGAAGAATGTAACAGAATCAAGATGAACTCACATAATGTAATACTAAGACATCATCTACTACTATATAAGATATAGTGATAGGTGCTCGCCGGAGGGAGGAGAAGGGGCTCGCGGTGGAGGAGAAGGATGAGCGGCGCCGGAGGGAAGGGGGTCGGGCTGTCGTCGAGGTCGGGGAAGAGGGCCGGGAACAAAAAATTTGGAAAGAGGAAGAAATGAAAAGTCGAACCGACGAAACCCTTTTTATCAGAAATTAGCGACGTCCGTAAATACGTCGCAAAGCGTCGGTATTCGTTTAATATTCGGCGACGTAATAATCTTTGCGACGCTAAACATCGCTGAACTAATAAAACTAGCGACGTTTTTCGACAAATCAACGACGTTGGTTTTTATTACACTAAAGGTAGTCGCAATATGTCGCTGTTTGTCGCTATCAGCGACGTATTGTGACACATACTTTCGGAGTCGCTATCAACGAATGGCTCAGAACACAACCCAAAATTCATTCTAGCATACATTAGTGTGAATCATCTATGTTCTGTACATATGGTGTAGTATATGTTCTTATCGTATCTAGTATCTGAAAAATGTAACAGAATCAAGATGAACTCACATAATGTAATACTAAGACATCATCTACTACTATATAAGATATAGTGATAGGTTGTCGTATCATCATTGCCGAAGGATGAGGGTCGGAGGACGTCGGTAAACGTCGATAAACGTCGCTAAATCTGCAAAAAAAATAAAAAAATAAAAAACAGAATATCCATTTCTTCCTGCAGTTTAAAAAGATAACCATTTCTCACTGTAGAATAGGATCCAAACAATCACAGAATGTCCATTTCTAGCTGTACACAGGTTTCAGTCCCTATAACCAAGTCTACAACAATCACACAAAATATGGGAACGAATGGCTCAGAACACAACCCAAAATTCATTCTAGCATACATTAGTGTGAATCATCTATGTTCTGTACATATGATGTAGTATATGTTCTTATCATATCTAGTATCTGAAAAATGTAACAGAATCAAGATGAACTCATATAATGTAATACTAAGATATCATCATACTACTATATAAGATATAGTGATAGGTTGTCGTATCATCATTGCTGAGGGATGAGAGTCGGAGGACAGTCAACTTTATCTACGGCTACATAGTTTCTGCCTCGCTAGTCGAATGGCTGCAGGGACTATGTCCCGATCACCATGTCGTACCGTAAATTAATACAAATGGAGCTGGAGCCAAAATACAGAAACCAAAATATGATATCCACCTCAAGTGTAGAGTCGGGGGAGAAGATCTTTTCCACCCTCTCCCTCTCTCACGCTATCAACGTCACAACTTTTCTACCTCAAGTTCTGATCAAGCATTTTCCTTCTCCTCTCCTCCACCATGGCTCTAAACCTATCTGCTCCTCCCTACTTTCCTTCTTCTTATTTGACTCTCTCAGCCACATATGATATCCAGCTCAAGTGTAGAGTCGGGGGAGAAGAAGTGGACATGAAGAGGAGGGGGAAGCAGCACAGCCGGCGACATGACCCGGAGGAAGTACAGAGATTTTTTTCAACATACGTAGGAGAACTATAAGGATATATCTTTTCACAATATATCATCTTGTCAAAGACCCTTAATGTGACAACCATGTTACCGCGGTGTCGGAAGACTAACATGTCATAATTTTATAAGCCGTGTGTTTTGACATAATCCTCCAACCAGATCTCAGTTCTATGTAATAATGTAAGATTACGACATAGGAGGAAAGAGTTGGGAGGATTATGTCAAAACACACGGCTTAGAAAATTGTGACATGTTAGTCTTCCGACACCGCGGTAACATGGTTGTCACATTAAGGGTCTTTGACAAGATGACATATTGTGAAAAGATATATCCTTATAGTTCTCCTACGTATGTTGAAGAAAACCTCTGTACTTCCTCCGGATCATGCTGCCGGCTGTGCTGCTTCCTCCTCCTCTTCCTGTCCACTTCTTCTCCTCCGACTCTACACTTGAGCTGGATATCATATGTGCCTGAGAGAGTCAAATAAGAAGAATGGAAGTAGGGAGGAGCAGATGGGTCCATAGCCATGGTGGAGGAGAGGAGAAAGCAAAACTGAATCATCATTGTCTTCCGGATCGTCCTCATCAAGGCATAACGGGCTGCTCAGCGTGTCCAGCTTCTTCAACTTCTCGCTGGCTGCAGAGTCAAAATGGGAACGGGTCCTCTTTACCGGCCCGGAGCTCTGATTCGCACTCGTCGCCGTGCTACCAGTTTTCTCTCCTCCTCTGACGCGGGTCATAAGAAAAGAAATTTCGTACCTCTTCTTCACATAAACATCATTGCCGCCTTGTACTCGAGCCTAGCCTCCTCGTCTGTGATGCTATCCAACTTCTCGGAGTCATCGGAGAAGGAGTCGAATGAGTCGGCGGTAATAGCAGATGATTGCAAGACAGGGAGCGAAAAGACAGGCGAAGAAGAGGACGATACGAGTCGAACGGGAGATTCGAGTGACAATGTAGGCACCGAGAAGTCGGATAGCGTCACAGACGAGGAGGCTCGAGTACAAGGCGGCAATGATGTTTATGTGAAGAAGAGGTACGAAATTTCTTTTCTTATGACCCGCGTCAGAGGAGGAGAGGAAACCAGTAGCGCGGCGACGAGTGCGAGTCAGAGCTCCGGGCCGACAAAGAGGACCCGTTTCTATTTCGACTCTGCAGCCAGCGAGAAGTTAAAGAAGCTGGGCACGCTGAGCAGCCTGTTATGCCTTGATGAGGACGATCCGGAAGACAATGCTGATTCAGTTTTGCCTTCCTTGGATGGTATTGATTCTGTAGATCCGTGTATAAAAGAGGAAGAGATTGGGAGTAGAGTGGACCCGAAGGAAAATGAAAGATTGGAAGCTGGGTCAATATCCAAGAAGCGAAAGAGAGTCGAGGATTCTGATAGGTTGTCATATCATCATTGCCGAGGGATGAGGGTCGGAGGACAGTCAACTTTATCTACAGCTACATAGTTTCCGCCTCGCCAGTCGAATGGCTGCAGGGACTATGTCCTGATCACCATGTCGTACCGTTGATTAATACAAATGGAGCTGGAGCCAAAATACAGAAACCAAAATACAAAATACAAAAACAAAAATATAAAATACAGAAACCAAAATACAAAATACAGAAACCAAAATACAAAATATAGAATCAAAAATAGGACCCTCTGTGAGAATGGATGGCTCAGAACACAACCCAACCGGAGAGGATACTCTGAGAGATCCATCTGAGAGGGACGTATACTCTGAGAGATCACCTTTACAAGAATTATATCAGTAGTGGGATCGAGTGTTGGAGAAGATATTATCAAAGTATACGTCCTACTCAGATGGGTCTCTCATCGTTACTATTTTTTCCTGACAGCATGGTGGATGTGCTCCGTCCACAGATTCTTGCTCCGAGCCAAAACTTTGTCCCGGAGCTCAAGTGGACATCCTTGGTGTAGAGTTCGAGTGAGAGGTTCCTGACAGCATGGTGGTCTCCTTTGTTAAAGTATCCGTGCTTGTCCCACAACCAATGTGGGATGAGCACGGATACTTTGACAAAGGAGGCCACCATGCTGTCAGGAACCTCTCACTCGAACTCTACACCGAAGATGTCCACTTGATCTCCGGGACAAAGTTTTGGCTCGGAGCAAGAATCTGTGGACGGAGCACATCCACCATGCTGTCAGGAAAAAATAGTAACGGTGAGAGACCCATCTGAGTAGGACGTATACTTTGATAATATCTTCTCCAACACTCGATCCCACTACTGATATAATTCTTGTAGAGGTGATCTCTCAGAGTATACGTCCCTCTCAGATGGATCTCTCAGAGTATCCTCTCCGGTTGGGTTGTCGTATCATCATTGCCGAGGGATGAGGATCGGAGGACAGTCGACTTTATCTACGGATACATAGTTTCTGCCTCGCCAGTCGAATGGCTGCAGGGACTATGTCCTGATCACCATGTCGTAGTCCAATATAATCCAGAGATTGACACAGTTCTAATTCATATATGTAGTCCAATACAAATAGTCTAATACAAAAACAACCCAATACAAATAGTCCAATACAAATAAGTACTAATAGCTAATGAGAACCACGCTGCTCACGCAAATGCTCAGTGATACGTTCACGCAACCACCTCGAAAAAGCGAGATTTTTGGCGCGAGGAGAGATGTCGTCCCTTGCAAGGACTGCATGAAGAGAACTCTCGGTCTCACTAGCTACCGGTGCTGGATGAATAGAACTTCCGGTCTCACTAGCAACCGGTGCCACTTTCTCCTCAACTGTAGGAGGAGCCACCTCAGCATTCACTATTTTCTTCAAACGACGTGCCGCTCCTCGGGTCATGGGTGCCATCTGGTAAGATCGATAGTCACAAATAATATAATTATAATACTAAGACATCATCTACTACTATATAAGATATAGTGATAGGTTGTCGTATCATCATTGCTGAGGGATGAGGGTCGGAGGACAGTCAACTTTATCTACGGCTACATAGTTTCTGCCTCGCCAGTCGAATGGCTGCAGGGACTATGTCCTTGAGACAGTGAACATATACACCATGAATCCAAATCCCATATTAACATTTACTAATCCAAATGGATACAGTGACTATGTCCTTGCCTCTCCGGTTGGTGTCGTATCATCATTGCCGAGGGATGAGGGTCGGATGACAGTCAACTTTATCTACGACTACATAGTTTCTGCCTCGCCAGTCGAATGGCTGCAGGGACTATAATAAGACACAATTCACCAAAGAGAACTATACTGTAACTCACACTTTAAGACAATAGATGAAGGAAGACTTGTATGGAGGATCGATAGGGTTGAGCGATGTCATTTTATTCTACAAAGAGAACCATACTGTAGAACTCATACTGTAGAACTCACACTTTAATACAATTCTACAAAGAGTTGTCATAGGATGTTAAGCGATGTCATTTTATTCTTTTCTTCTTCTTCTTCTTGGGATTTTTGAGTATTGGATCTTGAGAGACATATATAGCTAGAACTTACGAAGAATGGAGTACCATACTTCAACAAATAGATGTTGACTAATTGGTTCATATACTTGTTGTCTAAAATAAGTGTAAGAATGTTGCAAGGTGAAACAATGTATCAAACACTATATCGAAACCCAAACCCAATATGAAAATCTAAATTAATACGAAAATACACAAGTGTATGTAGGGAATTAAGTGTACAGAGGTGAAATACATATATATGCAAGCTTGGGGGTGTCCACGTGTCCAACAAATGGACACAAAGTGTCCAAAACCTCACGAACACACTGTATCAGTGAACACATGGTCGTAACGTGTCTCCGTGTCCATTTTGGACAAGAAAAACACCTCAATTTCTTCTTACGGTGGTGGAAGAGGAGGAGGAGGACAAGTTCGGTGGTGGAGGAGGAGGGGATTAAGTGTACAGAGGTGAAATACATATATATGCATGCTTGCGGGTGTCCACGTGTCCAACAAATGGACACAAAGTGTCCAAAACCTCACGAACACACTGTATCAGTGAACACATGGTCGTAATATGTCTTCGTGTCCATTTTGGACACGAAAAACACCTCAATTAGGGTTAGGGTTTACCTTCAGTCTCCTCGCAGTGGTGGAGGAGGAGGAGGAGGAGGATCTCGCGGTGGAGAAGGAGAAGGGGCTCGCGGTGGAGGAGGAGGAGGAGAACGGGCTCGTCGGAGGGAGGAGAAGGGGCTCGCGGTGGAGGAGAAGGATGAGCGGCGCCGGAGGGAAGGGGGTGGCTGTCGTCGAGGTCGGGGAAGAGGGGCGGGAACAAAAAATTTAGGAAGAGGGAGAAATGAAAAGTCGAACCGAGGAAACCCTTTTTATCAGAAATTAGCGACGTCCAAAAATACGTCGCCAAGCGTCGATAATCGTTTAATATTCGGCGACTTAATAATCGTTGCGACGCTAAACGTCGCTGAACTAATAAAACGAGCGACGTTTTCCGACAAATCAATGACGTTGGTTTTTATTACACTAAATGTAGTCGCAATATGTTGCTGTTTGTCGCTACCAGCGACGTATTGTGACGCATATTTTAGGAATCGCTAAATCTAAAAATATTAGCGACGTTTTAAGTTGGCGTCGCTAATTACGTCGCTGATATGACTTATTTTGGTAGTGTACAGAGTTTCTTGGGATTGGCAGGATATTACAGAAGATTCGTATCAGACTTTGCAAGACTTTCAGCACCCATGACCCGCTTGACACGGAAGGATGTACCATTCGTCTGGTCGACAGAATGTCAGGCATCATTTGAGATTTTGAAGCAGAAGTTGATATCAGCGCCCATTCTTACATTGTCAGTTGGACCTGGGGGTTTTATTGTATATTATGATGCGTCAGATAAAGGACTTGGATGTGTCCTTATGCAGCATGGGAAGGTGATAGCATACGCATCTAGGCAACTTTGGGACCACGAGAAGAATTATCCAACTCACGATTTGGAGTTGGCGGCAGTAGTATTTGCCTTGAAGCTATGAAGGCATTACTTATATGGTGATCGAGTGGACATGTACACAGACCATAAAAGTCTGAAGTACATCTTTACTCAGAAGGAACTGAACATGAGGCAGAGAAGATGGTTAGAGCTGATCAAGGATTATGACGTTGAGCTTCAGTATCATCCAAGCAAGGCTAATGTGGTAGCAGACGCTCTTAGCAGGAGAGGCGGCGCATTTATGTTGACAACACAGAAGCACATCTTAGAAGACCTTCAGGAGATGGGCATAGAAGTTATACTTCCTAGTGATGTAGGAGTTCTGGCAAGTCTACAAGTCCAATCTGACGTGGTAGATAGGATCAAGGCAGCTCAGGCACAGGACCCAAGGATTCAGAAGCTTAGGGCAGAATGTGAGTCAGTGTAATGACCATTATTCGTATTACGTATTTCGGTATACGTGTACTTATTTAGACCCGTATTGTATGTTTCCTTGGTTGGTTCGGCCCAACTTGACTTGGTTCGGCTTGGTTTGCATGGTTCGGTTTTATGTGAACCACTCCCACCTACCACCACTTTCATTAAAATCCCACCTACCACCATCCTCTTCATTAAATATCCCACCACTCATTTCTCTCTCTTTATTACTTCTTCTTCTCCACCATTACTTCTTCAACCACCAGAGAAAGATAGAGAGAGTGGGAGAGCTTAGGCAAGTGCACCTTGCTTCATGGAGGAAGTTCATTTTTATTGTTCCATTGTCTTCCTCATGTGTTTCTAAACCACTTTAGTACTTGTCATTTTTCATTTCCATGGTTAAATTTTGTAGATCTAGCTTGTGGTATTTTTGGTTTCCAGAACTTTTGATCCATCATACTTGCATATTTTGCTAAGTTGATGATACCATGATTGCAGAGAAGTTCGTTAGGTCCAATTTGACCTATGGAATGTTGCTGAGCCGCATGGACCTTTTGGCACTCAGCCGCATGAAGCAAAGTTACATTTAATGCATATAGCCGCATGCCTATGGCCAACGTATTGTATTAATGCATGCATGCCAACATTTTAGCTTTAGCCACATGTCAAATCAATGCATTAGTGCATTGGCATTAAATGCATTAATAATAAAAGCATTCACGTGCCCTGGGCAATTAATGCCTTAGCACAAGAATGCACCAGCCTGTGCATTTGCTTGGAATACCAAGCAGAGCCGCATATGGCCATCCCAGCAAGTGAGTCGCATGCTTAGGCAACACTGAAATGTATTATAATAATGCATTAATTCTTAATACAGCTGCATTAATTTCTCAATGCAGCCGCATGCATTTCTTAATGCAGCCGCAAGCATTCATTGCACTCAATGCATTCAATGCATTATGAAAATGCATTATAATAACCATGCATTAAATTCTCAATGCAGCCGCATGCATTTCTCAATGCAGTCGCATGCATTCCTCCCACTCAATGCATTTAATGCATTATGAAAATGCATTATAATAACCATGCATCAATAACAAGCCGCATAGGCTTCTGTGGCTTAATGCATTTTGCATTTAAGTCCCTTATATTATTCCTTAGTGTTTTAAGCATTTAAGCCCCCTTTAACCTTTAAAGCATATGAATGCATTTTGCATTTAAGTCCCCTTTAACCTTTAAAGCATATGGATGCATTTTTGTATTTAAATCCCTTAACCTTTAAAGCCTATGATGCATCGGCCGTATTAGAATGCATTAAATGCATTTTTGCATTTAAGTCCTTTCAATCTTTAATGCATGTAATGCATTCAAGTCCATTAGAATGCATTAAATGCATTTAATGCAATTAAGTCCTTAAGAATGCATTTAATGCATAAGCATGTAATGCATTTTCTTACTGTAATTTCTTAAGCCAGCCGCATATGGCTCCCCTCAGCCGCATGTATATTAATGCAATATTTTAATACATACAAGCATACATTGGTATATATTAAAATATTATTTAGCGTATATTAATATAATGTATATTAATATATTGTGTATATTAAAATATATTAATTTAATGTATTAATGCTTGGTAATGCATTACATTAATGCATTATATTAATGTATTAGATACATTTGCCTGCTAGCATGCATGTTTATAGATTTTTGCTCAAGCCGCATATGGCCAAGTGACAGTTGGCCGCATGGAAATTTTTCGAGCCACATGAGTCCCCGCAGCCCTTGCCCCTTCTAATACTCAAGTACTAAATGTGTACTTGTGCTAAATTTATTGTTTCCTGACACGATGGTGACCCATTGTGGTGCACTTTTGACATGATATAATAGTGGCCCGACGTGGCGCACTCCTGATAGTGAGTATGACATGACAAGATTGGATGGCCTGGACACCGTGGGTGATTGTGTTTGTACAATTGAACCAGTAGTGTATGCATCATGCCTAGGACAGGGATCCCTGAGTACCACGGTCAGGGGTACCTACTGTAAATGGCTAAGGCTAATAACTAGAATAATTCAGTAGTCATGAGAGATTTCCCCAGCTACAGGCGATCCCGTTATCCCGGCCACCATTGTGGGACTTGCAGCCTGCCGACGAGTAGGGCACAAGTTTAAAATTCACTGATATGTGGAAAAGAATGATGCACTGTATAATGAACCCAAGTCGCCTGGATAACCTGGATTAGCTGCAGGGCTTGTGGCTGGAGGAATATCTCACTGCATGTTGTGGCAATTTAGTTAGCTAATGTAGAAAGTCGTAGTCACTGATTGGCCGGGATCGATTGTATGGTGTGGTTTCAGTGCTCGATTATTGCAAGCTTGATCGCATGATTGTCACTCTTAACAATAAAGATCAGAGGCTAAGTTCGATTCAGGCGAAGGGTTACAACCCCGGTCCTTGTTTGGTTTAAGGGTTGTAACCTGGCTCCCGGAACAGTTCTAAGTCCTCTCTTCGTTTATTGTATTATTGCACCCCACGTCATGCTTATAAAGTTTACCTCATCAACAGGAGTTGGAGGCAGAGTTCTATTCAAGTGAAGGGTTACAACCCCGGTCCTTGTTTGGTTTAAGGGTTGTGACCCGGCTACTTGAATGGTTCCCTCGTGCTCCATTCTGATGGTTGTTAATCTTTTACTTCAAGTTCTTTAATTGCTTTAATATCATTTTCTGATGTGCTGGTTTTAGTTCTTAAGTGAAGCTTCTTTTGTGGCACTTGCTCTTTCTGGGATCTGACCCAGCTGATTTTGTGTGGCCAGATTTCGGAGCTACCTCAGAGGATCTACCGACCTTCCAGCCCGATGGTGACCATCAGGCGTGACTAGGGCAACGAGTGGGTTTATTTTTGCTCTTCCACTCTATTGTAAAAAATTTATTTTGAGACGTTTAGCCGGCGAGCACTTGTTAGCTCGTATTGCATACCTTATTATTGTCTGCCCACGGGCTGTAACATGATTGACAGATCCTAGGGTTGATCATGTATGACTTAACTCTTGCTAGTCCTCACATTTTGTAACGACTAGCTTCATGATCAGCTGAATATGTAATATTTGGGACGCCTTATTATTGTATGTTTGGTGATCTTACATCTTGTAACTTTACTCGCTTGCTAGAGATTGAGACAATTAGGCTTATTATTGACCATAGGAGACTGATGGATTGTAGTTAAACCCTCATGTATCTAGACAGCCGTGACCGTATAGTGGGATTGATTTCATTTCATTATACGTAGCTGGCTATGTATGCCCCCGCTCTCCAGTATTCTGGTTCTGGGGCGTTACAGTCAGGGCTCAGGAAGGAGATGAAAATTCATGGAGATGGTACACTTAGGTTTGGATCGTGCCTATACGTGCCTAGTTGTCACGACCCGTTACCCAAATTGTTGGGCCAGGCCGAGCCATGTCCAGCCTACGCTTGGTTAAAGCGCAGTAAGCTGTTCTAAGAATAGACAATAAATGATCTAAGCTACTAACAGTTCTAAAATCACATTTAAATGTTCATCACAACACAACATCTATAAGCGAAGGTAACATAAGCACAGACTTAATAATACATAACCAAAGTATCTAACTGGAGACAAAGTCCAGTATCCAAATATAAGAACATACCAAAGTCTCAGTCTCAAAACATATGAAAATAACTAAGCAAGGTTCCCCGCTGGGGCCTCTTCTGGAGCTAAGGCCAGGTCCTCAAAATCAGTGCCAATATGTAACACCTAGCATTTCATCCTCGAAAAGTATACCTACAACGTTATCCTGTCAGGACGGGAGCAAGTACAACCTCTACAACTAAAGTACTGAACATATAATGAAAGAGATGTACAACAAGAAACATGGTGTGATAAGTCTATAAAACAGGAAATACTAGAAATATGGCCTCATGGTACAACTGGGATCACAATATCATAGTAACACAGGGAACATGGCATATCTGGAATCCTGGTATATCTCATAATCTATCATGGCAAGGATACATATGTCATAAAGACAGATGTATATGTAATGTTTAAAACTGTAGTAAGTACGTGATCGGTCAATAGATGTACAATGTACCGAGGTACAATATAAATAAAATGTACATACGTACAAGTCAACAAGCATAGGTGTACATCCGTACAGAAATACGGGATAATGGCCTACGGCAAAGTATGCATATAAAATGCGACCTCGCTCGCTACTATAGGGGGGGTCATGATCACGTACTCAACTGTCAGTTTCCCCATAACCCATTTTCTATCATGTGAGAGATACGGGAACAGTAAAAACATGTGAGAGACACTGGGAGTAATATAAGCATGGCCGGTACTGGGAACAGTATGAAACATGTGAATACTCCGAGTAGTATAAAGCATAGTAAAATATGTACTGAGAACCAGTAAGGAACATGTGAAGATATAAGAACTGTCCTAAGCATGACAAGTACTGAAAGTAATACAATATGTGAAGATATAGCTTGCTACCTCAAGAATCAATATTTTAACAGGGTTAATACATGTTCTAGCATTAAAAGACAGTAAATGAGTCTGTAGATGTACTTGCCTCCAGCAAGTCAAGGATATGTAAATGTAGCTACTGATGTCCGATGTCCTGTCAAAATAGTATAATCTCAGTTCTAAGCTATGTTCAAATTACACTAGTGGTGTGACACGAGTCCTAACTGGATACTAGCTAAGTGATGTTCTAGCAGTCCAAAGTGGGTGTTACAAAACCTAGACTAATACTTAGTGTCTCTACACTAAGGTAGGGTAAGGTTCCAATACTAAAAATATCCCAAAAACCCATAGAACACACTAAGCAATATTAATTAATTAAGGGTGATACAAAAGGAAAAACTACAGATATTGTCGGATGATAAAACAGATATCACCAACGTGTCCAGAAGGGTCAAATCAGCTAGGATAGCCTGTCCAAAAGTCCAATTTGGATACCGGGGGCAAAAAGGTAATTTCGGGTCAAAATGATGTCCGTCGTTGGACCCACTTTGTACCGAAAAATGTGCCAGGGTCAAAGGTCTCTAAAGTCGACAAACTACATGTCTACGAATTTGTTTTGACGAGACGATTCCAACGGTATGTCCAATTTTGGATTCCGTGGACCCGAACTCAAAATAGTCCGTTGACCAGAACATTGAAACCCCGGTTTGCACGGAAATACGTGCCGGAGCCAATGTCCTCAAAACTCAGCAAATTATATGTCAACGAGTCCAGAATGACGATACGAACCCAACGGTATATCCAGAATCGGATTCCGATGAGCCGAAGTCAAAAAGTCCCGTTGACCCGGACAGTGGGGCCCGCGTTGTACCGAAAAGCGTGCCTGGGTCCACGTCCTCAAAACTAGGCAAATTTTATATCAAAACATGCCAGAACGACGCCACGAGTCTAGTGGCGGTGTCAGAATTAGAATCCGGAGTCCCGGGTTCAAAAGTGGAATTCCACAAGTGTCAATTTAAGAATTCGGACGGCCAACTTTGGCACCGAATTCGACCAACCAAATGTGCTCAAACTAAGATGAAATATAAAGGAGGCAGGAAGAGGGTTATACCAGCTTTGCACCGAAACTGACGGCGTGCAAAACGGAGCTGCGATGACGAAGTTACAAGTCCGCAAAGTTGACGTCGCGAAACTGTCCAAAAACAGTTCAATTAAAAGGGTCAACTTGGTGGTCAGTTTTGAGGTATCAAACGACATTATTAACGGCTAAAATTTCAGGAGAGTGAAGGTGGTTATACCGAGATTGAGGCGGAGTAGACGGGACGAAGATCCAACGGTCGGATCGTCCAGAATCCTCGCACGAAGTTGCCGTTCCGCGGCACAATTTCTGGAATTTGACGCGCGCGTCACGACGGGATTTCGTGAAAAATGCACGAATCGCCTCGACGGCGCATCCCGGAGGACGGTGGCCGTCACGGGGCTGACGTCCAGGGTCGCTTGGCCGGAGGGGGGGGTCGTCCACGGTGGCACATGGACGCCGGCGACGATGCGGCTGCCTCTGGCAGCTGCGGCTGCTGCAGTTGCTGGTGCAACTGCTGCTGTTTGCTGCTGCGCTGCTGTGCGCGCGTGGCCGGCCAGGGCGGCGACGGCACGGCACGACGACGGCGGCCCAGCGGTGGTGGCGCACGGCGAGGGGGAGGAGGAGAGGCCGTGGGAGGGGGTCGCGGTTGTGGTGAAGGTGGGGGTGCTTGAAGGAGGTGGTGATGATGGTGTGAGGATGGTGGTGGTGGGCTGCCGTGCTCGGGGTGGCCGGGGTGGTAGAGCTGACCACGGCGAGGGGGAGGAGGAGGAGGTGATGATGGCTGTGGTGGTGGTGATGGAGTGGTGATGATGGAGGCTATGGTGGTGGTGTCGGTGATGGTGTGTTTGGAAGAAGGAGAAGAAGAAGTTTAAGAAGAAGAAGAAGTAGTGTACGTAGAGAGAGAGAGGGGGAGATTGAAATATGTAGTAGAGAGAGAGGAGAGAGAAGTCGGTGGGAAGGAGAGAGGGTGAGGTCGGCTGAGTATGGGGGGGGGTGTGCTTGTCGGGTGTGAGGAGAGAGGGAAGTGAGGGGGTGGTGAGTGTAAGGGAGTGGTGAGGGGTGAGTGTATGTGTGTGTTTATATATATATACATTATATATATAATGAGAGGGGGTGAGAGTTAGAGAGAGGGTGAGTGTAGAGGGATATTTGTGAGAGAGGGGGGGGGTGTTCGGCTGTGAGTGGTGAAGTGTGTGTATGTGTGTGTGTTTGTTTAGGTAGAGAGAGGGAGTATATATACATGTATGTATATATATACATATATATAATAGGGAGAGAAATTGAGATTTTAAATACAAGGAGAGAGGTATTTTAAGTAGGAAAAAATACAAATATAATAGTGGGGTGTATGGGTAGTCATGATAGGGTCTACGCCCAATTGGGTTGGGTATTGGGCCAAGTTCGAACAGGTTCGGGACCGAGATTTAATTAATTAATAAATTTAAACTAATTAAAATCATGGATGAAATGGGAGCACAAGGGAGATCGATTTTGTGGCACGCAAGTGGCATGCGCACAGTAGGCTCAAAATGGGCCAGGGTCATATATTGGGTCGAACAGATTGGACCGATGTCGGGCCCGGAAGTTAAATTGGAATTTAAATCACAAATTACGGCAGACGATAAATTGGTCTAAATTGACACGAAAGTTGTGCGAAGCAAATGGAGCACAAGATGGTGTGCCTGAGTGGGACACGAAGGTCATGGGTGGAGAGCGTCTCGAGTAGATCATTCATGAAAAGTTGATTCTGAGAAAACGACTGGTCTGGTGCTCCTAAATTAAAAGCCACGGTAACGTGCAAACGACGATCAAAAATAAAAGTGGGAATAATTATTGAATGATTAATCGGTCTAAGTTGACCCGAACTTGCGCGATACAAAAAGAGCACAAGGAAACGAATTTAAGTGGGACACGATATATCAACAGGAAGATAATCTTGCCTACTTCAAAACCCATGAAGAGAGTTTACAGAGATTGGTATCCCTGACGCTCCAGAAGTCAAAGTCATGGAAAGGTACATTAATGATCAAAATAATTAAATAGATAAAATATTTATCGATAATAATTCATTTAGAAAAATTTAAAACAGCCCTAAAATTCAGGGGGCTTACACTAGTGGAGATATCAGACAGGAAGTTATGATAGAAGCTCACAGTTCTCAGTATTCTATACATCATGGAGGGACCAAGATGTACCAAGATATCAAGCAACACTTCTGGTAGAACGAAATGAAAAGGGAGATAGCTAGATTTGTTTCCCGTTGCTTGGTATGTCAGCAAGTAAAGGCAGAATAGCAGAGACAGCTGGATTATTACAGCCACTTCCTATCCCGGAATGGAAGTAGAAACACATCACAATGGACTTTGTGACCGGTTTACCAAGATCGCCAAGTGGTAAAGATGCCATTTGGGTGATAGTAGATCGGCTTACAAAGGTAGCACATTTTCTTCCTTTCAGAGTAGGGCAATCCACAGAAAAGTTGGCAGAGTTATATATGCAACAGATAGTCAGGCAGCATGGAGTCCCTGTCAGTATTGTGTCAGACAGAGACACCCATTTTACATCATATTTTTGGAAGAGCTTACATCATAGTCTGGGTACCAAGTTGAAATTTAGCACGGCTTACCATCCACAGACGGACGGGCAATCAGAAAGGACAATTCAGACTTTGGAGGATATATTGCGAGCTTGCACCCTAGATTTTGGAGGATCTTGGGAGAGCCACCTGCACTTAGTCGAATTCTCATACAACAACAATCACCAAGCTAGTATCCAGATGGCGCCATTCGAGGCTCTATATGGTAAGAAGTGTAGATCGCCACTAGCATGGGATGATATCGGAGAGAGGAAGATGCTAGGCCCAGAATTGATTGTTCAGACGGTTGAAGTGGTTAAAGGAATTAGAGAGCGACTTTGAGTTGCGCAGGATCGGCATCGTCATTGGGCGGACCAGCATTGTAGGCCGCTAGAGTTTTCCGTTGGGGACCACGTATTCTTGCGGATCTCACCTACCCGTATGGTCATTAGATTTGGCATTCGCGGGAAGTTGAGTCTGCGATACGTAGGACCATTCATTATCCTTGATTGGGTAGACGATGTTGCTTATCGTTTATCCCTTCCACCTTCGTTACGAGAGGTGCATGACGTGTTTCATGTATCTCAATTGCGAAGGTATGTATCGGACCCTAGCCATATCCTTGATCATTCTGAGTTGATTGTTGGTACCAACTTGTCTTATGAGGAGCAGCCGGTGTCCATTTTGGACCGAAGAGAGAAGATACTCAAGAACCGAACAATTAGCCTTGTCCGGGTTGCTTGGGGTCATCAATCATTAGGAGAGTCAACGTGGGAACGTGAGGATGATATTCGATCACGGTATCCACACCTGTTTGACTCACAAGGTATATTTCTTTCCGTGTACCTTGATTTCCTTAACCCCTCATGCTTGTCACCTCATAGATAGAACTACTTGATATCGTAGATTATAGATATGTTAGCTGCTAGTTAAACGTTGAAGAATGATTGCTTGCTCAAGTTTTTTGTACCTAGATTAGCCTAGTTTTGATATTCCTATCCTGCTTGAATTTGAAATTTTGAGGACGGAATTTTTCTAAGGAGGGTAGAGATGTCACTCCCCATTCCCAGAATACGTATTTTAAATGCATGTACTGCTTAAACGTATTTATTTAATATTTATCATGTATTATTCTGTATTTAAATTCCTTCAATTTTATGTTAATTAATTTTTTGCAATTTTATTTCTGCATTTTACTTTCTGCCTCTATTCTCTGCTTTAGCTTTGCTTTAGGATCGGCCTAGGTTGGTTTATTTTTCGGGTTTAGGATGGTTCATCATGAACCGAACCCAACACCCCCATTTAAGCCCCCACCCTTTTTCTCTCTCCTCTTTACTTCTTCTTTATCATTTTACTCTTCTTCTTCTTCCTCATAACTCCCTCCACCTACCAAACCCATAGGCAAGTACATCTTGCTTCTACATGAGGACCCATTTTTATGGTTCATTTATCTTCCTCTCGTGATCCTAAGAGAGTTTAAAACTTGGCATTTTGTATTTTGAAGTCTTATTTTTAGTAGATCTAGAAATTCCTTTTTTCGGATTTTACTGGTTTGGATCTATCAAACTTTCGTATTTCCAAGTTCTGTTCGTTCCAGATTGTTGAGGGTGTGTTATACGCCATTCTGATCCATGGGAGTTCCATTGTTTGCTTGGGAATGAAGGTTCCATGGGATTTGGAGTTCGGGAGATGTTTTACGCTCACGTTATACGTGCTCGCGTAGCATCAGCCCTTTACGCCCACGTTGTTACGTGTTAGCGTAATATTGAGTTTTTACGCCCACGATCACTCGTGTCAGCGTGAACATGTTTTTTTGCAAGTCTACTTAACTTGGCGTATTCCCTTTTTTACGCGCGTATTCTTTCAGGCGTAAAACTTTACTTTTTACGCGCGCAGTGTCTCAGGCGTAAACTCTAATCTTTTGCGCGTAACCCTGTTCTTTACGCGTAGCTCTTTTTACGCGGGCTCCTTGGCTCGGCGTAAAACGAGTTTTACGCTCAACCTTGTTCCTTTATTTAAGTGTACATCCTTTACGCCTAACTTTATGTTTTACGCGTACTCTTCTGAGTTTGGCGTAAGGCAAGTTTTACGCAGGCAGGCTTTTTACGCGCGTATTATTGCTTGAGCGTAAAGCTTGGACGTAGACTAGTCATGGCATAGATCAGCCTTGGCGTAATCTAACCTTGGTGTTCCTATTGCTCTATAATTTATTCATTTAATGTTGGCATGATAATTCTCCTATTATATCCTTACGCCTTTTTGCATGAACTCGATAATCTTGGCATGTTAATATTTTTAATACATATGGTTGTGTAGAACGTGCCCTGTGTCTTGATTGGTTTATGGATACCCAGTATGACTGGAATTAAACCTTGAGAGTTGTAGACTCGACCCCACTGAATACTAGTTGACTTTCATGCCTTGTCACCATTGATAATGATTGTGACCTTGACTAATAATTGATCATGCGTTCCTAGTTGGAACTAAGAGACTGGCTAGTCGTCTTATTGAATTGAATGAATGAGACACGTTCATATTAATTATGAACTATTGTAAACGACTGGCTGATCCCAAACATTGGCATACAGGCACATGCAGGCTTCAAATTATTTATTTATTTATTTATTTATTTTCCATAAAAAGCAACATGTGTACTTGATGGTCAAGGCATGATTATTTCGTGGTTAATTTTTGATTGTTGCATTACGCTATGTAAGATCCACAACCTAACCGCACGGGTATCGTTGTGGAGTTGTGCATATCGTACCCCGTACGAAAGTACTCATTTGAATGACCATGACCCACAGCATGGGATTTCACTCAACGTAGAGACTATTAAGTTAAATAAAATAATGATTGCATGGAGAGAATGGATTCCCGAGTTCTTACATGGCAGCCCTCTTGGGACTAGTAGTGCCCGACAGGCCGGTTGGTCCCCGCAGATACTGTAAATCTGTCACACGGGCAGGGAGCGGTATCTGGTTATATTACTTATTGTATATTGTATATTGATGACGGACGTCCCGCTGGGACTCGTCTTATTCATGATTGGCGCAATTGATTGACTGGGTAAACTAGCCTTGCTTGCACATAGTAAGAACTGAGGAACCCCTATTGCATAATTCCAGGATAACTTGAAACTTACAGTAGCAAGCCGTAGTAGTTGCATGGTCGTTTAAATTGATTTATTTGTGTACTGTACCTACTCTGTTACCTAACTGAGATGATCAGAATGTCAGGACATGACGGGCCAACTTCTGTCCTTGTTTGGTTGGGAGGTTGGTTCGAAGTGTCGTGATGTGATGTGAATCCCAGTAGTTAGCAGAGATCTATTTATTATGTTTCCTATTACTGTTTTACTCCTCATGTCGTGTCCCTTGCGGTACTTGCTATTAGAGGTCTAACCTCTCTGGTTTTGCATGGCCAGATTTAGAGCCGGTCCCCGAGGATCCAGCTTACTTCTACCTCCAAGATGGTCAACACTAGAGGGATGATCGCAGGAGGGCTCGAGTGGGTTTCTTACTTCCCCGCTCGTTTTGTTAAATACTTTATACTTTGCCGTTTGGCACCGACATGTTAGTCGGATTATCTTGTACCTACTTTTGCATAATTGTAACTAAGTCGGGCTGCAGCTGATAACAATTGTGTATACTTACTACATCATCTGGCTGTGTTTTGTAAAGCCAGATATCAAGAATATTTTGACTGAGCATTTGGGACGCCTTACTGCTTTTATCTTACATGTTCTTTATTTCTGTTTCTTGTTTGAATGATTGAGACAATAGATGTAAAGTGACCATAGTGAGACTTTCATGTAGTACGCACCCCTCGTCTTGTTAGACAGCATTGATCGTATTATACGGTATTCATCTACCCGTAATACGTAGCTGGCTGAGTCATTCCCCTGCTCTCCAGTATTCTGGTTCTGGGGCATGATAATTAACTAGGCAATCAATCAATCATGTAAGTAGGAAATCGAAGGTATGAGGCATAAGAAGGACATTATACCTCACGAGCCAAACCGATTGGGATAACGTGATCGGATATCGTCCTCACACTCCCACGTTTGACTCTCCCAAAGAGCGATGAACTCAAGCAACACGAACTAAACTGATAGTCTTGCGCTTGAGGTCTCTCTCTTTGGTCAAACGGGGACACGGGCCTCTCCTCATACGAAAAGGTTGGTACCGATAACCGTTTTCGAATGATCTAGGACATGGCTCGGGCCCGGGATATACCGTTGTAATTAGGATACATGAAACATGATATGTGTCCCGTATAACGACGACGGAAAGCAAGACAATAGGACACAGATACCTCTCTGCCGATTCCGGATCTGGGCCTGGGCCAGGGCGAACTGCTGAGGCCTCTGTTGCTAGAAGGCCTGGGCCTGAGACGGCAATGGACCCGGGAACGGGAGCTGCTGTGGTTGGTGAACTGGAGCTGGTTCTGGTGCTGGTGCTGGTCCCATAACCGAGGGACTAGTTACTGTCGACGATGATCTGTTTCTGAACGGACAAGATCCTATCATGTGGTCCGGCGAACCACAAACCAAGCACAATCCCTGTGCTCTGCGGCACTCAGTAACAACATGCCCGGGCTTTCCGCAATGAGAACAACCGGTTGCGAAAGGCCGCTTCTGCTTCTGCTGCTGGGGATAGATCGGGACAGAATGCTGTAAGGAGGTAACCGAACCTGTCCTCGTAGCTCCAATGGTCAGGGCCCTAGCTGCTGGGGCCGGTGCTGAGGATTGGTTTATCTGGTCGTGAGACCGCTTCCGATCTCCGGTCCGGTCCGCAATCCTTCGGGAAGTGTACTCATGCCTCCTCGCTGCTCGCAAGACGGCATCAAAAGTTCTGTGCTCGAACTGCTCTATTGCCAATATGATCTCCAAGTGGAGCCCCTGCTGAAATCGATGTGCTCTGTCTAGCTCGGTTGCCACCAAGGTGGGGGCAAACCGACTCAACCTTGAAAATTCGGCCACATATTCGTCGACCGTCCTGCTCATCTGCCTGAGATTACTAAACCTGGCCTGCAGGTCATATCTAGCCACTGCATCGAAGTACTTGGTCTGGAACATATCACTGAATACCGCCCACATGACAGGCGTACCCAAACTCGCTGCTTGCATAGCCCACCAACTGCGGGCTAGATCTAGTAACTGCAGGCGCACCACCGCCACCTTCTCTGCTTCAGGGGTCCTGGCTGCCTCCAAGATAACTTCAATGTCCTGTAGCCAGGCATCTGCAGCAATAGCATCCTCGCTGCCGTCGAAGAAGGGAGGGTTCAGGCGCTTGAAATTGTTGACCGCACTATTCCCTCGAGGACCACTTCCGCTCACAGCATCTTGTACTGCTTGCTGCAAGGCATCACCTCGACGGTCCTGAGACGCAAGCAACTCACGGATGAGCCCTATCAAGACCCCATCCTCTGACCCTGCTGGCTGGACTGGGGGCACTGGTTCTCCAGAAGGCATGGCTCGGGAGGCGGCTGCTGAGGACTGATCTTGATCTTCTTGCTGTTGCTGGGCTGCCGGCCGAACTTCTTCTGGCTGATCAACAGGAACGATGCCACTGAAGAAACGACATCAGGAATATTAAGGAAGGATCAGGATAGAGCAATGATGCAAACATGTTATCAAGTCAGGGATCCAAGGAGATAAGAAGATACGAGTAGAGATCAAAGGCGAGTACAGATTGAGACATCTATCCGGTAAACCCTCACATTTCTTGATTGACAGGACCTGCATGGGCTACCATTAAACCATGTCTCGCCCCAGAACCAGAATACTGGAGAGCGGGGGCAGACATAGCCAGCTACGTATAATGAAATGGAATCCACCTCACTATACGGTCACGGCTGTCTAGATATATGAGGGTTTATCTACAAGCCATCGGTCACTTATGGTCAATAACAAGCCTAATGTCTCAATCACAAGCAAGTAAGTAAATGTTACAAGATGTAAGATCACCAAATATACAATAGTAAGGCGTCCCAAATATTACATATTCAGTTGATCATGAAGCTAGTCGTTACAAAATATGAGGACTAGCAAGAGTTTTAGTCATACATGATCAACCCTAGGTTGCCAACCATGTTACAGCCCGTAGGCAGACAGTAAGTAAAATGTACACGAGCTAACACATGCTCGACGGCTAAATGCCTCAAAAGAATAATTTTACAATAGAGTGGGAGAGCCAAAATAAACCCACTCGTTGCCAGGATTCCCTCTAGTGGTCACCATCTGGCTGGAAAGTCGGTAGATCCCCTGGGGTTGCTCCGGAATCTGGCCATACGAAACCAGCTGGGTCAGACCCCAGAAAGAGCAAGTGCCACAAAGGAGGCTTCACTTAGGAACTAAAACCAGCAATTAGCACAAGAATATAATTACATAAAAGACAGTAATAAAAAGGCTTGATATTAAAAGAATAACAATAGCAAACCGAGTATGAAGAAACCATTCAAGTAGCCAGGTCACAACCCTTAAACCAAACAAGGACCGAGGTTGTAACCCTTCACCTGAATAGAACTTCGTCTCCAAATCTTGTTGGTAAGGTAAAACGTATCAAGCATGACAGGTGATATACGATGAGATAACCATGGGACTATTCAGATAACCAGGTTACAACCTGTAAACCAAACAAGGACCGGGGTTGTAACCCTTCGTCTGAACAGAACTTGGCTTCTCCCACCATTTATCGGCAAGATAAAAATAAGAAAATCAGGACATATATCAATCTTGTACAGGATCAAGACAAGACTAGACTGAGTAAACTCCATCCAACATTCATGGCCAAGCAATAAGTACGGCTTGATACTTTAACTAACTAGGGTTATCACAGGCCTAGTTACTAGCAAGATGTAATAAGAATTCCAAGTCCGATTACCTGTTTGTTACTACCTGAGTGATTCCAGCAAAAAAAGAAAAAGATAGCATGATATAGCAGACACACTGTAGTAAGATACATGTGTCCTAAGGTACCACACTCGACGGCGGGCTGAAAGTGCGCTCATCTCGACGGATAGCAACAAATCCTATGTATATATATATATATAAGGCCGGGACCAAAGGGGCAACAGGTAACTGGGAAATTCTCCATGAACTATTTGATTAATCTAGTCATTAACCTAGCCAGATTCAGTATGAATCCCTAACCGTGGTACTCAGGGATCATGCCCTAGACATGATGCAAGACACAATCGGACTAGTAGTTTATACAAGCACAATCATCCACGGTGTCCAGGCCAATGAATTGATTTGTCAAGAGTACGCTACGACGGGCCACTATCATTATCATTATTACTTATCAAGAGTGCACCACGACGGGCCACTATCAAGCATGTCAGGGTACTTGTCAAGAGTGCACCTCTACGGGTCACTGTCGTGTCATGTATAGCAGGTCAAGTTATCAGGTCAAGTTATCATGTCAGGAGTGCACCACGGCGGGCCACTATCAAGCATGTCAGTTCTTGGTCACACCATAGGAACCCAAGTTTACGCGTGTACTACTACGCTAGGCCAATTAAACCCGAGCGTAAACAGCACTACGCGGGCAAGAGCAAGGTAAGATAGCTTTACGCTAGCAAGGTGCATGCGGGAGGGGTTTTTACGCTAGTCGGATTGTACGTGCGTAAAACTCTCTGTAATTGAGATTCCATACGAGGAACACTTGAGCATAACTTTTACGCTAGCAAGGGTTGGCTCGGGTCAAGGGTTTACGCTGGCAAGGCTTCACGCTAGCAGGATTTTACGCTGACGGGAGAGTCCCGAGCGTAAAATCAGTTCAGCGTAAAACAGAGCTCGATTTTATGCTAGCTCGATTTTACGCTAGCGGGTAAGCCCCGAGCGTAAAATTCAAGCAGCGTAAAATAAGGTACGCTTGTCACGCGATACGTGTGCGTAAAAGGGAACTACGCTAACACGTTAAGACGTGGGCATAAAAGCTGAGGAATACGCTGGCACGTAATGCGTGGGCGTAAAACTCCATCTTCTCCACACGGTCAATGCAATCATGCGTAAAAGCTGATAAACTCCATCTCGGCCAGGACTTGGTGAAATCCGGCCATCGCAAGACCAAACTTGTGTAAAGTCATGAGGCCTACTCGATGGAACTCTTAGTTTTCGAAAACAAGCCATTGTAGTAGATCAAAACCAAGAAATCCGAAAATAAAATAAACATAGATCTGCATGAAGTGAGCCATGGAATTTGAAAACACTATGTACTAAAGGGACTTAGAATCGTATGGAGAAGAAAATGAAACAATAAAATGTGAGTTCCTCCATGAAGCAAGTTGCACTTGCCGGTGGGGTTAAGTGGAGCTCTACGCTGGGTGGAGGAAGAAGAAGAATAAATGCTGAGTTATGAGGAGAGAGAAAGGTGGTTGGGATATAAATGGGGGTAAGTGGTGGTAGGTAGGGGGTTTTCCTTTGGGTCATGATGAACCAAAAGCAACCCCAAAACCGAACCAAGCCAACCCGAACCAAGATGAACCATGGCCGAGAAAATACAACACAAGATAAAATACGTACACGTATTCCAAAAATATGCAATATGAACACAGGTATTACAGCCTCACAATTCAGTAAGACTTAACCATTTCGCCGCCTCGCGGCCCTTGCTACTTTGATCACCAACTGACCCAATCGAGACTTGTGAACTTAGTGCCGCTCAACCAACTTGCCTTACGGCGATTTCTGACTTAAACCCGCGACGACTCAATCAAACTTGTGCAACTCTATGCCAACATCTTAAGACTCGATGCCACGACTCGTGCCGAAGCACGACGCCTACGTTGAAACCAAATCTTAGGCCCAACATTGTGCTTTTAACTTGTACACACCTTCAACTCGACTCCTTGATATGGCATACTCAATACTCGACTAAATCCAAAGGCACACTCGCGGATTGCCGCCATCATGCCGACATCTATATGAACTTGGTCACTAGTACGACAAGCTATCTTGGACCTCCATTGGATATTAGGGTACGTTCATAAAACGAGGCGCGATCTCGCCAAATTTCCCCTAATAGTCGTCCTACGACGCACCCCTTGGGTCAGGTCGCACACCATCCAAGGGTCCCGTAGGCCCGTGGTTCCTCCTAGGCCAGATCGGTCCCGTGGCCGTGGCAACCGTCTGAGGAACAAAATTAAAATCCTTGTGCACCGGTACACAAGTTGTCCAATGACCATGCAGACTCGACCCACTTCCTTATTTTAGGACCGTTTCATTCTTTACTTTCATTGTTTTACTATCTTTTGAGTTCCACATTCCAGACTTCATCATTTGAGACCCCTCGACGACCCACGGTCGCGAGCATTCTTTCCATGTTACCGTATCATTTCATTCAACTCAGGAATGCCTATTCGATGGTCCTTTCTTCAAAACTCATTAAGTCGACCGTGGTTCATACCTTAACGCTAAGTTCGTACATCGTGTCTCAAACCGACTTACGTTCTACGCGACGCTATCGTCCAAGTCATATTTTATATGACGGACCTTGGGATCGTGGAACTATTTAACTTGGCAACCGCAGAATGAGCGGGACAGCACTTGGAATGACTTTGGTCGACCGGCATAACTTTGCCTAACTTACTCAAGCCTACAACTTAACCCGAGGGACGAGCAAAGGCTATGCCAAGCCTTGCGTTACGATAGCGTGCATGCTTTATCGAGCATTTACGCGACGACGCCTATGACTTGGGCAAGTTCTTAGCTTTTGTGTCGAAGACCAATGTCACTCCCCGTTCCAAGAATGCATATTTTTATACAAGAATACGTATTTTTTATACATGTGCAACTCATATGTATTTATTTAGTATTTATCATGTATTATCCTGTATTTAATTCCTTTAATCTCATGTTAATTAATTATCTGCTCTTTAATTTTCATGTTAATTAATTTCCTGCAATTTTATTATCTGTATTTTATTCCTGCATTTTATTTTTTGCTTTTAACCTCTCTGCTTGCTTTCGGGTTGGCCTTGGTTGAACCCGACCCAATAACCCCACCTACCACCCTTCCCTATTTAAAGCTTCCATCTCATTCTCTCTCCTCATAACTTTCATTCTTCACCATTACTTCTTCTTCTTCCTCTCATCACTTCTCCACCTACCAGCAGTAGCAGCAGGCAAGTACAATCTTGCTTCTTGCTTGGAGAACCATTTTTATGGTTCATTATTCTTCTTCTCACGATCCTGAGAGAGTTTAGTACTTAGTATTTTTTATTTCGTTGGCTTGTTTCTCCCAGATCTAAGTTTTGTGTTTTCGGTTGTTCATGGGTTTTGATCTCCCAACTTGGCGTGTATTCTCGGTTGTCCATGGGTTCTGAACCATGGGAACTTCATTTCTGGCTTGGGACGAAGGTTTCTGAGTCACGCACACGTTCTTACGTGTCTACGCGTATTCTTAGTCACGTACACGTTCTTACGTGTCTGCGTGTATTTTCAGTCATGCTCACGTTCTTACGTGTCTGCGTGTATTTTCAGTCACGCACACGTTCTTACGTGTCTGCGTGTATTTTTAGTCACGCACACGTTCTTACGTGTCTGCGTGTATTTTTAGTCACGCTCACGTTCTTACGTGTCTGCGTATATTTTTAGTCACGCACACGTTCTTACGTGTCTGCGTGTATTTTCAGTCACGCTCACGTCCTTGCATGCGTGCGTAAATTTTTAGTCACGCACATCTTTGCGTGCGTGAATTTTTAGTCACGCACATCTTTGCGTGCGTGAATTTTTAGTCACGCACATTTCTGCGAGCGTGCGTGAATTTCTTGTCCCGCTTTTCACGCTCATTTTCCACGCTCACTTTTTCACGCTCACGCTGTGCGTGCCAACATGCATCACTTTTCACGCTCACTCCGACTAGACTTGTTGGCGTGACTTATTGGTCTTAGCGTGACTTGTTGGCGTGACTTGTTGGCCTTAGTATAACCTGCTAAACTTGTTGGTGTGACTTTCTAACCTGGGTGTTACTATTTGCTCTATAACTTATTCATTTAATGGTGGCATGATAATTCTTTTATTTTATCCTTACTCCTTTTGGCATGAACTTGATAAAATCATGGTATGTTAATATTGTTAATACAGATTGTTATGTGGAATGCGCCTTGTGTCTTGATTGGTTTATGGATACCCAGTATGACTAGAACTTAACTCTGAGGAGTTATAGGCTCGACCCCATGTAATACTAATTGACTTTTATGCCTTGTCACCATTGATAATGATTGTGACATTGACTAATAATTGATCATGCGTTCCTAGTTGGAACTAAGAGACTAGCTAGTCGTCTTACTGAATTGAATGAATGAGACACATTCATGTAATGAACTATTACAATCGATTAGCCGATCCCGAATATTGGCATACAGGCACATGCAGGTTTTAAATTATTTATTTATGTATTTAGTTATTTATTTATCTTACAAAAACAGTATGTGTACTTTATGGTCAAGGCATGATTACTTCGTGGTTAGATTTGATTGTTGCATTACGCTATGTAAAGACCTACAATACAGCCGCACGGGTATCGTTGTAGAGTTGCGCATATCGTACCCCGTACAAAAGTACTCATTTGAATGACCATGATCCACGGCATGGGATTTCGCTTAACGTAGAGACTATTAAGTTAAATAAAATAATGATGGCATGGAGAGAATGGATTCCCGAGTTCTTACATGGCAGCCCCCTTGGGACTATTAGTACCCGACTGTCCGGCTGGTTCCCACAGATACTGTAAATCTGTCACACGGGCAGGTAACGGTATCTGCTTATATTATTGTACATGCTATATTAACGGCGGGCGTCCCGCTGGGACTCGTCTAATTACATGATTGGCGCAATTGATTGACTGGATAGACTAGCCTTGCTCGCACATAGTAAGAACTGAGGAATTCCTATTTGCATAATACCAGGATAACTTGGGACTCACAATAGCAAGCCGTAGTAGTTGATTGGCCGTTCAAGATGATTTGTTTGTGTACTGTACCTACTCTGTTGTCTAACTGAGATGATCAGAATGTCAGGACATGACGGGCCAACTTCTGTCCTTGTTTGGTTGGGAGGTTGGTTCAAAGTGTCGTGATGTTATGTGAATCCTAGTGGAAAGCAGAGATCTATTATTATACTCTCTTACTTACTGGTTTAATCCTTCATATCGTGCTCCCTTGTGGTACTTGCTATTAGAGGTCTAACCTCTCTGGTTTTGCATGGCCAGATTTAGAGCCAGTTCTCGAGGATCCAGCTTACTTCTACCTCTAAGATGGTCAATACTAGGGGAATGATCGCAGGAGGACTCGAGTGGGTTCCTTACTTCACCACTCGTTTTGATTATTTACTTTATACTTAGCCGTTTGGCACCGACATGTTAGTCGGATTGTCTTGCACTTACTTTTACATGATTGTAACTAAGTCAGACTGCAGCTGATAACAATTGTGTATATATTACTATACCATCTGGCTATGTTTTGTAAAGCCAGATCTCAAGAACATTTTGACTGAGCATTTGGGACGCCTTACTGCTTATTCTCACATGTTCTCTATTTTTGCTTCTTGTTTGAATGATTGAGACAATAGATGTGAAGTGACCATAGTAAGACTTTCATGTAGTATGCACCCCCTCGTCTGGTTAGACAGCATTGATCGTATTATACGGTATTTATCTACCCGTAATACGTAGCTGGCTGAGTCATTCCTCCGCTCTCCAGTATTCTGGTTCTGGGGCGTGACAAGGTTTTAGTGGTGGCCCATGCAGGTCTGATTTCAGACTTGTGGGGTGTTTTGATTTATAGTATGTCTCAATCACACGTATTTCCCCTTGATTTCATGATTCGTTATTCTAAACCCTTGCTTGACATTCCGGTATCCTTTGACTTTATTGATCCTTCATGTCCGATTGTTTGATTGTTCTCTTGTCCCTTTTCTTAGGGGCACTTCGTCCGCATCGGTCAGAGCTGGACAACAGCAGGGGCAACATGGGCAACCTGACCCTGTTGGTCAGCAACAAGGGCCAGTCTCACCTCAGGAGGCTACCTAGGAAGAAGTGATAGTGGAAGCAGCAGCTGGATTGCAGTATCCGGATGTTCCACCACCACCAACAGTTCCACCTATCCAAGTGGACACACCAGCCCTTCTGGAGATCATGAAAGGAATGATGGCTACTCAGTAACATCAGATGTTGGCCCAGCAATGCATGCACACTCAGCTACAAGAGCAGAATGTGTTGCTCAACCAAGGATTGCAGACGGCTTTGGAAAGAGGAATAAAGACTGATTCAGGAGCATCAGCCAGGTTTTGTAAGTACAACCCTCGCCGTTTCGAGGGCACGGAGGATGCCATCTCAGCAGATGCATGGCTTAAGGATATTGAGGCTATTCTGACAGTAGCTAAGGTACCGGCAGAAGAACGTGTGGATCTAGTGAAGTTGTTACTTCAGGATCTCGCACGTGATTGGTGGGAATCAGAGGAAGTGGGCATCAGACGTCCTGTGGCTTGGAACGATTTCACTGCCAGATTCAAGACCAAGTACTATGGAGTTGTGGCGCAGTTTGAGCTACAACAGAAGTTTATCAACCTCAGGCAGGCCGGCAAGACTGTAGATGCTTATGCAGCGGAGTTCTGCAGATTGAGTAGGTTCGCCCCAGAGATGGTAGCAACAGAGAGCCAGAGGGCCATGAGGTTTCAGCAAGGGTTTCATCTTGAACTCTTGCAATTGATAGAGGGGCACAATTACCAAACTTTTGATGAAGTATTGACGGCGACTCGAAGGCATGAGATCACCATTCAGAGGCTTGCGGTGAGGACTGGGGGTCAGAAGAGATCCCACAGTCAGATTGAAGGAGGAGGGGGAGCAGCGCCCCGAACAACATCACCATCCACTGGCATTCGTATCTACGATGTGGCGATACGAGGACCAGCACCACCACCCAGGCAGCAGCAACAGCAACAGAGGAAGAACCAGCAACCCCCGGCGGGCTGCACTTATTGTAGGAAGATGGGGCACACTAGAGATGTGTGTCGGACATTGAATAGACTGTGTCTGATATGTAAAAATCCAGACCATCGGGTTACCATATGTCCCATGAATTCGAGGTCAGGAGGACCAGGGCAGCAGTTTTCTGCTCTGCCAGCACCAGGGGCAGGGCAGTATCGAGGACCAGCGGTGGCAGTAAGGCCGTTGGCACAGCGTCTGTTTATACCGCAGGCTCAGATGTTTCGGCAGCAGGGGCCGCCGATACAGCAACACCAGCATAGACCACCCCAGCATCATCAAGGAAGGGGCCAGCAGCAGCATCAGGCTAGGCCGCAGCATGGAAATCAGCAAGGAGGTCGAGGGCAAGCATTCACTCTGTCCTTGGAGGAGGCATTGGCATCGGGAGATGTTGTGGCAAGTAACGTTCTCGTCGCCTCATATCCCACAGTAGCATTGTTTGATTTGGGAGCATCACATTCATTTATATCTGCACAATTTGCGATACGACTAGGAATGGAGTTCGAGGCATTGCCAGGGAGGTTGAATATACTCACTGGTAATGGGCTCGTAGGAGTTAGTAGAGTTATTTTAGCATGTAGCGTTGTAGTTTGCGGGCATTCCTTACCCGCCCGGTTGATAGAATTTCCTGTTGGAAATTTCGACGTTATCTTAGGCATGGACTGGCTGAAAGACAGTCATGCGACAATAGATTATCGTAGAGGGAGTGTATCTTTTGATATTCCAGGCATGGAGTGGTTCACCTTAGTCAGATCAGAGGCAACTCAGCAAGAGCATGGAGTAATAACGGCAATAGAAGAAGTTCAGATTCCGAAGGTAGTTGAAGAGTTTCTAGACGTATTTTCTGAAAAACTTCCAGGTCTACCACCAGTTAGAGATATTGAGTTCAGTATAGAATTGGCACCAGGAACTAAACCGATATCAGATCGAGTTTACAGAATGGCGGATTCAGAGCAGGCCAAGGTATATCAGCACATAGAGGAACTGAAGGAGAAGAAGTTTATCCAAGCCAGTGTGTCACCATGGGCAGCACCAGTGGTACTTGTGGGAAAGAAGGATGGGTCATCCAGATTGTGCATTGACTACATGAAGCTTAACGCGGCAACAGTGAAGAACAAGTACCCATTACCCAGGATCGACGACTTATTTGATCAGTTGAGCAAAGCTAGAGTTTTCTCCAAGATAGATCTTCGTTCAGGATACCATCAGATGAGGGTTCGAAAGGAAGATATTCCCAAGACAGCATTCAGGTCGAAGTATGGGCATTATGAATTCTTAGTAATGCCGTTTGGTTTGACCAATGCTCCAACAATATTCATGGATTTGATGAATCGTATCTTTATGCCATACTTAGACCAGTTTGTCGTTGTGTTTCTTGACGACATTCTCGTATACTCTGCTAGTGAAGAGGAGCATGAAGACCATCTCAGAAAAGTGTTACAGGTTCTGAGAGAGAACGAGTTGTATGCCAAGCTCAGTAAGTGTGAGTTTTGGTCGGATCACATTTCATTTTTGGGTCACATCATATCAGGAGCTGGAGTCGCAGTAGATCCCAGGAAAGTAGAAGCAGTAGAAAGTTGGCCAGTATCCAAGACCGTAGCAGATATGCGGAGTTTCTTGGGATTGACAGGATATTACAGAAGGTTTATGTCAGAATTTGCAAGGCTTTCAGCACCCATGACCCGCTTGACCCGGAAGGATGTACCGTTCGTTTGGTCGGCAGAATGTCAGGCATCATTTGAGACTTTGAAGCAGAAGTTGATATCAGCACCTATTCTGACATTGCCAGTTGGACCCGGAGGTTTTATAGTATATTGTGATGCGTCAGGTAAAGGACTTGGATGTGTCCTTATGCAACATGGGAAGGTGATAGCATATGCATCTAGGCAGCTTCGGGACCACGAGAAGAATTATCCAACTCATGATTTGGAGTTAGCGGCAGTAGTATTTGCTTTGAAGCTATGGAGGCATTACTTGTATGGTGACCGAGTGGACATGTACACAGACCATAAAAGTCTGAAGTACATCTTTACTCAGAAGGAGCTGAACATGAGGCAGAGAAGATGGTTGGAGTTGATCAAAGATTATGACGTGGAGCTTCAGTATCATCCAGGCAAGGCGAATGTAGTAGCAGACGCTCTTAGCAGGAGAGGCGGCACATTTATGTTGACAACACAGAGGCATATCTTAGAAGACCTTCAGGAGATGGGCATCGAAGTTATACTTCCTAGTGATGTAGGAGTTCTAACAAGTTTACAAGTTTAATCCGACTTGGTAGGCAGAATCAAGGCAGCTCAGGCACAAGACCCAAGGATTCAGAAGCTTAGGGCAGAGTGTGAGTCAGGACTCAGGAAGGAGATGAGAATTCATGAAGATGGTACACTTAGGTTTGGATCACGTCTATGTGTGCCTAGTGGAGATATCAGACAGGAGGTTATGGCAGAAGCTCACAGTTCTCAGTATTCTATTCATCCTAGAGGGACCAAGATGTACCAAGATATCAAACAGCATTTCTGGTAGAACGGGATGAAGAAGGAGATAGCTAGATTTGTTTCCCGTTGCTTGGTATGTCAGCAAGTGAAGGCAGAACAGCAGAGGCCAGCTGGATTATTACAACCGCTTCCTATCCCGAAATGGAAATGGGAGCATATTACAATGGACTTTGTGACCGGTTTATCGAGATCACCAAGTGGTAAGGACGCTATTTGGGTAATAGTGGACCGACTCACGAAGGTAGCACACTTTCTTCCTTTCAGAGTAGGGCAATCTACAGAAAAGTTGGCAGAGTTGTATATACAACAGATAGTCAGGCAGCATGGAGTCCCTGTTAGTATTGTGTCGGATCGAGATACCCGCTTTACATCACATTTCTGGAAGAGCTTACATCATAGTCTGGGTACCAAGTTAAGATTTAGCACGGCTTACCATCCGCAGACGGATGGGCAATCAGAAAGAACGATTCAGACTTTAGAAGACATGTTACGAGCTTGCACTCTAGATTTTGGAGGATCTTGGGAGAGTCACCTGCACTTAGTCGAGTTCTCATACAACAATAGTTATCAAGCCAGCATCCAGATGGCGCCATTCGAAGCACTATATGGTAAGAAGTGCAGGTCACCGCTTGCATGGGATGATATCGGAGAGAGGAAGATGTTAGGCCCAGAAATGATTGTTCAGACGGTTGAAGTGGTTAAGGGAATTAGAGAGCGACTTCGAGTTGCGCAGGACCGGCATCGTCATTAGGCGGACCAGCATCGTAGGCCGTTAGAGTTCTCTGTTGGGGACCACGTATTCTTGCAGATCTCACCTACTCGTGGGGCTATTAGATTTGGCGTTCGCGGGAAATTGAGTCCGCGGTACGTTGGCCCATTTGTTATCCTTGATCGGATAGGCGATGTTGCTTATCGTTTATCCCTCCCGCCTTCGTTACGAGAGGTGCATGACGTATTTCATGTATCTCAATTACGTAGGTATGTATCGGACCCAAGTCATATCCTCGATCATTCTGAGCTGGTTGTTGGTACCAACATGTCTTACGAGGAACAGCCTGTGTCCATTTTGGATCGAAGAGAGAAGATACTCAAGAACCGAACAATTAGTCTTGTCCGTGTTGCTTGGGGTCATCACTCCTTGGGAGAGTCAACGTGGGAACGTGAGGATGATATCCGATTACGGTATCCACACCTGTTTGACTCACAAGGTATATCTCTTTCTGTATACCTTGATTGTCCTGATTCTTCATGCTTGTTACCTTATGGGTAGAGCTACTTGATATCATGGATTGATGAATTTACATATATAGTACTTGCTTTTGACATGGTAAAATGATTGCTTGCTCACTAGAATTGCTTGTATTAGTTTAGCTCCGATATTTCTACCTGCTTGGATTTGAAATTCCGAGGACGAAATTTTTCTAAGGTGGATAGAGATGTCACTCCCCGTTCCAAGAATGCGTATTTTTATACAAGAATGCGTATTTTTTTATACATGTGCAACTCATATGTATTTATTTAGTATTTATCATGTATTATCCTGTATTTAATTCTTTTAATCTCATGTTAATTAATTATCTGCTCTTTAATTTTCATGTTAATTAATTTCCTGCAATTTTATTATCTGCATTTTATTCCTGTATTTTATTTCCTGCTTTTAACCTCTCTGCTTGCTTTCGGGTTGGCCTTGGTTGAACCCGACCCAATAACCCCACCTACCACCCTTCCCTATTTAAAGCTTCCATCTCATTCTCTTTTCTCATAACTTTCATTCTTCACCATTACTTCTTCTTCCTCCTCTCTTCACTTCTCCACCTACCAGCAGTAGCAGCAGGCAAGTGCAATCTTGCTTCTTGCTTGGAGAACCATTTTTATGGTTCATTATTCTTCCTCTCACGATCCTGAGAGAGTTTATTACTTAGTATTTTTGATTTCGTTGGCTTGTTTCTCCCAGATCTAAGTTTTGTGTTTTCGGTTGTTCATGGATTTTGATCTCCCAACTTGGCGTGTATTTTCGGTTGTCCATGGGTTCTGAACCATGGGAACTTCATTTCTGGCTTGGGACGAAGGTTCCTGAGTCACGCACACGTTCTTACGTGTCTGCGTGTATTTTTAGTCACGCACATGTTCTTACGTGTCTGCGTGTATTTTTAGTCACGCTCACGTTCTTACGTGTCTGCGTGTATTTTCAGTCACGCTCACGTTCTTACGTGTCTGCGTGTATTTTCAGTCACGCACACGTTCTTACGTGTCTGCGTGTATTTTCAGTCACGCACACGTTCTTACGTGTCTGCGTGTATTTTCAGTCACGCTCATGTTCTTACGTGTCTGCGTGTATTTTTAGTCACGCACACGTTCTTACGTGTCTGCGTGTATTTTCAGTCACGCTCACGTCCTTGCATGCGTGCGTGAATTTTTAGTCACGCACATCTTTGCGTGCATGAATTTTTAGTCACGCACATTTCTGCGAGCGTGCGTGAATTTCTTGTCCCTCTTTTCACGCTCATTTTCCACGCTCACTTTTTCACGCTCACGCTGTGCGTACCAACATGCATCACTTTTCACGCTCACTCCGACTAGACTTGTTGGCGTGACTTATTGGTCTTAGTGTGACTTGTTGGCGTGACTTGTTGGCCTTAGTATAACCTGCTAAACTTGTTGACGTGACTTTCTAACCTGGGTGTTACTATTTGCTCTATAACTTATTCATTTAATGGTGGCATGATAATTCTTTTATTATATCCTTACGCCTTTTGGCATGAACTTGATAAAATCATGATATGTTAATATTGTTAATACAGATTGTTATGTGGAATGCGCCTTGTGTCTTGATTGGTTTATGGATACCCAGTATGACTAGAACTTAACTCTGAGGAGTTATAGGCTCGACCCCATGTAATACTAATTGACTTTCATGCCTTGTCACCATTGATAATGATTGTGACATTGACTAATAATTGATCATGCGTTCCTAGTTGGAACTAAGAGACTGGCTAGTCGTCTTATTGAATTGAATGAATGAGACACGTTCATGTAATGAACTATTGCAATCGATTAGCCGATCCCGAATATTGGCATACAGGCACATACAGGTTTCAAATTATTTATTTATGTATTTAGTTATTTATTTATCTTACAAAACAGTATGTGTACTTTATGGTCAAGGCATGATTACTCCGTGGTTAGATTTGATTGTTGCATTACGCTATGTAAAGACCTACAACATAGCCGCACTGGTATCGTTGTAGAGTTGCGCATATCGTACCCCGTACAAAAGTACTCATTTGAATGACCATGATCCACGGCATGGGATTTCGCTTAACGTAGAGACTATTAAGTTAAATAAAATAATGATGGCATGGAGAGAATGGATTCCCGAGTTCTTACATGACAGCCCCCTTGGGACTAGTAGTACCCGACGGGCCGGCTGGTTCCCACAGATACTGTAAATCTGTCACACGGGCAGGGAACGGTATCTGCTTATATTATTGTACATGCTATATTAACGGCGGGCGTCCCGCTGGGACTCGTCTAATTACATGATTGGCGCAATTGATTGACTGGATAGACTAGCCTTGCTCGCACATAGTAAGAACTGAGGAATTCCTATTTGCATAATTCCAGGATAACTTGGAACTCACAATAGCAAGCCGTAGTAGTTGATTGGCCGTTCAAGATGATTTGTTTGTGTACTGTACCTACTCTGTTGTCTAACTGAGATGATCAGAATGTCAGAACATGATGGGCCAACTTCTGTCCTTGTTTGGTTGGGAGGTTGGTTCGAAGTGTCGTGATGTTATGTGAATCCTAGTGGAAAGCAGAGATCTATTATTATACTCTCTTACTTACTGGTTTAATCCTTCATATCGTGCTCCCTTGTGGTACTTGCTATTAGAGGTCTAACCTATCTGGTTTTGCATGGCCAGATTTAGAGCCAGTTCTCGAGGATCCAGCTTACTTCTACCTCCAAGATGGTCAATACTAGGGGAATGATCGCAGAAGGACTCGAGTGGGTTCCTTACTTCACCACTCGTTTTGATTATTTACTTTATACTTAGCCGTTTGGCACCGACATGTTAGTCGGATTGTCTTGCACTTACTTTTACATGATTGTAACTAAGTCAGACTGTCGCTGATAACAATTGTGTATATATTACTATACCATCTGGCTATGTTTTGTAAAGCCAGATCTCAAGAATATTTTGACTGAGCGTTTGGGATGCCTTACTGCTTATTCTCACATGTTCTCTATTTTTGCTTCTTGTTTGAATGATTGAGACAATAGATGTGAAGTGACCATAGTAAGACTTTCATGTAGTATGCACCCCCTCGTCTGGTTAGACGGCATTGATCGTATTATACGGTATTCATCTACCCGTAATACGTAGCTGGCTGAGTCATTCCCCCGCTCTCCAGTATTCTGGTTCTGGGCGTGACAACCAACTTTTCTTCTCCCAAGCCACGGGACGAAGGGCCGAGTGTCATTTTCAAAGCACGCCGTGCACCAACTCTAGGCCGACCGTGGAACGTTTTCCATGTTCTAACTCATTTTGACCCGTCGGGATTATTCCCTTAGCTATGTGGATTCGTCTCTTTTATTTTCAAGCCTATTGTGCAAGTTGAAAACATACGTTTTATTATGTGAAGGCAAAGATGAGGCAAGTTCACCGAAATTACCCCACCTGAGCGAGCGGTCGCCTTGACCGAGCGATGTCTCCGAGTAGCCGTTGCAAGGCTAAGTCCGAACGCCGTCGGCATTTCGATTCCTCCGATTAACTTTGTGGGACGGAGGCACTACGGTGCGCATGCCCAGTTGCGCAAGCCCAGTTCCGCTGCCCAGGTGCGCGCCCAGGTTGCGCTCAGGTTGCGCTGGGTTGCGCTGGATTGCGCGGGTTGCTCGGGTTGCGCTGGGTTGCGCGGGTTGCTCGGGTTGCGCAGGCGCGCTGGTTGCGCTGCGTGCACAGTGTGCACAGTGCGTGCAGTACGTGCAGTGTGTGCAGTTCAATGGGCGCTCTGTAGCGCAGAGTGCAAGGAGCGCGAGGTATGCGCAGTTGGCGCAACTTGCAGCAGAACGTGTGTTTGCACGTTCTGGGTGGTTGCTACATGTTCGGGGTAGTTTTTACCACGTCCCTAACTTTGTGGCAACCGAACAGTTGCTGCAGGGCCTATATAAGGCATCCTCTCTCTCTCAAGGCTGGGGATATACAGAAGAAAAAGAGAAGCCACCACAGAAAGTTTACGAAGTGTTTTTTAACACAAGTAAACAGAGATTTCAGACGTGTTCTTTAACACAGTTCTGATCTTCCAGTAGCCTTCGAGAGAGAGAGGAAAGGTGCCGCACCAGCGTTGCATTTGCACGGGAGTTCGTATGCATCCGAGGAGTCAGAAGAGCAGGAGTGTTCCAAGTTCTCCGACGAACTTGCTGGTTCCTGGAAGCTGTTCGTGTAGGGCGAATAAAGCTTTGAGCAACGGTGATTATTCACCCCAGCAGGATTACTTCCATATTTCGCCAGTCACCTTCTTCGTTGCTGCCACTAATTCTGTATCTTCTTTTTAGAAGTACTACGATCTGATTGCTGTTGATTACGAAATCTTTTTAGATTCTCGTAATTCAGAATCACCTTCTTTGAAGTGTTGATTTGAAACATTATTTTTACAATTATTTCATTTTCTCAGTTTTCCATCGAAAAATTGTGCCCCGGCACTAACATTTATATTGTTAAACGGGTTAGATCCAAAGTTTATATCATAGTTAAATTATATTAAAAATTTATAATTTTTATACATCCATTTGTTGAATTTTAAAATTGTGCACAAAGTTGGACTAGTTGTTAAATTATCAAAGTTGAAATTCAAAAAATATACATAAAATTGTTGTTTTCAAAATATACATATTTTGAGTACAAAATATACAAAGAATTGCGAATATTTACATAATTGTATAATTACATAATTACGGAAACCCAAAATTGAAACTAAATAAGAAGTTTTAGTATTTTGAAAACCGAAATCGAACCGAATATTTTTGAAACCGAATCGAATCTCTTATTCCATTTGATTTTCGGTCCAAAATCAAATAATGCTCCCCCCTCTAATTGTTTGTACAGAAATGGAAGCGATTTGTAAAAAAAAAAATGTTAGCACAAAGATGGACCAAAAAGCATCGTCTTCATGTGTCGAAGTGGCTGTGACTACCGGAGAGCAGGGCCGGCCCTGGGGCCGTGCCAATAGTGCGGCCGCACAGGGCCTCCAATTTTTGGGGGCCTCAAAAAAAATATTATGGTTAGTTTTGTAATTTTTTATTTCAAGTTATTACATTTCTTCCTCAATTCCTACTCTACAATCCCTCCAAGACCTTCAATTCTTGGATCCCTATTCCCTACTGACTCTAAGATTAATATTTATAATCATACAAAAAAATTAGGATTTCTTAAAGATATTGCTCTGACCGGTGTGTTAATTGCTATTTTGTTTCTAAAGATCCCTCAATTGTTAGATGAATTTATTTTCTACAATAATGATCAGATTTTTTTTATATATATAATTTAAGAATTTGGATGTGCAGGCTTAGTATTTATTTAAGAAATAATGATGTTGAAGACCGGAGCTCTTGGTCTTGCATCAGGTGACTCAGGTCCATAGGCGGTCCTATGATTTACAGGACCTATGATAATCTAAAATTTGGGCCATTTTTCTCACATAAATAATTTTTTTTAGCATTTTTACAAGCAAAATCATCAATTAAGCTATCAAAATCATCAATCAAGCTACCATATTTTTTTTCGATTGGAGCGCTGGCTTTTTTTTTTTGCTTCCAGATTGGATCTTTGTTTTTTTTTTTCTTTTTTGATATACCTAGTCTATTGTAAAATTACGGGACTTCTAAAACTGGGGGCCCATGACGGTCGCCCACCTCGTCCGTGCCCTGGTCTGGCCCTACTCAAGTCTTGGAGGCTCTAAATTGTGTGATTATATATTACTTCTCATTTGGATATTGATCATTATTCATTTTATTATATGTCTTCATCAACAGAAAAATTTGAGGCCAGATTTAGCAAATTTAACGGTCAGTACGTCTTCTATCTAAAACATCTTTATTATACTATGTAATGTGCTTGAATATAGATAATTTGAGCTTTAGTTATTTTGTTTAGTAACTACATATAGATTCAGTTATAATATACAATCAAGAACATCTCCAGAGATTTTGATAAAGATATATAATAATATATTTAAAAAATATGAATAAATAAATTTAGGACCACATTTTAAAATTCGTACAGGACCTTCAATTATTAAGGACCGGTCCTGCCGGAGAGGAAGTGCAAATTGAATAAAAGTAGGAGGAAGAATATATAAAAGTGACAAAGTGGTGACTATAGAGGAGGAAATGCAAATTGAATAAAAGTAGGAGGAAGAAAAGCAAGGTCTTCATGTGTCGAGGTGGCTGTGACTACCGGAGAGGAAGTGCAAATTGAATAAAAGTAGGAGGAAGAATATATATAAAAGTGACAAAGTGGTGACTATAGAGGAGGAAGTGCAAATTGAATAAAAGTAGGAGGAAGAATATGGTAAATTATAAGGGCACAGCACATTTTACTCAGGGCTGTCCAAGTGTTAGTTTTTCATTATTTACAAGTTTGTCACTGAAAAAATTACTCAGGGCTATCCAAGTGGTAGGTATAAAAGATAATGAGGACTGCCAGGAATTGTGGCAGTCCTGAAAGTAATGAGGACTGCCACAATTTCTGGCAGTCCTAGAAGTAATGAGGACTGCCAGGAATTGTGGCAGTCCTGAAAGGGACATGCTCTACAATAGGACTGCCACAATTTCTGGCAGTCCTAGACATATTGAGGACTGCCAGAAATTGAGGCAGTCCTTCAGGACTGCCACAATTTCTGGCAGTCCTAAAGTCGACATTCCCGAATGAAAAAAATATATTATGGCTTATTTCAATCTTGATAATAGAGTGAAATATGCATTTTAGAATTTATTTCCATGCATTCTTTGTGAGGAAAGAAGTATTTAACCTTTATTTTCATACATTTTAGGGTTTATTTAATTTTTTGGGTGCCATCGAAATTGGAAAAGAGAAGGAAACTAGGGTTTTGATGGAGATGGTGATGATGGAAACGGTGGAGAAGAAGAAGATGATGATGATGAGAAAAAAAAACTAGGATTTTGATGAAGATGTGAGAATGGAAATGGTGGAGAAGAAGAAGATGGATAGAAGAAGAAGAAGAAGAAAGCTAGGGTTTGTGAAGAGAGAGAGTGGAGAAGAAGAAAATGGACAGCCCCTGAATAGAAAATTTGGACAGCCCGAATAAAAGTTCCTCAAAGTCTGGCTAGTCCTAATCCTGGCTAGCCCCGAGTAAAAAAGGCTGTGCCCTTATAAATAGCCAAGAATATATATAAAAGTGACAAAGTGGTGACTATAGAGGAGGAAGTGCAATTTGAATAAAAGTAGGAGGAAGAATATAGAAAAATGACAAGTGATTCAGCCCTAGTCGCGGCAGCCGAGTTGGGTCTCTTTAATGCTTTTGTACCTATCCAAAAATCCCGTGCAATTCCTTCTTGTCCACCATACAAATAATACGAGATCTACACAAATTCTTTTTATTTACATGGACAATATACGGATAAAAAATAATATTGCTCACAAAAAATCTAAATAAATATGCTTATTGTGTATATCAATATGGGATATATGGAGTGACACTTTCATATATTTTATATAAAAATTCATCCACTTTCTTGGTTAAGATAAACAAATAAAATAAATAAAAAGTAGAAGAGTATATTATAATAATAGTAAATTATAATTAATTCACATAATAATTTAATAAATTAAATAATTTGTTTAATTAATTAAGATAATTAATTATTAACTAATTAAGAATTAAAAAAATTATCAACTAAAATTTAATTACTAACTAATTAAAAATAAATAAAAAATACGTATGAAGCACTCTATGTATACACAAAAAATATGTCATGTCCATCGTGTTCTTATTTATTACATCGTATCATATTCGTCATCATGCAACAAAAGTCCAAATACAAGTAAAAAAAAGGTCAATAAATTTTATTATACTAATAGCTAACACTTATTAAAAAAATCATATTTAAAATGTTAACTTAGTATTAACTAATTATTGATTATTTATTTATCATTTTAGTTGTTAATTAGTTTTAACTAAATAATAAATAGAATGAAATAAAGTAAAGTAACTCGGACATTTTCCTCCCACATTCGCGTGAGAAAGAGGAAGTGGAAGGGGACATTGGCTTAGGGGATAAGAATTATGGGTGAGCAAATACCGATCGATACCGAAAAATCGACCGAATACCGATTAAAAATATTTCGACAAATCGAACCGAAATTATGTACCGATACCGAATTGCCGAACCGACTAAATTATGGTATAATGGTAATGATAACGGTTTGAGTGTAATACCATACCGAAAATATCGAACCGAACCGATTCACACACACACACACACACACACACACATTTTTTAATGTTGTTCATGATTAATTTTACACTACTCATTTTTATTTTTTTCTTTATTTTGGTTGGTTTCCTAGAACTTGGAATGTATTTTAGTGGACTTGAATTTATGTTAAGAATGCTAAGAATTGAGTTTTTGATCTTTTGAGCTTATGTTTTTGTTCTCATAGAATTTTGAAGTGAATTTTGGTTACTTAAACTTATACTAAATATAAAACTTAGTGACCGTGTTTGATATTTTAAGCTCATTTTTAGGTGTTTGCGACTTGTTACATATTGTTCTAATAGTTCTAATAATTTTGATTAATTGTTTGGTTGGTAGAGGCTTGGTTTTAAAATTAATGCTTCAAAAAAAGAAAAAAAAAAGGAAAAAAAAGGTTAAGAGGTTCCAATATTAAGTGTGTTAATTGATCAAATATTAATTGGTAAAATATCGATACCGAACAAAAATCGACCGAATACCGATTTAACCGAAACCAAAAAAATCGATTTTAAATGGTACGATATTGATATTAATTTTTTAAATACCAATTTTTAAAAATATCGAAAAAATTCGACCAAATACCGACCGATTATACCGACGCTTACCCCTAATAAGTACTGTGCATCTTTTAACCTCTCAAAAATCATCTTCAAAACCCACCCTACCAAACAGCTGGAGCAAGAAATTTGGTCCTAATTCTCTTGCATTTTCACTTTCCAGGCCAAACCCCAAGTTGCCAAACAGGGCCTAAAGCTTTTTATGGTTTGAAATTTTGTATGTGATTGTGCTACTCAAAAAGAGTTTCGAAAAGTTATGTGATTCTTAAAATTAAGACTAAATTACAACTTGATATCTTCAACTATTCGATTTTTTCAACTTAATATTCTAAACTTTGATAGGCATCAACATGATACCCTCTTCCTATTTTTGTGCAAACGGTGTTAACGAAAAAATTAAATGACAGAAATACCCTTCCATTTCTTACCCCTCTCTCTCCGACAGCCCCCCCTCTCTCTACGGTGCCGGCCACCGGAGGGGGGCGCACATGCCGCACGCAGTAGCCACTGTCGACCGGGGGAGGACGGGGGGACACGAGAAGGGTGCACAGCGCACAGCGGGGAAGGGAGGGGGGGGGGGGGGGGGGGGGGGGGGGGTGCACGGGGAACGGGAAAGAGGGTGCTTAGGAAGGGTGAGGGCGTGCAGCCGGAGGGGGGGAGGGTGCGGCGGGAGGGGGGTTGCTCAGGGAAGGTGGTGTGCGCGTGGAGGGGGGCCGCGGAGGGGGCGTGACATGGGACGTGCGACGGTGGGCGCGTGGATGGGGGGCAAGGCGATGAGGGGCGACGGTGGGGAGTGGGGTTGGCAGCGTGGGTTGGGGGATGGAGGGAGGGGAGGGGGAGATGGAGAAGGAGCAGCAGTAATGGGGTGGGGAGGAAGAAGAGGGCAGTTTAGGAAATATTTTATTTGTATTTGTATTTTTAATAAAAAAAATTAACGTTGGTGGAATGGAGGGTATTACGTTAAAAATATTAGTTGAAAAAAAGGTATTAAGTTAGTACCTATCAAAGTTGAGGGCATGCACCAAGTTGAAAAAGTCGAATAGTTGAAGATATCAAGTTGCAATTTAGCCTAAAATTAATATAGTATAGAAGCAAGCAATATCGTTCCAAGTTTTATTTTCGGTTGATCATAATAAAATTAAATAATTCAAGTCGTTTAATGCTGTCATGCAAAACTAAATAAACCTTTATTTTAAACATAAATTTTCTTCTAATACAAAAGAACTGAAGAAAAGTTGGGAACAAATTATCTAAGGTGATGTTATATGTATATATAATTGCAATTTGCAATTTGCAAATTATCACAGTGAGGGTGTGCTCACTGTGCTGACCAGAATGGAGGAGCAGCAGTCAAAATCAATGGACTTCTAACTACGTGACCATCTCAAATACATCGACACTGAAGAGAGGAAAAAACCAAAACTTTAGAATAAGAAAATAACAAGGTTGGTTGGCCCAATTTAGCTTGCCATTCAAAAATGGTGAGATCAACTTTGGGTCAAACATTCATTCTGTTGCTATATTATAATTATAAAAAACTGCTCACAACTTGGCTATTATTATTATTATTCTTTTTTTCTTTCTATTACAACTCCGTTGGGTGGCTCGGACATTGTCGACTCCGTCTGATATCCATGTTATTTTTTACATGAGCTACAATTATAATGCGACTCAAAAACAATATAAAAAGTGATCTGTCCAGGTTATCCTCCATTTAATAATATCAATAAAAAATAATTAATAGCTATAATGTTTGTATCTTCTAAAAGTTAAGAAAAGAAAAACTTCTAACTACATGGGCATATAACAAATTCTAGATATATTCATTATTTAAAATATATTTAAACTAAACATATGGTAATATCTGACTAATCATATACAAAATTATAAAAATATATTTATAACAAATTCTATAAAAATATATTCAAAATCATATCTAAAATATTTTAATATAATTTTAAAAAAAATATCTATCTTTTTAACAATATCATATATTGTTTTTTACATGCAACACTACATAAGTTATAAAATCTGGTGTAGCATTTATTGTCTAAAAATATTATTATTTAGAATAAAATATATATTCTATCCCCAAATAACTTAAATATTTATTTCTACTCTTATAAAAAGACTTGAAAATGGTTAAAAGTGAGTCGTTTGAGTCTATGTATATACTCATGTAATTAATAAATTTTAACTGTTTATTTAAGTATGTAATATTATTTAACTATATCCAAATACATCTAATTCATGTGGTTAAGGTGGGAGCGTTCTTCTTGGTCAGTTGGTTGGATAGGTTCGATTCCATGAGACAATATTATCTATAAAAAAAATTACAATTTAAATTATTTTTTAACAAATTTTTGTACGTGTGGTCACACACGTACGCACATGTATGTTACTATTAATAATCTCTCTATTATCTATAACAAAAATATAATGTAAATTATTTTTCAACAATTGTTTATGTATGTCACGCTCTAACACGTTACTAGCTAGTACTAATCTAAAACTTTCATAATTGCCTCTTTTTGTATCTCTGTTATTCTTTCACTAAAAATACACACACGACAACATAGGTGCTCTGATCACTAGCATTTCTATACTCGGGACATATATACCACTAGTAAAAACACGTGAATTGCATGTTTTTTTATTTCTTTTTTGAATCTTATGAATTTTTTTATTTGAATTAAAATTTGTTAAATATTTATTTATATTTTAATTAAAGTTTGTAAAGGTTTAATTAAATTTTAATTACTATTTGTTATGGATATATGTGAATAAAATATAGAGTATTCAATTATACGAAACCGAAAAGAAAAAGTTTATAATTATTTTAATTACTATTTGTTATGGATATATGTGAATAAAATATAGAGTATTCGATTATACGAAACCGAAAAGAAAAAGTTTAAAATTATAATCTTTTGTAACTCTTTCTAAATTAAATAGATAATGAATATATACATACGGTTTGGATGGCTCACTTTGAAACATTTTTAAACCGCATTATATAGTAGAAGAAGTATATAATAACTAATTTCGTGTACATGTTATAAGAAGCTAGGGGACGCGGTATTCTTATAAACACCTTGTTTACTATGCAAATATGAAAACGTAAATTGAAAGGAATGTGAGTAGAATGTTTGGAGAATATCCATCATTTTTTTATCTCTTTTGCCTCTTTACGTCAACCAAACCAAAATTAAGTTCAACTAAGTTTCTTATACTCTATGAACTTAATTAGCTTAAGATATCATCATCATCAATTTGGTCAATGGGTTAAAAAGGGCCAAACTTTTTGTCACGCTTCTTGTACTTTTCATTTGTATTGATTCTCTAGCGGTCGATTCGTAATTTATAATTTAGTGCCGTTACTTTTTTAAGATAACGCTCAACTTAATGAAGAATAATGTAACCTGGGGAAATCAAAAGGCTAAGGACATTTTAGTATTTTCTTTTTTGGTTCTTTCTTTTCTAGTACAGAATAGAAGAAAGAAGATATAGTTTCCATTTAGGCCGCGTTTGGTTCGAGAATGGAAGGGAAAGGAAATCAATTCATTGTCATTTCCTTTCCTTTGGAAAACTTTAATTCCTATTGATTTTTCTTTCCGATGTTTGGCAATGCCAAGGAATTTGGAAAGAAAAGTGAATACTTCAATGTAGGAAAGTGATTCCTTCCTTGGATGGATGGAATCACTTTCCCCCCTAATTTTTCTTCAATTGGGAATCACTTTCCTTTCCTCCTCAATTCCTTGGACGCCCAAATATAGGAAAGTAATCACTTTCCTTTCCCAACCGGAAGATTCCGCCAACCAAACGAGGCCTTAGATTTGGACAAAGCATAAATTAGATTATTGTCATGGTTTATGGAAAAACAGAGAGATAACATGTAAGCGGTATTAAATAAAGTCCGGTGTGGAAACGAATATTCCTTTAGGCCTCGTTTGGTTTGCGGAATAGAAGGGAAAAGAAATCAATTCTTTGTCATTTCCATTCCTTTGGAAAATTTTATTTTCCATTGATTTTCCTTTCCAATGTTTGGAAATGCCAAGGAATTTGGAAATGAAAGTGATTACTTCAATATGGAAAAGTGATTCCTTGCTTGGATGGATGGAATCACTTTTCCCCCAAATTTTCCTTCCATTGGGAATGACTTTCCTTTTCCTCCTCAATTCCTTTGGCACCCAAACATAGGAAAGTAATCACTTTCCTTTCTCAACACGGAGATTCCGCGAACCAAACGAGGCCTTAGAGCATCCATAGTGGAGAGACTCCAAACATATACTCTAAATTATTGTCAATTGTATAAATTATATTTTTTGGAATGTCTTCTTGATATTGCTACACAATGGTATACTCTAAACATATAATCCAAATTAACCTATTTTTATTTCTCTTTATTTTTCTTTCATGATGGTAATATTGTTAGGACACACTTCAAATTTGGAATATCTCTTAGCTTTTCAGCAATTTTCGAATATAAATAAGTGCTCATTGTAGTTTTCAAGTACTACAAATTTTGACTAAAGTCAAAATATGATACTTTAAAGCTCTCCCATTGTTGATGCTCTTAATTTTCTAAATATGAAGTTATAATTTTCATAATATTTTCTTATCACTTTCGTACGCAGTAACGTATCTTCAAAAAATCAAACCATTTTCATTATAAGTCACTAGTAAATGCACGTGCTCTGCACGTATAATAACTATATTATCCAACTATAGTTAAATCTCTCTTCTAACTCATGTGGTTAAGATGTGAGGTATTTTTCTTATTTTGTTGAGTTTGATTCCCTATGTTGACAAATTTAAACTTTATTTAACAATTTTTTATATAATTTATTTTTTTAAATAAAATGGACCGTAATATAATGATGGTTTAGACGGCTCATTTTTGAACCATTTTGAAGCCTCATTATATAGTAGAAGATGTGAAATCCCTAGGAGAATTTCATGTGGCATGACTTACATAATCGTGTGGAACAAAAATCAGTTGGGATTAAGATTATATATCAAGTGCAACTTAGCCAAATAAAACAAAAAGAAACCCATATCTTGGAAGGAAAAAAAAACTTTGGCATCAATTTATTTGAGAAATCACTCAACGTTAGCACTATCCACTTCTACATATCTATATACTTTTTTCACTATCCATTTCCATATATTTATATATATTTATATGCAGCTTACAAATAAATTCTAGAAATCACTACTTCCAATATTTTATATCAAATTCTCACACCACCAGGGCCGGAGTTAGAGGTTCGTCAAGGACGATTGGACCTGGTGCAAAAAATAAATAGAGACTTATTCTTATATATAAAAAATTCTAATAAAAAAATTCAAAATTAAATTATCCAAACTTATCATAAATTAAGAAAAATAATTCTACTACAATATCTTCCAATTGAAACAATATTCAGGTTCTATATTCTCTAAAGAGCTGTCAATCCCTGCGTCTAGGATTCAAGGAAAGATTTCTAGTATATAGTAGCAGAAGGGCTATCAAGACTTCACGATTCTAAAAGAGATAAAATAAAACTAAACAAACAAGCATCTTTTTTCATCTTCACATCAAGAACAATCTTCTAGCATTTCTAGTTGCAAAATTATCAATCAATCGTTCATAATCAACACCTTCCAAGATCTCTTTTCAACGAAAATTAGAGCTAGCTCATTTAATCTTTCATATATCATGGCTGATTGAATGTACGATTTCAATAACTTCAACTTGAAAAAAAGTCCTTTCTGTAGATGCAAGTAATTGGAATTGTCAATGGAATTCAAAGGAAAATAATTAAATTTCTTCATCAAATTTAATATCTAAGTGATTAGATGTCTTTTGGTAGAATATCACATAAAGTTTCTAGGTCCTCAAACAACTCATCTCCATCAATATCAGAGCATTTACCATGTCTCAAAGTGCTTTGGTAGAATATCTCATAAAGTTTATAGGTCATCAAACAACTTATCTCCATCAATATCAGAGCAGTCACCATGTCTCAAAGTGCTTTTTAGACGACTACAAGAAGCTTTCAAACCATCTCTACTAATGAATTCAATTTCTATGAATTGAGCAAAAAATAAAAAATATTCTCATAGTTTTGATGTTGTCCGAACCTTCTTTTGAGTGACACAATATCATGATCTATTATATACAAGAAGCGATCGAGAGACAAGATAAGTAAGATTTTCTATTGATTTCGAATATGAATTGAATGGAATTGAAAGAATACCTGATTGTTTTGTTAATTGGAAACAGTAGAAGCCATAGTTAATTGATTCGTTAATTGGAAACAAATATAGCCTTAGTTAATTAATAGAATCTCCACATTGATTACCTTAGTATACATAAGGGCGGCCAATGAATTTGTAAATTATCTATTCATAAATTAGTTTAGTATTATATTATACGTAATAAATATACATATACATTTTAAAATTTATTTATTCATAAATTTAAAGTTATTTATTCATAAGTTTCAAATCTTTGTTTTTTAATTATTTATCCATAATTTAGTTTAATATACATAATAAATATACATATAAAAAATTTGGAGGCCTACAAATTTTGGAGGTCTAGTACGGTCGCACCTATTGTACTCCCTCAAAACTGGCCCTGCACACCACACATATAAAAACACAAACAAGCCCAAGCCCTCGGATGTAACTACGAAAAGAAGACTATGACACATGGGTATATATTGCTATAACACCACAATATTCAAAGTTTACATATCACATATTCACACTAAAAGGAGTATGCCAGTATAATTAGGTATCAACGCATAACAAGAGAAGAGGTCAATTTCGGGATATACGAAGAATATTGAGATTCATTGTGTTTGGGAGAAGTACTTGTGATCGAGCCCTTCACTTCTTCTGGCCGATTATGTTGACTTTGTTTTCATTTTTGTCCCTTTTTTTTCCTGCATCGAAGGATACCCGTAGGAGCTCCATCGTCCTCGACCGTTGGATCGAACGGACGTAGGAGTTCCATGCAGACCATCCGATCCGATGGTGCAGGAGGGGACAGAGCTTTGACGGGACTCCTCCTACAAAAGTTTTGAACACACACACACACACACACACACACACACACACACATATATATATATATATATATATATATATATATATATATATATATATATGTGGTCAATATAAAAAATTGCGATGGTTCTAGGGTTTGCTCCGCAAGATGGAGACCCTGGGAAGGCGCCGATTGATACTGGGCAGGGCTTGGGAGGAGAAGATCACGATGGGACCGGAGACCAGAGCATGCGGGGAGTAGCCGGCGGGTGGACTACAGTCGAGCGGAGGAGAAGAAATCAACCGGCGAACCAGAGAGATAGGATGGTAAGGAGGGATCCTATTGAAACTAGAGGAAGATCTCAACGAAGCAGAACAATGATGAATGGTGCGGGGAGAGGAACACCAAGGGGGGACTACCAAGAACGGCGGGGAGCGCCAGCCAACACTGCGCAACACAAAGGAGAAAGCAGCAGCAGACGGGATGGCCACCAGGGTGGTGGTAGGAATTTTCCGACCAACCAACCTGGCCGATCGACCCCTATAGAGAGCAATGTAAAGCCGGTATCATGGGCAGACATATGCAAGGTGTCGCGTACTCAGGATGAAACCTCATTACAGTACGTGGAACCCCGGGTTATCGAGGGAAAGAGGTTCGTGGAAATTACTGATGACGACCTCGAAGAAACCATGGAGTATTGGAGAAATACCCTAGTTCTATACGTTATGGGGAACAGGCCGTTCTTTGGCCAAATCAGAGCCTTTGCTCATAGGGTCTGGCGACCCAAAGGAACCATGGAACTCTTCTCCAGAGAAAACGGATTCTATTTCGTTAAATTCTCGCTCCAAGAAGATATGGAACGGATTCTAGAAGGGGGCCCATGGACATTTGACGGCAGGCTCGTCGTTCTGAAACGATGGCATCCAGCAACAAACTTCGAAAAAGATCGCCTTACGGCGGTCCCCATATGGATTAGATTTCCATGGTTATCCCCTCAACTCTGGAGCATACCATCGATAATGAAAATGGCAAGTATGGTGGGCACTCCTATTCGCACGGATATTCCAACGGCGAGAAGGCAACGACTGGCATACGCAAGGATCTTTGTCGAGATCACAGCGACAGAGCCACTCCCACACAAAATAGACATGATTATACCGGGAGGACAGAGGATGGAACAGGATATAGAATACGAATGGGTACCGCCATCATGTGGTAAATGCCTCTGCTTCGGGCATACCCACGAGCAATGTAAAGCAGGTCCCCAACAATTAGATGAGCCAGGGGATAGGGCGCGACCTAATGAAGAAGGGGAGCTGGTTCACGAGGACGGGCAGGGAGGCCTGGACCAGGGTAATATGGAAGCTATTATGGTAGATAACCTTGTTCCTATAACAAATTTTGCAGAGGAAGAGTTGGCAACCAGTCTGATGAATATCCAGCAGGAGACTTCTAATCAAGGAGGCTCAATACTAGGTAAAAGGCCAGGGGAGGACATCAATGGGGAAGGCAACTCCAACACTTCACAGGCGATGATCATATACGGGCAGGGAGGGGGAACGAGCAATCCAACGCACGTTCCTGAGGCTTTTACAGCCGGGCAGGACGGGGGAGGCGATGATTGTCAGAGGTCCCTGGCCAAAGCCACCAAGAGGAACCAGTCATACGCTGGTACTCTGCCGCACCAATCTGGGGCCGGTGACCAAGAGAGTAGGACAGAGATTACAGAAGACCGAGGCCTACCTATAACTCGAGAAAATCCATCATGGAAGCTGCTTTTGAGAGGAGACAGGAATGTGGCAGATCCAGGGATAAATACTCAGGTCCAAGCTAACTCCCATATGAAGACCTCTTCTCCTCGTCCTGGGAAGAGTCAGAGCACCACATCGGACAACCCAACCCGAGACAGATGACAGTCCTCACTTGGAATGTCAGAGGAGCAAACTCCAGCGTGAGATGGAGGGAGATAACGAATATGGTTCGTAAACAGAGGTGCTCGATCGTGTCCATTCTCGAGAGTAAGGTGAAGTCTGCTGAACTGATCAACAAACGGACCCCTGACCAATGGACCTCGATACATAACCTGGATCTAGACAGTATGGCTCGAATCTGGATGATGTGGGATACTCGGGTATGGACAGGCCAGGTAAGGCTTCTCACTGACCAACTGATTTCCATTGATTTTACTAATAAAGGAGGGTTCCAAGTAGTGGTATGTGCAGTGTACGGGCATAATGATAGACGACGTCGATTTGATCTCTGGGAGAGCATCACCAAGGTTGCAAGAGACGTAGGTGATCGGAGACCACTTATACTATGTGGGGACTTCAATGCTATGCTATCTGCTGCTGAGAAGATAGGTGGCCGCAGAGTCCCAGACCCGATCCTATCAGACTTTCAAAACTGTCTCTTAGAATCGGGCCTTACCTGTTTATCGAAGACTGGACAAATATGGTCGTGGAACAATTGCTCTACCACTAGTCGAGTTGTGTGTCAACTTGATCGGGCTTTATGCAACAAGCGATGGCTCGAGATTTTCCCTACTGGACAGGCAGAGGGGCTACATCGAGGTACTAGTGATCACACCCCTATCCTGGTCCGTATGGCCGAAGCGGTTACCACGCGGAGACGTCCATTTAGATATTGCAATGCGTGGCCGGAGATAACAGGTTACAAAGAGGCGGTGGACAGAGGCTGCGGCAAACACCTGACAGGAAATGCTCAGTTCCTCTTTGTACAGCACCTCAAGCTGATCAAACGAGAACTTAAACTCTGGAACAAATGCCGACCGGTCCATAGCCTTGCTTCCAAGGAACAAGAATTGCAAGACACCTGTAGTGACCCGCTCCGCCCTAGCGGAACGCCGATTCCAAATGGCGTGTGCAACGACTCAAAACGAGCCGTCGACCCGAAGAGTTGCTTTGACCCGATGAAGTATCGATGCGAATCGATGCAGGACTTGTATTGGCCCGACAAGATGGATCCAGGCTTAGACATTCAAAGGCGCGCTCGGAGTATCGCTCGGCCGATGCGAACATCGCTAAGGTGGGTGGCTCCGATGAACCCGTCACTGCTTAGCCTAGACACATAACAAAACGGACACATTCACGAGAATCGCTAGGCGATAACATCTTGCATGCTAATAAATGACTCAACGCACCTAGCTAAGGGAATAATCCCATCTTGCATGCTTGTTTAGAACATGGAAAAGAACTCGGCAAATATAGAAACTCTCGTCCGCGCTCTACGCTCGTGCTACGGCACAAGCTTATGTTCAAGTCCCGTACGCGTTCAACAATGAAACCATGAATGGATTACAACAATAAAATGGGAAGACTATCAACATAGTCGTTCCGAGTATAGTATAGCAACATTGAAAGGCTATGGGACCGATGGGTCGCCAAGGCGACTCCCGCACTGGGAGTTGTGTAATGCGTGAATGAATGAATCAACGAATGAATAAATACGTGAAAACATGAATGAACATACGAACAAGTGAAAGAATAAAATGAAAGAAAGAATACATGAAAGATAAGACATGGAAGACGCTAGCGACAGGTGTGACGGGCACGTGCAACGGGGCTCGCTACCCGCGCTGCACGGACGCCAACCTGGTCGTTAACGCATTATGGCTAAGGGTTAGCCTACGGCTCGGAGATAGCCGCTAAGTTAAAATGATAAGACAATACGAAATGGTCGTGGACAAACGGCACGGGCGATGGGGGGGAATACCGTGGCCGTCGTGTGGAAGGATTCTGCGGCACGGGCGTTGGGGGGGTAAACCGTGGCCGGCCTAGGCAGAATCAATACGCGCTTACGGGCTGCTTGGGTGCGGGCTTGGGCACCAAGAGACGTAAGTAGGAGGGTATATTCAAGAGACTTAACGGGGTGTACCAGCCATCACCCTACGCTAAGTTGAGAATTGCCACAGGGGAATGTCCTAAATGGCTTGTAAAGCCAGCGACCCGTGCATGTAGATTAAGTGGACTATGCTGGTGGCAATCCACGTGCAAGTTCTTGCATTGAAATCAAAGTAGTCTAAGTTAACTAAATGAAGTGTTTCCTGAACATGCCCGAAATGTAACACTCCTGAACATGCTCGAATTATAACACTCCTGAACATGCTTGCAAAGTAACATCCCGAACATGAACATGCTCGAAACGTAACATGCCCGAACATGCTTGAAATGTACCACCCTGAACATGCTTGAAATGTGCCTCCTGAACATGCTCGAAACGTAACACTAGAACATGCCCACGACGTGCTAGAACCCGAGACATAGACTCGCCCGTAACATTGAATGTTTATATGAATCACGTCAAGCTACTTCATGTTAATTGTTGTTGACTAACTTGGTTTACTTGGACAGGGAAGGCCGGACGGTAAGTATGGGTAAGTCGTGCATGTATTTCCATACGACACTTGAAATCAGTAACACGAGATAGGTCATGATATGTGCCATGAAATTGACCCTAAGGCAAGATTAGAAAGACAATGAATGATAGTCGGTGCACAAAAGTAAATGCAACGTGTTTGGTAATGATGGCGTTGTGGGCGAGCTAGCCTCCCCACCAGTGCATAACAATGTACTGATAACCCCACAGTATGCTTGCAGGATAGCAGGAGACGCCGGCGGGTGCGGAGCTTCCATCGAACGTGTCAAGGCGCGGAGCCAACTCTGGGGCCTTGGAACGTTGCAAGAAGCTGAAGCACCCTATACAGGACATAATGTATCGGAACATCGCCATGTATTATTCCATCTTGTAAGCCACTTGGCACGCCTTTTATGTTTCAGAGAGAGAGCTTGAGCGATTTGTAATATCGGCCTAGCGCCGCTTGTAAACTTCGTGAAATTCAATAAAGAGTTTGTTTTCGTATTCTACTTGTGTTCATTTTTACTTCCGCTGCAAATGGGGACACTCTGTGCGACTCTGTGGCCTAGACTCAAATCGGCCGTTTCTGGACTTGGCCTTGCACAGGCGCAACCTAGGCCCGTGCGGCATCACGCCTTAGCGAGGACGATCGCTCCTACGGGAGCGGGGCGTGACAGTTTGGTATCAGAGCACGGCTTTACGTCCTTGGACTTCATTTCGATTTTCTCAGTTTTGAAAGCTCGGTTGGAAGAGAATAATTATACGCTCTCTCTCGTTGTGCCTTGGGATGTTCCATACAATAAGTCTAATATTTTCAAAAGCTCGTACAAGTACTCGGTTGAACGGGATCGATAGGCGAAGGCCTTTGTGCCAAACCCCGACAGACTTGAGTCGAAGGAAAACTAAATTGCTAGAAGTTAGCAAACACAAGGCTCGCTTGAATAACTTTACGCTAACAATGTCGAACTATGTTAGACTTGACTCGATAGAGAACATATGTTAAGTTAACATGTCGCGTGCATGCCTGACTAGTCTTGCATCGACCTAGCAAGTGAGCGTGCAAACTCAAATATAGTCCGCACGAGATGGTTATGCGGCACAACTTAGTCCGTGTGTCGTGCACCTTGACTTCTGGTGCAATCGAGTTGCGAGCGATATCAAGTACCGCTCGGTCGGGAACGGAGATACACTTAGAGTGTATATCGATAGGAATGCTATCAACTAACGCTTAGGCGCGCACGAAAGATTGGCTTGGATTTTGAGGATTAGCTTGAACGACTTAGTACGTCAAGGCGACATGAGCATTACGCTAGAGATTCGTTGAACGAATCGATAAGACGTCTTAGCGCGTGGCGCAAACGTGATTGAGGATTAGACCGTATGGCTTGAACCCGAGTGGTGTATGTGATAGGTTCGAAGAAGAATAAGAATGAGTGTCAACGACTAGTCGAGTGGCTCGAACCCTGAGTGGTGTATGGACGTTATAGAAATTGTTCGAGCGAGACTAAAGGATTAACGGATAGAACGAGTATGTCGGCGAAGCGATGCAATCGCGCAAAGCTCTAGAACGTGTCACGTTTAGTTGGCCGTGACTTTAAAAGTCCCGAACGAGATGTCGCTGGACAACTTGTGAATGGGTAACGCGTGTTAGAAATGATTCGGAACGATGGATAAAAATAGATGGTCTTGATCGAGGAAACTTAGAGGAACGTGCGTGCGATGTCGAATTGATGCAAATGAAATATGACTTGAGTTTTGAATAACGATCTTGAAACGAGCTTTGAGGGAAAAGCGGCTGAACTTGATCTTGAGTATCGGGAAAAATTGAGGAATATCCAACTCGGACAACAGCATCAACGCACGACTCGAAATTGGTTACAAAAGAAGATCGTCAGGTTACACATATCGTCGATGGTATTGAGGCGTATCAAAGATCGATATGCGATAACTCGGGGGTACTCTGACTCGGCAAATGACGATCGTGCAAATGTTATTGTTCCGATGGATGTTATAATCAGGATATTGAAATGTGTCGAGGAAAAGGACAAACTTGGCTCGAGGATTTTCTGGTTGAACAAATGACGGGTAAACTATCGAATTGAAATCTTGACTTGGATGAAATGAAATGCTTGGATTTACTTCGACGATAACCCCAACGTCGACATTCTTGTCTTATGCGAGCGCAACTCCAGTCTCGCACATGCGTCGCGCCGATTAGGGCGATCACTCCGCATGAGCGTTGGTATGGTGATTCATCCAGCGGGGGTGATCAAACTTGCACGACGTGGCAATACGATTGCTTCGACTTGTGGTTTGACGCAAAGATGACTTGAGAATGATTCGGTGTGCTTGAATGATTAAGTTTGAGGATTGAGTAGGTCCAATCCGCGTATCGAAAATGAATTAGTCTAGACGCAAACAAGAGTTACGCCCCGATGAGAATGATTATTCCGCGGGAGCGTTGCATGGTGATTCATGAACCACCGTGGATAATCGGACTCGCGTGAGATTGGGGCGCAACCTATTGTCAAAGCTAGATGAACTCGTGATCGAATACATGAATTGGAAAGAATGGATATGTGAAGTATGTGATCAGAATGAATTCGGATATACGCGGCGAATGCCTTGACGAGAATAGGTGATCGTGCTCGATGTTTAGAAATCTGAGTGACGCGAGCTTGGGTAGAAAATCCCGTACTACCGACTTTGGTTTGACCCTAGGATTGGGATCAGTGTTGGCATTATTGTTAGGGAACTATGATTCCAATCCTGACATTGACTTAGCCTCGAAAAGATGGCCTAGCGGTTAGGCGAGACGCCCCTGTTCCATGTGTTAGCAATCAAAGGATTGATCTTGAGGATTGGCATGAATGGATAGCATGAATCACGAATGTAGGAAACCCTGCTCACGAGACTTGGCTGACATGCATATATTTCAGGGACGCTTGAGTATGTGCACGATGCGACTCGAGTGAGAATGACAAACTCGCTATCCTGCGGCTTGGCTGAATGCAGGTATTTTGGGGACGCCTGAAATGCGTGCACGATCCGGCCAAGTGATACGATGAGTTCTAGCACGACTTGGGGAGTGAACAAGTGTCGTGAACGTGAAATCGTGCTAGTAAAAGTTGGTACAACGAATTGAACCATTGATAGGAAGTTATGCTCGACGATAGTGCAATACTTGGTCTTGAATTGGACGAAAATTTCTTAGACATGGTCGACCCCGCTAAGTAGAAATCATACTGATTTCGTGGACACGAACGCTTGAGAAGTGAGTCGGGTCATCTCGATGACCGAGATGAACGAAAGTGAATTTGCCTCAGCCTTCGACCCGCACATTTGACGAATTACAACGTGCCTCGTGAAACCATCTTCGTCCCATGACACGAAGAAATAACAACTAAGACGAAGAAATACTCGAATTGAATAAGTACAATCAACTCTAAAATGAATGAAAGGCTATTCGATAAAATCGACCCAACGTGTGCGACACGGAACTTAGAAAAATATCAAATATGGTTCGATGCCGTCGAACGATAGGGCCGCTCGATGAAATTGTCTAAGAAACACGAAAACACGAGTTAAGGAATGGTAGGATGACCTGCACTCAGAAAGTCTCGAGGACGAGACTTATTTTGAGTGGTGTATTATGTAGTGATCCGCTCCGCCCTAGCGGAACGCCGATTCCAAATGGCGTGTGCAACGACTCAAAACGAGCCGTCGACCCGAAGAGTTGCTTTGACCCGATGAAGTATCGATGCGAATCGATGCAGGACTTGTATTGGCCCGACAAGATGGATCCAGGCTTAGACATTCAAAGGCGCGCTCGGAGTATCGCTCGGCCGATGCGAACATCGCTAAGGTGGGTGGCTCCGATGAACCCGTCACTGCTTAGCCTAGACACATAACAAAACGGACACATTCACGAGAATCGCTAGGCGATAACATCTTGCATGCTAATAAATGACTCAACGCACCTAGCTAAGGGAATAATCCCATCTTGCATGCTTGTTTAGAACATGGAAAAGAACTCGGCAAATATAGAAACTCTCGTCCGCGCTCTACGCTCGTGCTACGGCACAAGCTTATGTTCAAGTCCCGTACGCGTTCAACAATGAAACCATGAATGGATTACAACAATAAAATGGGAAGACTATCAACATAGTCGTTCCGAGTATAGTATAGCAACATTGAAAGGCTATGGGACCGATGGGTCGCCAAGGCGACTCCCGCACTGGGAGTTGCGTAATGCGTGAATAAATGAATCAACGAATGAATAAATACGTGAAAACATGAATGAACATACGAACAAGTGAAAGAATAAAATGAAAGAAAGAATACATGAAAGATAAGACATGGAAGACGCTAGCGACAGGTGTGACGGGCACGTGCAACGGGGCTCGCTACCCGCGCTGCACGGACGCCAACCTGGTCGTTAACGCATTATGGCTAAGGGTTAGCCTACGGCTCGGAGATAGCCGCTAAGTTAAAATGATAAGACAATACGAAATGGTCGTGGACAAACGGCACGGGCGATGGGGGGGAATACCGTGGCCGTCGTGTGGAAGGATTCTGCGGCACGGGCGTTGGGGGGGTAAACCGTGGCCGGCCTAGGCAGAATCAATACGCGCTTACGGGCTGCTTGGGTGCGGGCTTGGGCACCAAGAGACGTAAGTAGGAGGGTATATTCAAGAGACTTAACGGGGTGTACCAGCCATCACCCTACGCTAAGTTGAGAATTGCCACAGGGGAATGTCCTAAATGGCTTGTAAAGCCAGCGACCCGTGCATGTAGATTAAGTGGACTATGCTGGTGGCAATCCACGTGCAAGTTCTTGTATTGAAATCAAAGTAGTCTAAGTTAACTAAATGAAGTGTTTCCTGAACATGCCCGAAATGTAACACTCCTGAACATGCTCGAATTATAACACTCCTGAACATGCTTGCAAAGTAACATCCCGAACATGAACATGCTCGAAACGTAACATGCCCGAACATGCTTGAAATGTACCACCCTGAACATGCTTGAAATGTGCCTCCTGAACATGCTCGAAACGTAACACTAGAACATGCCCACGACGTGCTAGAACCCGAGACATAGACTCGCCCGTAACATTGAATGTTTATATGAATCACGTCAAGCTACTTCATGTTAATTGTTGTTGACTAACTTGGTTTACTTGGACAGGGAAGGCCGGACGGTAAGTATGGGTAAGTCGTGCATGTATTTCCATACGACACTTGAAATCAGTAACACGAGATAGGTCATGATATGTGCCATGAAATTGACCCTAAGGCAAGATTAGAAAGACAATGAATGATAGTCGGTGCACAAAAGTAAATGCAACGTGTTTGGTAATGATGGCGTTGTGGGCGAGCTAGCCTCCCCACCAGTGCATAACAATGTACTGATAACCCCACAGTATGCTTGCAGGATAGCAGGAGACGCCGGCGGGTGCGGAGCTTCCATCGAACGTGTCAAGGCGCGGAGCCAACTCTGGGGCCTTGGAACGTTGCAAGAAGCTGAAGCACCCTATACAGGACATAATGTATCGGAACATCGCCATGTATCATTCCATCTTGTAAGCCACTTGGCACGCCTTTTATGTTTCAGAGAGAGAGCTTGAGCGATTTGTAATATCGGCCTAGCGCCGCTTGTAAACTTCGTGAAATTCAATAAAGAGTTTGTTTTCGTATTCTACTTGTGTTCATTTTTACTTCCGCTGCAAATGGGGACACTCTGTGCGACTCTGTGGCCTAGACTCAAATCGGCCGTTTCTGGACTTGGCCTTGCACAGGCGCAACCTAGGCCCGTGCGGCATCACGCCTTAGCGAGGACGATCGCTCCTACGGGAGCGGGGCGTGACAACACCCAAGAGCTACTTCAAAGTCATCCGATGGACAGCAAGCTAGCGGAAAAGGAGATAACATTACAAAATGAAGTACGCCGACTACGTTTTATTGAGGAGGTCCAGTTGCAACAGAGAGCGAAATGCGGGTGGCTCAAGGAAGGAGACCGGTGCTCTAAATTTTTCTACGCCACCATCAAGGCTCGCCAACACAGGAACTCCATCCACTCCCTCATTGATGCGGATGGGAATGCAATCACTGAGAGCAAGTTGATTACAGAGCAGGCAGTTGAGTTCTATCGATCTCTTTATAATCAGAATGACTACATGTCTGCATTCCCGAACATTATATGCAAACGGGTGGTGACGGAGGCGGGCAACAGGCTACTCAGGAAAGAAGTGTCGTTGGAGGAGATTGAATATATTGTGAAAGCAGCGGATCCCAATAGAGCACCAGGGCCAGATGGATTCAATGCTGCATTCTTCAAAAAGCATTGGGATTATCTGAAATATCAGGTCCTGCATGTGGTTCACGAGTTCCTGCTTACAGGGCGTCTACTCAAGGAAATTAATCACACATTCCTGACACTCATTCCAAAGAAAGAAGGAGCCACTGTTTTGGGAGATTTCAGGCCTATCGCTTGTTGCAACTTCATCTACAAGATTATTACACAGCTAATGTGTAACCGAATGCAGTCTATCTTACAGGAACTCATCTCTCCCAACCAAACTGCCTTCATTAGAGGTCGATCGATTGCGGAGAACTGTTTGTTAGCTCATGAGTTGGTACGGGAGTTCAATAAAGCAGGAGGACGGAAAGGCTGCATCAAACTCGACTTGAGGAAGGCGTACGACTCTGTAAACAGGAACTTTGTTTGCGAGGTAATGTATAGTATGGGATTTGATCGGTGGTGGGTTGACCGGGTTCGTGAGTGCATCTCCACTCTGACTTTCTCAATCCTCGTCAATGGACAACCACACGGATTCTTCGGGAGTAATCGAGGGTTACGGCAGGGAGACCCGCTATCCCCGTACCTGTTCACTATTGTCATGGAGTACTACACCTGTCTCATGGACGTGGCTGTACATCGCAAGAGGATCACGCCCATCTTCCGACGAGTGTCCCCGAATGTCTCTCACCTCATATACGCGGACGATCTTTTGGTATTTATCGAACCCTCTCATAAATCCATTGATAATCTTAACGCGATACATGCAGATTTTGCGGCGGTAGCTGGCCTGACACTCAACCGGGACAAGAGCCGTGCCTATTTCAATCGAGACTGTCCAGAGAAAGACCGCTGGTCTGATATGCTCCAGATCGAACAGGGACAACTTCCTGTCAAGTACCTTGGTCTACCACTATCGATTAATCAAGCAAAGGCGGAAGATTGTTTAGATTTGATTCAGTACGTCCAGAAGCGATTAGAAGGTTGGCAAGCTCAAACCCTCTCTTTCGGCGGACGACTTGAGCTCGTGCGTTCGGTTATATGGGCGATTACTTCATACTGGATGCAGGCACTGATCTTACCGATCCATACTATTAATCAGGTAGATAAGCTTTGCGCCAACTTTGTGTGGAAGGGTGGCCTTCATGCCATATCATGGGAGGAGTTATGCCTCGACAAGGAGGAGGGGGGAACGGGAATTCGCTCTCTACGCACCCTCCGGGAGGTGGCTATCATTAAAATTGCTTGGCGACTGTTAGATGGAAATTCCCTCTGGGCCCAATGGATCAGGAACCGGTATATTAGGGACAAAAACTTCTGGGTGATCCAAATAGATAATAATTACTCTGGGATCTTCAAGATGATATTACGGAAGCGGCACCTGCTTAAGCAAAATCTCAGCAGAGTTATCACGGATGGGCGGGGTACCAGCTTATGGCTGGACCCATGGATCCAGCACCATAGTCTCGTCGATCTGCTGGGTTGGCCGACCTTCGAGCTTATGGGAAGTGACGAAGCGGTAGCTGCTCTCATCAGAAACGGCGACTGGGATACCAATTCTCGAAGGGAGGGGCGGTGGTTCGCAGAAGAGATAAGGGCCATTATGATAGATAAAGAAGGAATCAATGATAGATGGAAATGGAAGGATAGCCCGGAGGGGAAGTTCAATACCAGTCATGTGTACAACTTGGTTCGGGATCATCGAGACAAGGTTGATTGGGCGGATATCATATGGGTCAAAGGAGCAGCGGTTAAGACGACACTGTGTGCTTATAAGGCTATCCGGAACAGACTACTTACTAGAGAGCGACTTGCTGGCTTCGGGATTCCCGTAACTAGCTCATGTTGTGTCTTATGTGGCGACGGGATGAGCATTGAGACTAGAGATCATCTATTCTTTCAATGCAAGTTCTCCAGCTCTATATGGCAGCTCCAACGAAATACCCTGGGTCTTACACCCAGTGGACAGGTTGGATTGGATACTACCTTTCAGGACATAGCTGGATTAAAGAATAGAGGTGCAGACATTTATAGGAAAGCCAGGCTTCGACTTCTATGTACCATCTGGCACGTATGGAGGGAAAGAAACCGAAGAGTTTTTGAAGATAAGACAACCACAGAAAGGGGAGTACTGTACAACATTGAATATGATATCAAATCTCTTGAGTAGCATTTGAAGGAGGCAAGCCTAGCTGCAGGCTGGTGACATTAGCTAGTAGTATCCATGTGCATTCATTCCAAGTTGAGCATATCTGTGCTGTGTTTGTAATTGCTCCTGGGAAGCTTTTTCCCAGTTTGTAATTCGAAGTACCACTTGCTTCAAAAAAAAAAAAAAAAAAAATATATATATATATATATATATATATATATTTTTTTTTTTTAAGCAATGGGTACTTGTGGCGAACTCGCCTCCACTGAAGCTCGAACTCCTGACCACTTGGGCCGCATGCATCTCTCTTAACCACTAGACTAGAGGTCATATATATATATATATATATATATATATATATATATATATATATATATATATATATATATATATATTAGGGTGTTTACTTGTTACTGGTGTTTTGAGGCATGCCTCCAAGGGGGTTCGAACCTGTGACTACGCCACGGTCTCTCTCTCTCTCTCTCTCTCTCTCTCTCTCTCTCTCTATATATATATATATATATATATATATATATATATATATATATATTGCAAATGACCTCTAGCCTAGTGGTTAAGAGAGATGCATGCGGCCCAAGTGGTCGGAAGTTCGAGCCCCAGTGGAGACGAGTTCGCCACAAGTACCCATTGCTTCAAAAAAAAAAAAAAAAAAAATAATATATATATATATATATATATATATATATATATATATATATATATATATATATATATATATATATATATATATATATATTTGTGCAAATGACCTCTAGCCTAGTGGTTAAGAGAGATGCATGTGACCCAAGTGGTCGGGAGTTCGAGCCTCAGTGGAGGCGAGTTCGCCACAAGTACCCATTGCTTCAAAAAAAAAAAAAAAAAAAAAAAAAAAAAAAAAAAAAAAAAAAAAAAATATATATATATATATATATATATAATATATATATATATATATATATATATATATATATATATATATATATATATATATATATATATATATATATATAAGCTGCAGTTGGAGTGCCTCTGCTCCTATCTCTGCTACAAGATGGAACCATTGGAGTGGTTAAGCTTAGAAGTAGTTCTAAGTGTGTCGTAACTAGAAATGGGCCATTTTATAAGTTTGAAATTCTGAAGCTTTCTTTCAACCCTTAGATGACTTATGCCACAACCAATCAGTACTTTCAAGATTGAGATTTTTTATTTTTACTCATCTTATATTGATATTAGTTGTTTTTTTTTTCAATTTCCGTCCTAACGTACGAAACTTTGTACACAATGTATTGTATGTCATTTGAACCCACTACTCATAATTTTCACACGCACCCATGCACTTCTTCCGTGGTTCGATCCCGAGACCATCCGGATAACCAAGGAGATATATCTCTGCTCACTGACCACAAGATCCACATGATATTGATTTATGTCCCTATATCTCTTTCCTAAGTAGTCTTAGGTCTGTGTGACTAGTAAACTTAGAGTAAAACAAAGGCCTAACCATTTTAAATTATGTTACATTGTTTTTAAGGATTTTTTTTTTCCGTAATTGTATGCAGTTAACCGGATGGCAGCCACATTTTTATCAATTCATGATAATTCCATGCACACGAGATTAATCGTTTAGAAAAATACCTGACAATCATCCGTACTGATCTACGAAGTTATCGAACTTTACAACAATAATATGAAAAATAAATTATACTTTTAATTGCAAACTAATATAGGGGAGACATAATGTTTTTCAATACCCTAGTGTATTATAGTGGTCAAGTATTGAGTTTTTTTTTCTTCATGAATATGTATCAAAGTTGACTAGTCCTAGGACCCTGCCCAAATAGATGGAAGTTATAGTGGACTAATGAGTAAACTTGTCACTGTATTTTTGACTGTTTCCTTAAATATATATTTTGGGCCTAAGTTTTATAACTAAAGCCCATATCAAAACTAAAGGCTAAGCCCATTTATACAAGTAGCGGAAAAATTACGCGAATAGAAGACTATAACAGAGTCATAAACCTAGGGTTTCTACCAAAGAGGAGGGGGGAGGAGAAGAAATGGCGAATTTTGGGATCGCTTAAATATGCAATATTCGAAATTGAAGAGAGGAAAAAAAATGTAGGTTTTCCAATCTATTACATTTTATTCAACGAAAAGATTATTCTTTTGTGCAATAAGAATGATCGATTATACTTCCGGGAAGCAACGCAGTCAGTACCAAGTCTTCGAATTCGTATTTTTTGCAGGAAAGGGCTCGATGCTTTGGTATATTTCGTTCCTCTGAAATTATGAATCTTTTCATTTTATTGAAATAGTGGATTTCTGGCATAAAGATTGTGCAATCTATCTGTCTCTAATATATAGGAGTAGGAATTTATGTTGAACAAAGTTTTGAGACATAAAGATGTACTTTATTAGGCAATGTTGGAAATACGATTAAAATTAGGGTTTGTGTAGTTATTTTTTGGGTGTTTGTATCCTTTGTTGCACGCCCACCAATACGACTCGACACGATAACGACAGTCACACGGACACAATGTCGAGATTGGCATATCCTATTGTATTTTGGAGCTTCTCGTGTCCGATACGTGTCAAACACGACACAACACAGATACAGAACCGAGTTTGACCTATATATGCACTTGTTAGGAGTGACATGATCTTTAGATGGTACAACCAGAGATTTACCCAAATAAACATGGATGCTACAGTGAAGAAGAATATGGTAATAGTCACTGTTACGGTCGAGATGACCCTTGATAGAGTTGGACTGAGAAAAAGGATTCATGTATGGCAAAAATCGGGGATAAAAGCTTTATTGCTATGTTAACTTGGGCACATGTGACTATGTGCACGACCACAAATATCTTATACTAGTCCTGATAAGCAACTCATTAGTGAGTCCACTGTATCTTCTGCTCCCACTAGCACACCAAGATATAGCAAATAAAAGTTCATTGCAAGCATATTTCTATATTCATTTGTGCCAGTGCTCCTCCTCGATGAATACTAATATATTTTTTCTGAGAACACTGTACTGGTTTTAGACAAAAGATAAGTGGGCATACCGGAGACATGCATATAATGAGCTATTTATATGCTATATCCTGGTGCCCTAAAGTGATTAGATGATGAACAGTCTCCTCAACTAAAGAAAAAGCTAGGAGGCTACAATCTTCTGTACATATGTATTATCAACATAACTTATTTTATGCTTGATGTTGTAATTAGGGCTATTATATGTGCTCCATTATACATCAATATAACATTTGTTTAAGGGTATCATTCAGCTTTTGTTGTTTTAGGTTCGCAAACTTGAAGGTATCCTGGTTAACACTATTATTGTAGATGGGATATGCTATATGCATATGTTATGATCCCATATCCAACATCTTTTTAATTGCATGTTACTGGTGGTTATTTTTATGCAGGACATTCAAGAGAACTCAAAGATGAAAACAAATGTTTTCTTCTTCTCTTGTAATATTTATTTAAATGGTATGTATCTTTATAAATCAGTTAAATATACAACCCGTTTACGAGTCACATTCAGATCAAAGTCCATAAGGAGTCTGATGCAATAGGAAGAATCTACTTTTTGAGGGACTTGTGTTTGAATATGTTTGACTTGAAATCCTTCACTTCAATTTCGTCATTAGTACCATTGTGTTCCTGTCAAATAAGTGGTAGTAACCTTTATGTGCTATAGTTTGTTCAATAGTACTTTATATTATCATTGTTTTGTTTCAATTCTCTTTAGTATAGCTGTAGATGTGCAGTAGTAATACTCATTGTTGAAAGTGTGTGGGAATGTGTGCATGAAAAGAATATCCACATTCACTCACATATTGCATGTGCATATTTATACTGTTTCTTCAGACCACTGATACAGAGATATAAATTGTGTGTTGTGATACAGAGGTTATCATATCTCATTCTTTAAAACTTATTATTTTGAGCTTGTCAATTAATTGACACCTTTGTGTATTCGATAGTAACAAAACTTTATGTATATTTCACAGTTGACTTTTAGGGAAATGCTAAGAACTCGCATGATGTTATTCCCATCAAAACTGATCGGGAAATCCATAGAGAAAAGGCTACAGGTTCAGTTACTTCTCTAATGCTTTACTTTTTGGTTGTAGCTCAATATAAAAAAGTAGGAATTCTGTAAAATCGTCCATTTTGTTTGCACTCCCATCTTTCGTCTTTGATGTCTTTTTTTTGTATAGTCTTGTTTTTTTTTTCTCTCTTTTGATGTCTTTTTGGAATACTCATGGTTTTGTATTTTGTTCTAACATTCTCTTGCTTGTTGATAGTTGTCAGTGTTGTCATTTCTTACACAAGTCAAAACCTTTGAAAGTTGAAACAATAAACAAGGTTGTTGGGGTTGTGTTCTGTACACAAGGCTGGTCCTTGCAAAAATTACGACACTATGTAAGCAGATGAGTGCTCATCTGGTTGAAAATGGCTTTGGCACTTTCATACTTTATAAGACAGCTGATGGTAGTCTGATTGTACTTCATATAAGTTCGAAACTCTAAAAGTGAAATTTAATGTTGGTAGTTGTTGCCTATAGATAACATGGAAAGCATAAATGCAATCGAACTAGAGCAGTTACCTTAGCTAGAAATTTAAACTCCCATGATCGCTCATGCATGAACGGTCACGAACGGCTCTTGCAATCATCCTCGACGGTTGAGCTAATCAAGCATGAACTCTCCCCCCTCCCCCCCCCCCGGCGGTTGAGAGTTAATCGAGCTAGAACTCCCGCATAGTTCACTAGAAATGAAAGCATGTTCTTGAGAGGATAGAATGGAAGGGAGAACTTATGTAACCTATGTAGTGCCCCGCTCCGCGATAGCACTAGATGAACAGAGAAACCGGTGCTGGCTCGAGAGAAGCCTGCACGAAGACAATTAATCTGAGTGAGTGACAAGGACTCCACTTTCTGATTCTTTCACGCCTAATAAAGAATCTATGACTTTTCAATGTATGCTGAGTAATGAACGAACCATTGCTATGCTAATCAAGATAAAAACCTTGCTATGCTAAGACAAAATAGAAAGATTTGCATGCTAAAGTTAGACTATCGTTCCGAATGAATGAACTATTGCCATGTCTCATAAGAAGAAAAGGAGAATGTTTTCTAAGACAAAATATTGTATACTATCAAGAGCAGAAGTATATTCTTAATGTTACAGATTTGTTGCTATGCTTGCGTAGAGTAGAGTTAATTACATGTCCCTTATCGTATGCGAAATGAATGAAAGAAACTTATGTTGTGAATAGAGATGATACGACTTGTCCGTATAGAGAAAAGAAGAGAAGAGCTATTGGCTCTCTTATACGAAAAGAAGAGAAAAGGTGGAATGTTTGCTGATCGATCGATAAATTGTTGCATAATAGAGTTTATCTGATAAAAGTTGCATTCATACATTTGGTCTGGACAACTTGTGGACAAGGATGTAGTCTCTCGACCGATCTCCGGGGTACCGAGATCGCTTGGCCTAGGAGGGAACTTGACAAGCTGAGGCTAGAAGTCCTCGCGATCGGGGGGTGTTAGTCTATTTGTGAGATTGACTAGAACATTCCAACTGCTAATCTTGAGAAGTAACCCATGGGCCATCATATAGATAGATGTCGGTTAGTGAAGAGCTGAACCCCGAGTCGCAGTTGCTAGTACGGGTACATCAGTGTAGAGCTGAACCATGAGTCACAGCTGCTGGTGTATGCACGTATTAGTGGAGAGTTGAGCCTTGAGTTACAACTGTTAATCGAGTCATGCATCGATAGAGATTATTGCAAGTCCAACCATGCAGAGACGAACATGGAAATTATTATACCTACTTTGTTTATTCTAATTCTTGTCTTGTGCAAGGATGAATTTTCAGCTTCAGCTATAGGTAAGAATTACTGAATAAGTGATGTCCGCTAATGCTTTATGTTTCTATTATGAAATGCTGCTAATGTCATTAAAAATGATGACTCATAAACACGTTGCGCACATCTAGTTGGAATGAAACATTTCGTACATGGAATTGACTAGGGGTGAGCATTAGGTTAATTCGGTTCAAACCGAACCGAATAACAAAAACCTATTTGGACCGAAAACCGAATAAGCAAAACCGAAACTGAACCGAATTGGCACATAATCCAATCAAACCGAACCGAATTAAATCGGTTCGATTTTCGATTTATTCGGTTTATTCGATTTTTATTTGTGCTTTTTTTGTTAATATATATATATATATATATATATATATATATATATATATATATATATTTATGACCTCTAGCCTAGTGGTTAAGAGAGATGCATGCGGCCTGAGTGGTCAGGAGTTCGAATCCCAATGGGAGCGATTCCAGAAACAATTTACCTAGTTCCTATATATATATATATATATATATATATATATATATATATATAAACTAAATTTTCTTATTCGGTTTTTGGTTTGGGACTGAAATCGAAACCAAAACCGAATAAGAAAATTTAGTAATTTCAAAACCGAAACCGAACCGAATCTCTTATTCTGTTCGGTTCGGTTCGGTTTTCGGTCCAAAACCGAATATGCTCACCCATAGAATTGACCCAATAGTTTGCCTGAATGAAAGAAATGAAATGTTTATTTTCGAAAGTGTTTTCAAAAGATGTTATCTGACTCTGTACTGCATGAAATAAACATAGGTAAAAGATAGCAAGATTACTAATAATGCAATATTTTTTCACATGAATACTTAGTGATCATTTCAGACGGTATAGCCTTTGTCTTTACCAGTACGTTAATGTACTGACCCACCACCAGCTTGCCTGCGAGTGCAAGATGTTCAAAATGAATTATCCGAAGTGATAGACAAAGCCTCATCCTTGGGAGCCGAAAATCAGAAGAATATGCAAAAGAGATGGTTTTCTATGTAAATGATGTAAGGTATGGAACGGGATTGTAGTTTTGTATGTTTCAAGAGAGATTGTAAGCCAAGTATGTCATGTATCAGAGAGACAATGAGAGCTTTGTAATCAGTTCAAACGATATAAATGAAGAGAATTTATTTATGTTATCATTGTGCTAAACTCTATTTTCTGCAATATTGTCAGCTGTTGCTTCAATTTTTGTATTTATGTTCCGCTGCGTTGTTGTTCACCTTGTCTATCTTGTTATTGTACAAGTCTTGGCCTTGTGCAAGCTTAACTTAGGCTTGCACGACATCACGCCCAAGCGAGGATGAAGGATCTTGCGGGATCGGGACGTGACAATCTTTTCAGAATGGGGATCCCTCTTCATATACCAGAAGTATATATGAGATCGTAAATATCTTATCGTATCTCCATAACGAATTGGTTAAGGATAACATTTATTCCTCATAACCAATTATACTCACAATGGTCTATGTTACTTTTTGATATATGATAAGCATAAACGGAATACAACATAAATTAATGGTCAACCTTATTGATTGGTGACAATGGCTTATCCCACGTGAATTGATTTCACGTTCATCCTCAGTTGTTGAGAACCACAATGTTAGTCATGCATACTCCACCATGTATGCAAGGTTGTCTTTTAGGAGAGGAGGAAATAAAAAATAGAACTCATACGTAGTGTATTTAAAAATGGATTCCCCTTATTCATGTATGGAAGGAAAAGATGAGATCGTAAAGAACCCACCTTATCCCCATAACTAATTGGTAACATATAATATTTTATCCTCATAACTAATTGGTTTTGAAAAACATTTTATCCTCATAGCCAATTAGTTGAAACACCCAAAGTTGGAATGTGGGGTCCATGTAGGTGCGCCCTTCATGGGTGTACCATTGGTTAAATCATAACCAGTTGGTTGTGACGATAAAATATTATCCTTAACCAATTGGTTACGGGGATACAATGAGATCTTTTTGCTCTTATCGCTCTCTCATATATGAAGCAAACTCCCTCATATATATGAATATGAGGGATCCAGTTTATTAATACACTACATTATGAGGCTCTTCCCTCCGTTTTCTCCTCATGAACGGGCTTGCATGCGTGGCGGACTACGCGAGAATATATTGGCTAACGTTGTGATTATCCTCAACCACCAAGGATGATCGCGATATCCATTCATGTAGGAGATTATGTGCTGAAGATGGAGATTATGATAATGGATTTGGTAGTTTTTGTGTTTTGCTTATTATGGTTTGGTTTTGGGGGATTATGATTTTGGTGTTTTGTGATTTTATGTTGGAAGAATGTGCCAGTGAGAGGGGTGATTGTAATGGCCTGGAGTTGGCGTCAATGTGCTGATATATGCGGTCAAAGTGAGAGATCTGAATTGTTGAGATTGAGCATTAGCATTCAGTGCCTACTTTGTCGGTCTAGATGACGAGGTTGTGATACAAATGTGTAATCTAACCAACATATCATGGTTTATGTATTTCTTGTTTGGGGAATTTTAGTGGTTCGGATAAACGTGAGCCAATGTGGAGATTGTTAGGATTGGCCCAAGTTTTTTTTCAAAATGATTGTATATATCAAAGTTCTAGAGTGTGATTAGTTTGTTGTATTTAAGAAATATTTGATAGCTATGATTTGTTTTAGGGTTTTGGTTTTATCCTATAAATACATGTGCATCCTTTTTGGATAAGAGAGAAGGGATAGATGTAGGATTTTGGGGGTTTTGAGTGTTTAGTGAGGATTATAATCCTACTTATTAATGATTTACATTTTTTGGTTTTGGAAGCTAATTCTCTCTTTTTGATCTTATTAGTTAATTTCATTGTCGTAACATCATCTTGCTTACATTTCTTGTTATGGTTGGAAGAAAGTGCCAAGTTGAAACTTTAACATCATAAGTACTGTGCAATAAACTGAGTAATTGATATTTGATAATAATGGACCCCTTAGCTACTTGGTCATTGGTTGATTACGGATGCTTTGTATTCCTGGCTAACTGTTAAGAATTGTGCAGATTGTGTACAATGTAACCTTTTTTCTTTTTGTGGTAATTGATTGAGGTTTATTAAGTTAGTGGTGTAAGCTTAAATTTATTTATCCAAGGTATGGTTATATCTAGCGGTGGTTTTGGGTTTGTTATCCAAGACATTTCTTCTATAGAAGCAAGTGGGCCTTTGGATACACTACAACCAGCTCTATAGCTTCCTTTTAAGCTTTAGTTCTCACCATGCATCTTAGCTTCAAGATCTGGCTTTAGTCTCTCTCTGTCTTCCTGCTGCACCTTTTAGTCAATAGTTTGGCTCATTGATGGGTAGCTAGATCTTTCTCTTCAGTCTTGTAATTGTCTTCCATTCTTTGCATGAATAGCTTGTCACTGGCATTCCCGCAAAATCCCAGCAGTGGAAGTCTTGTTATATCACTGCATACACAGCCATGAACATTTAGCATCAATATTGTTGTTATCAAATCTCTTTGTTTGTTTAATAGATGTAGAAAGCTCAAATGCCATTGTGGATTACCTGAGCAATTCCAAGTTGAAGGTTTAATTTGGATCTGCGTGTGTACGATTCATTTGAATAAGCTTTGAATGGATTCACATATGCTTGGGGTTGTTGAACTCATAACGAGGCCTAGGACCACAAAGGATTGATCCCAGTAATTCGTTGCAGCAGTAGCCTATGCTGCTGTGTCTAAATTTCTATCTGGAAAATGTGGACCCTCTAGCTTATGTCGGTGGTGGTGCCAGTGCTTGTATCTATGCATCATAGGTCAAAGTTTTTAAGTTTGGCATACAAGTTGGAGGTTCTAGAGCTTGTTGTATAGATTTCCTCAAATGTTTAACTGTCTATAATGTTAATCTTCAGATTCAGATATTTTGAAGGTTAGCTCCTTGGTTGCATGATCGTAATATCACTGTCGATATGTTGGATTTTCCTGCCAACTTAACTCGGTTTCTAAGTCTGTAATGAGCCCTCTCGTCCATAGTTTTGTTAACTTGGAATTTGTCACCAGCTGAGAGGATTGACATCAGGTTGCTAGCCGGTCCTAAAATTTGGTCAAGCAGTTGTTGGAGCCTTCTCACTGTAGAGTGTTCTCCATGGTTTATCCCATTTTGATCTGAAAAGAAGTTACGATGATTTTTCAATTGTTAGATGGTGCTGAAGCAGCCGAACTACGGCTCAGTGAAGGGATTTGGCTGTGTGACTATATCTTTTGAGAATACCTTTACTATTTACATCAGTAAGATGCCAACCAAAATCATCTCTAGGATTTGGTAATAATTATTTATTTGTTAAAGAACACCAGGGCCTTATTTTCTGTCATAGTTGTGTTTTCCAATTAATTGAAGGTTTAGGAGGTTGGTATTGCTCCTTAGGATAGATAATGAATTCTTCGGCTCTGGTTCTTCATCTAAAAATGGTTCTACAGTGAAGGGGCAGAGAGGAAGGTATTACTATGAAACCATATGTTCTAAAAATCGGCCTAGGCTCTGTGCAGCCTCCCAACGAACCGAAAATCTCCTGTTCGGCTGACCTAGGTGCCTGTTCGGGCTCGTTCGGCACCTAGGGCCTAAGCGGCCCTGTTCGGTCCTAGGCGGTAGGGGTGAGCATCGGGTCGGTTCGGCTCAAACCGAACCGAAAATTGCAAAACCGAAAAAACCGACAACTGTATCTTGTTGAACCGTTAACCGAAAATAATGTAGGAGAACCGACCAAAACCGAACCGAAAAAATATTTCGGTTTACGGTTCGGTTCGGTTTCATGGGCCCAAATGGGCCGGCCCAATAAAAAATAGCATCCTTGATTAATTTAAGCCACCAATATATAATTTTAAAAAACAGCATGATACAACCAATTAATGCATAGTTGAACACTTGAACAAATACAAATACAATAGTTCACATATTACAATAGGGGAACACTTGAATAAGTGCTGCACAACATGGTTCCATCGTCATCATCATCAAACAACATGCTTCCATCAACAACAAATACAATAGTTCACATATTACAATAGGGAAACACTTGAACAAGAGAAGGAACAACAACATGTTTCCATCATCATCATCAAACAACATGCTTCCATCAACAACAAATACAATAGTCCACACCACATATTACAATAGGGGAACACTTGAACAAGAGAACAACAACATGCTTCCAAGTTCCATCATCATCATCATCAAACAGCAGTTAAAGCCAAATGGCTGCAGTGCCTTGCCAATTGGCTAAAAATTGGGGGACAAAGAAGTCAAGTATCAAACAACATACTCATCATCGCAGCCAAGTATCACTGCCTAAAAATTGGGGGACAAAGAAGGCTCAGAAGTACATGCCTCGCCAATTGGCTGCAAATAAATGCCGCGCCAATGGTTGCAGTTAAAGCCAAATCATCATCGCCAAAGCTTAAGAAATAAATTAGTAAAATTTCATAATACTGAACGAATGTATCCACTCCAGATCAAAAGTCAAGCAAACCAGTCCAGAGACTCCAGACAGCAGCAGTAGGGCCCTAAGCAGCAGCGGATAGCAGCACTACAGCAGTAATAGAACAAGAACTGGAAGTATCACTGTTCAAAAACCAGACTGAAGTGAAGTAAACAATGTCCAAAATCCAGACATGAGTAAAGGAGCAGTAAATGAGTAAAGGAGCAGTAAATGTAAACAATGTCCAACATCAATTTCCAGCAGTAAACCATGTCCAAAAGCCAAAACAGGGGAGTAAAGTAGCATTAAAGGACTCCTAGACATGAGTAAAGGAGCATTAAATGAGTAAAATCCAGGCTCCACTCCAGCAGTAAATGAGTAAAATCCAGCAGTAAATGAGCCAAAACACAGAAACGGAGCTCCGGGCTCCAACATTAAATGAGTAACCCAAACATGAGTAAATGAGCCAAAACACAGAAACGGAGCTCCAGGCTCCAGTATTAAATGAGTAACCCAAACACGAGTAAAGCTCCCAAAAGCCAAAATAGAGGAGTCAATGTAACAGCCACTCACAGAAACAGAGCAGTAAATGTATCAGCTGACAGCTAGTATAGCACATCACAGAAATTTTGTGCTACAAAAATATTACAAACTAGAAATTTAGAGATTTAGAATAAATATCAGAGTAAACACAACAGAAACAACCAGTCCCATGATTGTGTGTCAAACTAGAAATTTTAAACCAAAGTCTCAGATTCGATTCATTCGAAATGTTAGATTATCAGAGTAAATACGCATGCATGATGCAACTCAACATAAACCAAAATTTAAACCACCAACAAATATTCATGAAATTATAAAAGAAATGGGTCCAGGAAGAACAAACCATTACTTACAGTGACTCTGGAGTCTGGTATTCTGTGAGTAACAACAATCAATAATGTCAACAAGATTCGAAATATCGAGACAACATCACAGCAAGTGAGCAAGGGGCCAGATCACAGATGGCCCAGATCTAGGTTAGATCTCTCTATAGTTCAATGAATCATGCAAGAAAAATAACAAATTAATTAGACAGAAGGAAATAAAATTAACAAACAGCTGTAAGAAAAAAAATCAGAGAATATAATTATTTCTTACCAGATCTCGGTTAGTCGGCTAGATCTTTTGGTGTAGGTTAGATATCGATAGATCTAGCTTTGCTCGAGAGATCGAGAGAGCCAGATCTAGGGTTAGCACGAGATGCAGAGGAAGGGGCGAAGACCCTTAGGAGTTAGGGTTTTCCGATCTATGGTTAGCAAGAAAGAGAGAGAGATAGCACGAGAGATCTAGGGTTTCTCGAGTCCTCTTCTCTCCAGGATAGCAGCAACGGCGGGATGGAAGACTCTAATGAGTGAGACGAGAGAGAAATTTTAGGGCACCAAAGAAAAACAGCCTCTTATATAAATCAAGGGGCATTTTAGTAATTTCACAGTTAATAAAAAAATAATTTCGGTTTCGAACCGAAAACCCGTTATCCGACCCGAAACCCTAACATTTCAAATCCTGGACCCGATAACCGACCCGAAACTTTAAAAATCGAACCGAATGCGAATATCGGTTCGATTGACGGTTCAGAAACCGAATTCTGCTCAGCCCTACTAGGCGGCCCTGTTCGGCTATGCGGAAATTTTTGAAAATTTCAATTTTCAAATTTGAAATTTCAAAAAAAAAATCAAAAAAAATAAAATTCAGATTTAACAAAAAATTCAACTAAAATTAAAAAAATTCAAATTTTTTTTATTTTTTTAAAATTCAAAATAAATTTAAATTTTTTTAAAAAATCCACAAAAGAATTTAAAAGAGTTTTAAAATTCATATTACAAATTTCAAAAAAAAAAAAAATCTTTGCGGAGGCGGCCCTTCTTCGCACCAATTTCGTCTAGCGAAATCTATAAACTGCCTGATGTATCCTACTTTCACGTCAGTTTGGTTTTGCAGCAGCCTTTGTCATACGACTGTTACCTTTTTCTCTTTGTTTTCCCTTTCTACATCATCCTTCACCCCTTATCTTATATTGATGCTGTTCGTAAAGTTCTATAAATAATGTAGTTATATGTATGATGCATGACTAGATACAAAATTATTAAATGAAAAAGTATGATAGAAATGCGTGACTTCATATGCTCCAACCGTTACTTCCTCTTCGCACTAGCACTATTATGTGTTTATTCTTTTGTCTCATATATACGGTAAGCATTTCAAAATCTAGGATAAATTAGTAAATGAAACCACATCTTGATTTTTTGAAGTATTGGAGTATCTGAGATGGACATGGCACAATGCACATCCATTGGAGTATCCTTGGAAAGTAGTATGTGGTCCATGCACTTCACCATTATTTTCTCATTTAATGGTTTAGTTGATAATTTGATGACATAATTACCTTGATTCATCTACTAACATATTTACATTGTTACTGTAAGTCTTAAGATTTTTTTACCTCCTACCATAATTGAAAGGAATAATTCGCTTTCCCGTGGGATCGAACCCACCGAGCCATGATGTGTTATGTCTCCGCCTGCTACTGTTTGTCTTAAGAATGTACTTGATGTAATCCTGAAAAATGATGCTCTTTTTGCAATATTCTTGCACTAAAGTTTATTTGCTTTTAGTTGCAACTTGTTCTTTCAAACATGGAGAATGAAATATATTTAGAATGAAATATATTTAGAAATAATAGTTGAAACCACATTGTGTACTAATAATATATACAATAGTGTATATATATATATATATATATATATGTTCCCGTAATTTTGCTGTTTGTCTGTTTCAATGTTTCATCGTGGGAAGTTGGGAAGTTCTCTTTGGGTAAAATGCTAATATATCTTCCTTCTCAGCCTGTCGAATCCTGTTAAATTGGCATGAGCTAGGCTGTTGGAATTTTGATCAGGTATGGATCCTTTGATATGTTCTTTTAACATTATTCTCTTGCTAATTTCAATTTTCTTGCTTATAACTTAATATTTCAATATAGCTTTTCCCGTAATATTTCAATGCTATTAATTTGTTGCCGTCTCTTTTCGTCATGGATTTATATTGGTTGTTGTGTATCTTATTAAAGAAGCATTAAACCTTTCTTTCAAATTCTTTTTAATTTTTGAATTTTCAGGGGACAGTCGCTCTGATGAAGTTATCCATCAGGTGTGGTGATGGACCTTATCTGGTCATTAGATCTGAAATGCCTTGATCACCACTCAATCCTCACCCTGATAAAACTCCACGTGGACAGAGTCTATTGGCTGGATGACTAGTAGGGGATAAGATAACTGGATGGCTTTCTATGAACCCTACCTTCTTATCATATGCGTGCACTTTTTAATCCATCCATCCATATTTGATACCAAACCTTTTCCCAAAGCAATATCAAGCACATTTCATTAGCTACTCAAAGTTCCGAGTGTGATATGGCATCGGTGACCATGATGGCTTCTTTCTTGGGCGGTGCCTCGGTCGCTCACCGTCCTTTGGTTGGCCAGCCGCGGAGCCTTGTCGTGGCCAGGGCGACAGTCCGGGCTGAAAGCCAAGATTTGGCAAAGCCGAATGTGGACGTTGATGAGAAGATCAGCGGGCGCAGGGCTGCAGTGTTCGCAGCTGCTGCGGCCGCCATATCTGTGGCGGGCCAAGGGATTGCTCTTGCGGAAGAACTGAAGCGGGGGACACCGGAAGCGAGGAAGGCCTATGCTCCGGTTTGCGTGACCATGCCGACGGCCCGCATTTGCCACAAGATTGCTTAATCAATGATGTTGCAAGTGGATATGAGTGGCTTGCTTGCTTGCAGGGGTGATAAAGTCTTCTTCCTATTATCTGTATGTAATATGTACGTCTCTATTGTATGTTGAAAAGAAATTGGGAGCTTTGATTTGGTGGTTTGTTCATCTTGCCGAGTGAAAGCTACTTGTTTTTTTTTTCCAATTTAATTGCCTACTTTTGGATTACAAGGAGTTAAATGTGATTATTAGAGTTGTTGTGATGAGTGTCACACACAACTTCAATTATGAATGTAATCGTCATCGCCTAGAGGTTGTTTGAGCTCTAATAAATTAAGCAGTTGTTACTGAATAATTTTAGCTTAATTGGTTCTTTGGTTGGCTGTAGATAGAAATGCCATGTGACAAATGGCACACTAAAGAAGCATTGCAAATTTAATATCTATTCTACTATATAATAGGAAAACTTAGATGGTGGAACTTTTGAATTCCAAAAATACCTTTACATACTTATACTAATTAAAAATAGTTCATTAATTTTAATAAGGACAACTTAGTAATTAGGAAGACTACCCTTTGGTCTTCCTAAAAAGTCTTCCTAAACTAATTAAAAAATATTAAAATACGTGCAAGGCACGTGCACATATGCTAGTATAATATAAACAGATAAATAAAAGCAAGCATTGTCATAAATAGTTGTTGGGAACCTACAGTTGCGCTCGTTGGTTATCATCTTGCATATCTTTTCCTTCTCTGCTTGGGTTTGGTCTTGACTTGATCATCGTCTTTTTCTTATCAATAATACTTAGCAGACGGACCAAAATATAGAAACCGAAAAAAAATTGCCAGGTGTCTGCCCTGATTGGTCGGACCAAATTTTGCTGACGTCACCTTACCCCCTGTTAACATAGGCAATAAAGTCCGGGCCAATAAGGTCTGCGGTTTACACCGTGATCTGTAAGGCTGTGTTCTTTTCGTATATATTTTTAGATTTATAAAAATAGTAATGGGCTAAATACTATGTGGGTAATAAGTAAATATTCAAATCAAAGAATTACATCTCTATTATGACTTATCTATACAAAAAAGTTTACGTATAAATAGATTCGATAGCTCTTTTAAGCAAAAATAACACAGAAGTCGTTGTAGTATAGTGGTGAGTATTCCCGCCTGTCACGCGGGTGACCCGGGTTCGATCCCCGGCAACGGCGTATATTTTTATTTTGCACATCTTTTTATTTATTTCTTGACAGATCTTCTATAATCAAGGAAATTTCTTATATTTTGAGCCCAATTTTACATCTTGTAACTAGAACTGATTTTAAAACAGTATTCCTTGCACAATTGCATTTCTCGTTTCAAGTTGGGTCAACTGAATACTATTTTTGTGAAAAAGATATAGATATGTGCATGGAATAGAACCAAAAATTTGTTTGAAGTTTTCCGTTGAACCTGATATTTTTTTGCAGAAGAATACTGAATCACATATGAAGGTGCCTAAATCGCATATGAAGGTACTATGATTTTAAGTGGGCGGAGAGAGTCTTTTTTAAGGGCTAATTAGCGTTTAGATTCTTAGTTTTATAATACCTTAGATTTAAAGTCATAACATGTTCAATCACAAATTTAGATCCTAACTTTTGTTTCTATTTTTTATTATATCTTGAACATGAATACAAAGGAAACAACCAATATATGCTGAGAAAAAGGGTATAATGAAAGGAAAAAAAAATTAAGTGACCAAAATTTTTAATTTGACATGTCATGGTTTAAACTCTATGGTATAAAATTCATCTAAACACTAATTAGCCATTTCTTTTATCATACAATTTAAAGTTTGTTTGTTGGTTCATAACTCTCTCTCTCTCATACACACACATTCGCTGACACACACATATAATGTTCGAAAACTAGCCGATTGGTTTTATATTGTAAAACTATAGTTAAATTTGGATTGCAATATTCTCGGCTATTAAGAATTGAAGAATATGTAGGATTTACATCAACGTGGATATGAATATTTAAAATACCTTTGACTTGGTATTACACTCGAGGTTATTATTATTCTCCAAAAGGTAAATTCTAATATCCTCAGTTATTCAATTTTTGTTCTTCAATATTTTAAACATTTTTATTTTAATCTATAACAGGGTTGTTTTGATATTCTAAGAATATTGTACAAATACTATAATAATAATAATAATAATAATATATATTTAAACCACTATAGAAACAATATATCTTTTTAACATTCTAATAATTATGTTACTGTAATTTTAAAAAAATAGGAATGCATAAATCTAAAAAATGAAGATTTCATATAAATAATATATGGGAATGTTAATTTTTAAATTTTTTTTTACATTCTTAGAAACAATCATGGTCTCTGATACACGCTAAAACATATTTAGACACGGTCATGTGTAGTTCGACATTGTCAGCCTTAAATCAAAGAGTACATTTTAAAAAAAATAGAAAAAAAAAAGAAATACATGAAAAGAAAGAGAGAATACATAAAAATAATTACTCCCAAGGCCTAGTTTGGTTCGCGGAATCATTGGATTGGGAAAGAAAAATTATTACTTTCTTATGTTTGGGTGCTAAAGAATTTGAGAAGAAAAGGAAAGTAATTTTCAATAGAAAAAAAATTATAAGAAAATTGATTCCATCCATCCAAGCAAGAAATGACTTTCCTACATTGAGATATTCATTTTCTTTTTCAAATTTTTTGACATTTTCAAATATTGAAAAAAAAAATCAATAAAAAGTACAATTTTTCAAAAAAATAATGTAAAAGAATTGATTTACTTTTTTTCTACTCCGCGAACCAAACAGGCCCAAGTGTTGTGGCTCGCTACGGCACTAAAGTAGAAAAAAAAAAGTTTAACATGTCAAAAGAAAAATCTAGACATTAAAGTGTAAAAAAACAAATAATTAAATGTATTTTAATACACTTTAATCTTCAGAAAATTTATATTTATATATGTCCTTTAAGTCTTGTTATTTTTTCCAGAAGCCCTCTGCATAAAAAAATTAGCGGTATAGTCAAACAAGTGATGGAGAATAGTTGAGATGTCCAACTCCATTAGCCATAATGACGAAAATACCCTGCTTCCCGAATCGGTGTCGGTAGTTCAGCCTTCTTTTCCACAGCTGGATTCTTCTCGCCAACTCACCTCACTTCCTGCCAGCTAATAATCACCACAATTTCTTCGCCACCGGAAAAACAGCTTTGCCATCCAGAAACTACCAGTGGGTCCCACTCAGCAGTCCCGGCGCTAACTTTTGGGTGTCTTTAAATTAGGTGAATGTGTCGTATATAATTAATTTATCTGTTGATATTTATGAGTTGTTCCTCCCGCGTGGTATTTAAAGGTATTCGTTTTTGCATATTAGTCCGCATAAATCCTATTTTAAATAGTGTATACTTAGAAAAATTTATTATTACATATGAATCTTTATGAGCTTCTACGTAATTTGCGAAATTTGATGAAATTAGTCAAACTAGATTCCCAAATCCATAATAATAGAGAATCTGGGTTTATAATATCCATCTACCTATATAGCTTAAATAGAGGTGAGTTAGAATTGTGTCATCAATTGGAAAACTCAAATTAGAAGAATGTAAATTTACATTTTCAAATTTCAGAAACTATCGCAAAACCGTTGATAAAGTTGTACAACTTATGAGAGTTACTTATTAAGTTTTTTTAAACAACACAAGAATGTGTTTGTAAATAAAAAAGTTAATATTTTTTTTTTTGTTTTTTTAACAGTTTTTTGATCAACATTGATGACAAAAACTTACAAACAGCTCATAACATCATGTAGTAAGTTTCTTTGCGACACAAACTTATAAGTAAACGGCTCATGACAACATCAGCACTATACTTTTGCGAATTGATACATGTTTATGGATTGATGCTGAATGAAAGGGAATGTCTGAGTGTAGCATAACACAAATGCATCATTGTCCAAGGTTGTCTTTGTAATTATTGCCACAGGGTCCCATGTGCAAAAATTGCTTTTGAACAGCAATTTGAGAGCTACAATCTCTGTCATTACTAGGAAAAAAAAATTAATAATCGCAATGGTTAGAGCGTCGCTTTCTTCTTAAGCCACCCATCACAGCTCATTATAAACTCTCTCTCTCTCCTCTCTCCTGAAGAAGAAGAAGAGCAAGAGAGAGAAAGAAGAGAGTGAAGGAGTCGAAGAGCTCGTCATTCTCCCCCCTCTCTCTCTCGCCTTGCAGGAGGTTAGTGCTCGTTTTTTTTCTTTGTGGCAATTGATCGAACATTTTGTGAGCAATTGACTTACACTCAGATCTCGTTGTTTTTTTGTTAGATCTCTCATTTCTAGCTATTTGTGCACTGGATCTTCTTTTGTTTAGGATGCAGTGATATTGGTCGGGATCTGTTTGGGAAATTGATCGCTTCAAGCAACTTAGATCTGCTGAGAAAATCTGAAACGAAACTATGGAAGTCGACGGAGATCCAGGGGTCAGTAAGATCGGAGAAAGTTTCGATTTTTATCAGTTTTTTGCTCTAAATGCAGCTCCTTTGTTTGTGTAGCTAGTGTTAATTCAGTAATTTTTTAAGAATTGGATGAATATGAACTCCCGTTGGAAGGAGGACAACATAGAGGGTATATGCTTGGTCAACGGTTATTTTTGTAGAACTTTATTATTGTTATTATTGTGCGTTCAACACAATCTGTCTCAAATCAACTAGAGCGCCAAATCCAGCCCAACTCGTAACCTTGGGATCTGATACCACTTGTGGGAAATGCGGTGTGATCCGAACCAGAGTTGACGATCCATGATGTATGACCCATATGCCTTAAAAGCGAAATCCCTTGTTAAGGCATGGACCTCCCAATTATCTATACTTAATATTCCCACTTTGATGTGACTAAACTACCAAACTCCATTGTCACCACCTTGAGCGCTCAACCGGATAAATGTACAACCCAACAGTTATGCTCCATAGTTGATCTGATTCTGGTTAGAGAAGGCTTGGGTGATGATACTATGAATCTGAATATGAATTTCCAATTTATGGTTTTTTGTCTTTGGATATACTGGTCGATAGTGTATGTGTGGTTGATTAACTAAAATGATTGATTTTTGGGTAATGAAGCATGTGAAGCACGCTGGAGGAGGAGTCCAGCAGGTCTGCCAGATCTGCGGTGACGGTGTTGGCACGACGGCTGATGGGGACCTCTTTGTCGCTTGTGACATATGCGGGTTCCCCGTCTGCCGACCATGCTACGAGTACGAGCGGAAGGATGGGAACCAGGCCTGCCCCCAATGCAAGACCAAGTACAAGCGGCAAAAAGGTCTGAACAATAGGTTATTGCTTGTTTTTATTACAAGACTTTTGAGCTTGGAAAGTTGAAATTTTGATTGTATTATCTACTTGATTTGTTAGGGAGCCCACCGATCCGTGGGGTGGAAGAGGGAGATGCAGATGCCGATGACTCCAGCGATTTTAATTACCCATCGGGCAACCAGGACCAGAAGCAGAAGATTGCGGAGAGGATGCTGAGCTGGCACAATACCTATGGACAGGGAGATGACGCTGGGCCTCCCAAGTATGATAGCGGGGAGATTCCTCGGAATCACATACCTTTGCTTACTCACGGACAAGTGGTACAACATTTTATTTACATGCGTTATTATTTGATCTCATGGAATAATTCTTGATCTCTCACTCCCTCTCTCTTTTGTAGTTCTCGGGAGAATTGTCTGGGGCTTCCCCTGATATGTCTCCTCCAGGTGGTGGTGGCGGGAAGCGCGGGCATCCACTTTCTTATTCTCACTCACGTATGCAGTTACTCTAATAGTTAATGTCTTTCAGCATTTTGGATTTTCTATCAGTGATTAGCATCCTTTTATGTTGATATTGATATGATTGTCTGCATTTATATTCATTACCTGAGCAGCTAACCCATCGAGGGAGTTCTCCGGTGGATTTGGTAATGTTGCTTGGAAAGAGAGGGTTGATGGATGGAAGATGAAGCAGGACAAAAATGCAGTTCCAATGACCAATGGCACGAGCCAGCTGGATGGGAGGGGTGGTGCTGCTACTGATATTGATGCAAGCACGGAATATAATATGGAAGATGCTTTATTGTGAGTTCCCCACTGTGCAGTACTTCTTTCTTGCTTTAATTCGAAATGTTAAATATCTAACAACCGAAAAAAAGAAGTTGCTGATTGAAAGGCATATAATTTTCTTCCCATTTTGGAGGCCTTAACAAGGCATTACAGAAGTATATCCATGCAAAGAAGAATGCTAGTTGTAAATTCTAGGTTAGCCGCAAGAGATAAAAGTAGTTTGAGATTCGAGAAGTTTGAACAGTTTGTCTAGTTGTTCCGTCGTAAGTGAAAACTGAGTTGAAGAAGATTGCTGCCCTTGATCTGAATTACTAGCCTGAAATGCACGACCCTCATTACCACATTTCTTCTTCCAGTTCGGAGATTTGTCATGGAGCTTCCAACATGTTTCACGCGTATGCCATGTACGTTTGCAGTGATCACGCCAAGGTTTGTCCGACTTCTTACTTTCGTTGAAATCGCCGTCTCCGAAAGAACTTCCGTCTCTGTTGTCGTCGCCATCGCCACGGCCAGTGCCGCCAGCACCTCGACCAGCTCCTTCGCCAGTACCAGCGCCGCAACCGGCACCCATCGCCACAGCCTGCTCCGTCTTTGTCGTGGAGGAGTCGTCATTGTTTGTTGAGCCGGTGAGGGCTTGCTGCTATCCATTGGAATTGGCCATTGAAAGCCTAACCGGGTTAAGGAAAAAACTTTACAAACCTTAGGTTAGGGAACCTGGCTCTGATACCATATTAGAAAATAAGTGGTGAATGCTTTCTTGTTTATTCTTCAGCCCCAATACTGGTTTAAATAGAAGAAGTACAATTAATGTACATACTTGAATCAATAAGAACTTTAACAATCAATGTCCATCCTTGAATCAAGAAAAACTTTATGGAAAGAAAAAATAACAGAAATCTTCTCTAATAATAACAAAATCTTCTATAATAATAACTAATAACAAGAGGAGAGAGAATCATGGGATTCTCCAACACATACTAAATCGAAAAAGTCTATTAGTGTAAGATATTCTTTGATATATATATATGTGTGTCTGTGTGTGTGTATAAATGAGTCGACTTGCGAGTTCACAAGTCCAATACATCTAAGCTCTTGTTTGGTTTTTTTATTTTATTTATGTTATCTAATGAGCCTATTCTAGGCTCAAGCATGTGCTATCGAGCTCAAAAAGCTCGGCTCACGAGCTTCTGAGCGAGTTCGAGCCGGCTCGCAGATATATTGATTCGTTAACACCCATATTAATGAGTTTATCTTGTACTCACTGCTAGAGTGCTTTTTGTTGTGTACTGTGTCAGGGTTATTTATTCTTTGTGAATTTTTTACTATTTGAAGATTTAGGTTGCAAATATGGCCAGTTTTGAACCAGTTTTGCTATAGATGTTCCAGAGTATCTTTTGTCTTGGTGCCCGACTAGTTTGACATTTTTTTCTTCTTTTGTACTATGAAGGTGTTGGGGTTGCTTTCAGCACTATTTATGGTACAATTTTCTCAGTATGTTGAGCATTAAAGCGCCAGTATGAATATATGATGCTTTGAAGTTCGTCTCGGGATCTTACTAGATACTTTAGTTTTGTCATCGTTGAATACATATATTATTACCAATGTGCAAGGAAGCTCTTTTCTCATCAGTATAGACTTCAATCAAACATGGGAGGCATGCAAGTGGCTATTTTAATAAGCATTCTTAGAATCTTAATAGAAAGCTACTGCATCCTACTGCTATTTCAAAGGTGCCACTTCTTAAGCAAAAATAGAGAAGAACTCAACATCTTTTACAGATCTTAGTTGATC
>JANAVB010031417.1:22145880-22454065 GCA_029216955.1 Iris pallida | reverse complement strand
AATTGAAAGGAATAATTCGCTTTCCCGTGGGATCGAACCCACCGAGCCATGATGTGTTATGTCTCCGCCTGCTACTGTTTGTCTTAAGAATGTACTTGATGTAATCCTAAAAAATGATGCTATTTTTGCAATATTCTTGCACTAAAGTTTTTTTGCTTTTAGTTGCAACTTGTTCTTTCAAACATGGAGAATGAAATATATTTAGAAATAATAGTTGAAACCACATTATATATATATATATATATATATATATATATATATATTCCCGTAATTTTGCTGTTTGTCCGTTTCAATGTTTCATCGTGGGAAGTTGGGAAGTTCTCTTTGGGTAAAATGCTAATATATCTTCCTTCTCAGCATGTCGAATCCTGTTAAATTGGCATGAGCTAGGCTGTTGGAATTTTGATCAAATCAAGTAGATTTCATGTACAGGTGTGGATCCTTTGATATGTTCTTTTAACATTATTCTCTTGCTAATTTCAATTTTCTTGCTTATAACTTAATATTTCAATATAGCTTTTCCCGTAATATTTCAATGCTATTAATTTGTTGCCATCTCTTTTCGTCATGGATTTATATTGGTTGTTGTGTATCTTATTAAAGAAGCATTAAACCTTTCTTTCAAATTCTTCTTAATTTTTGAATTTTCAGGGGACAGTCGCTCTGATGAAGTTATCCATCAGGTGTGGTGATGGACCTTATCTGGTCATGTGAAATGCCTTGATCACCACTCAATCCTCACCCTGATAAAACTCCACGTGGACAGAGTCTATTGGCCGGATGACTAGTAGGGGATAAGATAACTGGATGGCTTTCTATGAACCCTACCTTCTTATCATCTGCGTGCACTTTTTAATCCATCCATCCATATTTGATACCAAACCTTTTCCCAAAGCAATATCAAGCACATTTCATTAGCTACTCAAAGTTCCGAGTGTGATATGGCATCGGTGACCATGATGGCTTCTTTCTTGGGCGGTGCCTCGGTCGCTCACCGTCCTTCGGTTGGCCAACCGCGGAGCCTTGTCGTGGCCAGGGCGACAGTCCGGGCTGAAAGCCAAGATTTGGCAAAGCCGGATGTGGACGTTGATGAGAAGATCAGCGGGCGCAGGGCTGCAATGTTTGCAGCCGCTGCGGCCGCCATATCCGTGGCGGGCCAAGGGATTGCTCTGGCGGAAGAACTGAAGCGGGGGACACCGGAAGCGAGGAAGGCCTATGCTCCGGTTTGCGTGACCATGCCGACGGCCCGCATTTGCCACAAGATTGCTTAATCAATGATGTTGCAAGTGGATATGAGTGGCTTGGTTGCTTGCAGGGGTGATAAAGTCGTCTTCCTATTATCTGTATGTAATATGTACGTCTCTATTGTATGTTGAAAAGAAATTGGGAGCTTTGATTTGGTGGTTTGTTCATCTTGCCGAGTGAAAGCTACTTGTTTTTTTTTTTTTTTTCAATTTAATTGCCTACTTTTGGATTACAAGGAGTTAAATGTGATTATTAGAGCTGTTGTGATGAGTGTCACACACAACTTCAATTATGAATGTAATCGTCATCGCCTAGAGGTTGTTTGAGCTCTAATAAATTAAGCAGTTGTTACTGAATAATTTTAGCTTAATTGGTTCTTTGGTTGGCTGTAGATAGAAATGCCATGTGACAAATGGCACACTAAAGAAGCATTGCAAATTTAATATATAATATAAACAGATAAATAAAAGCACGCATTGTCATAAATAGTTGTTGGGAACCTACCGTTGCGCTCGTTGGTTATCATCTTGCATATCTTTTCCTTCTCTGCTTGGGTTTGGTCTTGACTTGATCGTCTTTTTCTTATGGCTTAATTGCACTTTGCTACCCTCAACTATTACCATTTTTCAACTTTGTACCCTAAACTATTTTTTGTAACAATTTGGTACCCAGATGTTATTTTGGACTAAAATGCCCCTACCCCTACCCCTAACCCTCCCCCCCTGCAAGCTCCGGCCGCCCCCCCTGCTCACTCCGGCCGCCCCCCTGCTCACTCCGGCCGCCCGCCCGCCCCTGCCTCTCCCCTAGGCCGCGGCAGCACGGGAGGAGGGGGGCTGGGGAGGGAGGGCGGGGCGGGAGGCGGGGCAGGGGGTGGCCGAAGGTAGCAGGGGGGGGTGGGGGGCGGAGCTAGCAGGGGGGGGGGGGGGGGGGGGGGGGGGGCGGCCGGAGTGAGCAGGAGGGGCGGCCGGAGTGGGGAAGGGGGTGGAGGGAAGGGCATTTTCGGAATTTTTGAAAAATTAGGTATCAAGTTGAAAAAAAATAATAGTTGAGGTACCAATTTGTTACGAAAAAAAGTTTATAGTATCAAGTTGAAAAGGCGGAATAGTTGAGGGTAGCAAAGTGCAATTAAGCCTTTTCTTATCAATGATACTTAGCAGACGGACCAAAATATAGAAACCGAAAAAAAATTGCCATGTGTCCGTCCTGATTGGCCGGACCAAATTTTGCTGACGTCACCTTACCCCCTGCTAACATAGGAAATAAAGTCCGGGCCAATAAGGTCTGCGGTTTACACCGTGGTAGCTGTGTTCTTTTCGTATATATTTTTAGATTTATAAAAATAGTAATGGGCTAAATACTATGTGGGTAATAAGTAAATATTCAAATCAAAGAATTACATTTCTCTATTATGACTTGTCTATACAAAAAAGTTAATGTATAAGTAGATTAGATAGCGGTTTCAAGCAAAAATAACACAGAAGTCGTTGTAGTATAGTGGTGAGTATTCCCGCCTGTCACGCGGGTGACCCGGGTTCGATCCCCGGCAACGGCGTATGTTTTTATTTTGCACATCTTTTTATTTATTTCTTGACAGATCTTCTATAATCAAGGAAATTTCTTATATTTTGAGCCCAATTTTACATCTTGTAACTAGAACTGAATCTAAAACAGTATTCCTTGCACAATTGCATTTCTCGTTTCAAGTTGGGTCAACTGAATACTATTTTTGTGAAAAAGATATAGATATGTGCATGGAATAGAACCAAAAATTTGTTTGAAGTTTTCCGTTGAACCTGATATTTTTTTGCAGAAGAATACTGAATCACATATGAAGGTGCCTAAATGGCATATGAAGGTACTATGATTTTAAGTGGGCGGAGAGAGTCTTTTTTAAGGGCTAATTAGCGTTTAGATTCTTAGTTTTATAATACCTTAGATTTAAAGTCATAACATGTTCAATCACAAATTTAGATCCTAACTTTTGTTTCTATTTTTTATTATACCTTGAACATGAATACAAAGGAAACAACCAATATATGCTGAGAAAAAGGGTATAATGAAAGGGAAAAAAAATTAAGTGACCAAAATTTTTAATTAGACATGTCATGGTTTAAACTCTATGGTATAAAATTCATCTAAACACTAATTAGCCATTTCTTTTATCATACAATTTAAAGTTTGTTTGTTGGTTCATAACTCTCTCTCTCTCTCATACATTCACTGACACACACATATAATGTTCGAAAACTAGCCGATTGGTTTTATATTGTAAAACTATAGTTAAATTGGATTGCAATATTCTCGGCTATTAAGAATTGAAGAATATGTAGGATTTACATCAACGTGGATATGAATATTTAAAATACCTTTGACTTGGTATTACACTCGAGGTTATTATTATTCTCCAAAAGGTAAATTCTAATATCCTCAGTTATTCAATTTTTGTTCTTCAATATTTTAAACATTTTTATTTTAATCTATAACAGGGTTGTTTTGATATTCTAAGAATATTGTACAAATACTATAATAATAATAATAATAATAATAATAATATATTTAAACCACTATAGAAACAATATATCTTTTTAACATTCTAATAATTATGTTACTGTAATTTTAAAAAAAATAGGAATGCATAAATCTAAAAAATGAAGATTTCATATAAATAATATATGGGAATGTTAATTTTTAAATTTTTTTTTACATTCTTAGAAACAATCATGGTCTCTGATACACGCTAAAACATATTTAGACACGGTCATGTGTAGTTCGACATTGTCAGCCTTAAATCAAAGAGTACATTTTAAAAAAAAATAGAAAAAAAAAAGAAATACATGAAAAGAAAGAGAGAATACATAAAAATAATTACTCCCAAGGCCTAGTTTGGTACGCGGAATCATTGGATTGGGAAAGAAAAATTATTACTTTCTTATGTTTGGGTGCTAAAGAATTTGAGAAGAAAAGGAAAGTAATTTTCAATAGAAAAAAAATTATAAGAAAATTGATTCCATCCATCCAAGCAAGAAATGACTTTCCTACATTGAGATATTCATTTTCTTTTTCAATTTTTTGACATTTTCAAATATTGAAAAAAAAAAATCAATAAAAAGTACAATTTTTCAAAAAAATAATGTAAAAGAATTGATTTACTTTTTTTCTACTCCGCGAACCAAACAGGCCCAAGTGTTGTGGCTCGCTACGGCACTAAAGTAGAAAAAAAAAAGTTTAACATGTCAAAAGAAAAATCTAGACATTAAAGTGTAAAAAAACAAATAATTAAATGTATTTTAATACACTTTAATCTTCAGAAAATTTATATTTATATATGTCCTTTTAAGTCTTGTTATTTTTTTCAGAAGCCCTCTGCATAAAAAAATTAGCGGTATAGTCAAACAAGTGATGGAGAATAGTTGAGATGTCCAACTCCATTAGCCATAATGACGAAAATACCCTGCTTCCCGAATCGGTGTCGGTAGTTCAGCCTTCTTTTCCACAGCTGGATTCTTCTCGCCAACTCACCTCACTTCCTGCCAGCTAATAATCACCACAATTTCTTCGCCACCGGAAAAACAGCTTTGCCATCCAGAAACTACCAGTGGGTCCCACTCAGCAGTCCCGGCGCTAACTTTTGGGTGTCTTTAAATTAGGTGAATGTGTCGTATATAATTAATTTATCTGTTGATATTTATGAGTTGTTCCTCCCGCGTGGTATTTAAAGGTATTCGTTTTTGCATATTAGTCCGCATAAATCCTATTTTAAATAGTGTATACTTAGAAAAATTTATTATTACATATGAATCTTTATGAGCTTCTACGTAATTTGCGAAATTTGATGAAATTAGTCAAACTAGATTCCCAAATCCATAATAATAGAGAATCTGGGTTTATAATATCCATCTACCTATATAGCTTAAATAGAGGTGAGTTAGAATTGTGTCATCAATTGGAAAACTCAAATTAGAAGAATGTAAATTTACATTTTCAAATTTCAGAAACTATCGCAAAACCGTTGATAAAAGTTGTACAACTTATGAGAGTTACTTATTAAGTTTTTTTAAACAACACAAGAATGTGTTTGTAAATAAAAAAGTTAATATTTTTTTTTTTTGTTTTTTTAACAGTTTTTTGATCAACATTGATGACAAAAACTTACAAACAGCTCATAACATCATGTAGTAAGTTTCTTTGCGACACAAACTTATAAGTAAACGGCTCATGACAACATCAGCACTATACTTTTGCGAATTGATACATGTTATGGATTGATGCTGAATGAAAGGGAATGTCTGAGTGTAGCATAACACAAATGCATCATTGTCCAAGGTTGTCTTTGTAATTATTGCCACAGGGTCCCATGTGCAAAAATTGCTTTTGAACAGCAATTTGAGAGCTACAATCTCTGTCATTACTAGGAAAAAAAAATTAATAATCGCAATGGTTAGAGCGTCGCTTTCTTCTTAAGCCACCCATCACAGCTCATTATAAACTCTCTCTCTCTCCTCTCTCCTGAAGAAGAAGAAGAGCAAGAGAGAGAAAGAAGAGAGTGAAGGAGTCGAAGAGCTCGTCATTCTCCCCCCTCTCTCTCTCGCCTTGCAGGAGGTTAGTGCTCGTTTTTTTTCTTTGTGGCAATTGATCGAACATTTTGTGAGCAATTGACTTACACTCAGATCTCGTTGTTTTTTTGTTAGATCTCTCATTTCTAGCTATTTGTGCACTGGATCTTCTTTTGTTTAGGATGCAGTGATATTGGTCGGGATCTGTTTGGGAAATTGATCGCTTCAAGCAACTTAGATCTGCTGAGAAAATCTGAAACGAAACTATGGAAGTCGACGGAGATCCAGGGGTCAGTAAGATCGGAGAAAGTTTCGATTTTTATCAGTTTTTTGCTCTAAATGCAGCTCCTTTGTTTGTGTAGCTAGTGTTAATTCAGTAATTTTTTAAGAATTGGATGAATATGAACTCCCGTTGGAAGGAGGACAACATAGAGGGTATATGCTTGGTCAACGGTTATTTTTGTAGAACTTTATTATTGTTATTATTGTGCGTTCAACACAATCTGTCTCAAATCAACTAGAGCGCCAAATCCAGCCCAACTCGTAACCTTGGGATCTGATACCACTTGTGGGAAATGCGGTGTGATCCGAACCAGAGTTGACGATCCATGATGTATGACCCATATGCCTTAAAAGCGAAATCCCTTGTTAAGGCATGGACCTCCCAATTATCTATACTTAATATTCCCACTTTGATGTGACTAAACTACCAAACTCCATTGTCACCACCTTGAGCGCTCAACCGGATAAAATGTACAACCCAACAGTTATGCTCCATAGTTGATCTGATTCTGGTTAGAGAAGGCTTGGGTGATGATACTATGAATCTGAATATGAATTTCCAATTTATGGTTTTTTGTCTTTGGATATACTGGTCGATAGTGTATGTGTGGTTGATTAACTAAAATGATTGATTTTTGGGTAATGAAGCATGTGAAGCACGCTGGAGGAGGAGTCCAGCAGGTCTGCCAGATCTGCGGTGACGGTGTTGGCACGACGGCTGATGGGGACCTCTTTGTCGCTTGTGACATATGCGGGTTCCCCGTCTGCCGACCATGCTACGAGTACGAGCGGAAGGATGGGAACCAGGCCTGCCCCCAATGCAAGACCAAGTACAAGCGGCAAAAAGGTCTGAACAATAGGTTATTGCTTGTTTTTATTACAAGACTTTTGAGCTTGGAAAGTTGAAATTTTGATTGTATTATCTACTTGATTTGTTAGGGAGCCCACCGATCCGTGGGGTGGAAGAGGGAGATGCAGATGCCGATGACTCCAGCGATTTTAATTACCCATCGGGCAACCAGGACCAGAAGCAGAAGATTGCGGAGAGGATGCTGAGCTGGCACAATACCTATGGACAGGGAGATGACGCTGGGCCTCCCAAGTATGATAGCGGGGAGATTCCTCGGAATCACATACCTTTGCTTACTCACGGACAAGTGGTACAACATTTTATTTACATGCGTTATTATTTGATCTCATGGAATAATTCTTGATCTCTCACTCCCTCTCTCTTTTGTAGTTCTCGGGAGAATTGTCTGGGGCTTCCCCTGATATGTCTCCTCCAGGTGGTGGTGGCGGGAAGCGCGGGCATCCACTTTCTTATTCTCACTCACGTATGCAGTTACTCTAATAGTTAATGTCTTTCAGCATTTGGATTTTCTATCAGTGATTAGCATCCTTTTATGTTGATATTGATATGATTGTCTGCATTTATATTCATTACCTGAGCAGCTAACCCATCGAGGGAGTTCTCCGGTGGATTTGGTAATGTTGCTTGGAAAGAGAGGGTTGATGGATGGAAGATGAAGCAGGACAAAAATGCAGTTCCAATGACCAATGGCACGAGCCAGCTGGATGGGAGGGGTGGTGCTGCTACTGATATTGATGCAAGCACGGAATATAATATGGAAGATGCTTTATTGTGAGTTCCCCACTGTGCAGTACTTCTTTCTTGCTTTAATTCGAAATGTTAAATATCTAACAACCGAAAAAAAGAAGTTGCTGATTGAAAGGCATATAATTTTCTTCCCATTTTGGAGGCCTTAACAAGGCATTACAGAAGTATATCCATGCAAAGAAGAATGCTAGTTGTAAATTCTAGGTTAGCCGCAAGAGATAAAAGTAGTTTGAGATTCGAGAAGTTTGAACAGTTTGTCTAGTTGTTCCGTCGTAAGTGAAAACTGAGTTGAAGAAGATTGCTGCCCTTGATCTGAATTACTAGCCTGAAATGCACGACCCTCATTACCACATTTCTTCTTCCAGTTCGGAGATTTGTCATGGAGCTTCCAACATGTTTCACGCGTATGCCATGTACGTTTGCAGTGATCACGCCAAGGTTTGTCCGACTTCTTACTTTCGTTGAAATCGCCGTCTCCGAAAGAACTTCCGTCTCTGTTGTCGTCGCCATCGCCACGGCCAGTGCCGCCAGCACCTCGACCAGCTCCTTCGCCAGTACCAGCGCCGCAACCGGCACCCATCGCCACAGCCTGCTCCGTCTTTTGTCGTGGAGGAGTCGTCATTGTTTGTTGAGCCGGTGAGGGCTTGCTGCTATCCATTGGAATTGGCCATTGAAAGCCTAACCGGGTTAAGGAAAAAACTTTACAAACCTTAGGTTAGGGAACCTGGCTCTGATACCATATTAGAAAATAAGTGGTGAATGCTTTCTTGTTTATTCTTCAGCCCCAATACTGGTTTAAATAGAAGAAGTACAATTAATGTACATACTTGAATCAATAAGAACTTTATTACAATCAATGTCCATCCTTGAATCAAGAAAAACTTTATGGAAAGAAAAAATAACAGAAAATCTTCTCTAATAATAACAAAATCTTCTATAATAATAACTAATAACAAGAGGAGAGAGAATCATGGGATTCTCCAACACATACTAAATCGAAAAAGTCTATTAGTGTAAGATATTCTTTGATATATATATATGTGTGTCTGTGTGTGTGTATAAATGAGTCGACTTGCGAGTTCACAAGTCCAATACATCTAAGCTCTTGTTTGGTTTTTTTATTTTATTTATTTATGTTATCTAATGAGCCTATTCTAGGCTCAAGCATGTGCTATCGAGCTCAAAAAGCTCGGCTCACGAGCTTCTGAGCGAGTTCGAGCCGGCTCGCAGATATATTGATTCGTTAACACCCATATTAATGAGTTTATCTTGTACTCACTGCTAGAGTGCTTTTTGTTGTGTACTGTGTCAGGGTTATTTATTCTTTGTGAATTTTTTACTATTTGAAGATTTAGGTTGCAAATATGGCCAGTTTTGAACCAGTTTTGCTATAGATGTTCCAGAGTATCTTTTGTCTTGGTGCCCGACTAGTTTGACATTTTTTTCTTCTTTTGTACTATGAAGGTGTTGGGGTTGCTTTCAGCACTATTTATGGTACAATTTTCTCAGTATGTTGAGCATTAAAGCGCCAGTATGAATATATGATGCTTTGAAGTTCGTCTCGGGATCTTACTAGATACTTTAGTTTTGTCATCGTTGAATACATATATTATTACCAATGTGCAAGGAAGCTCTTTTCTCATCAGTATAGACTTCAATCAAACATGGGAGGCATGCAAGTGGCTATTTTAATAAGCATTCTTAGAATCTTAATAGAAAGCTACTGCATCCTACTGCTATTTCAAAGGTGCCACTTCTTAAGCAAAAATAGAGAAGAACTCAACATCTTTTACAGATCTTAGTTTGATCAGCATCTACAGTTATAATTATATGTTTTTTCCCTTTAATGGCTGTTGAACAGTCTGTCCTTGGGTGTCGTAGAAGATTCTTTTATTGTGTCCACTATTTTTATTATTTTTGTGTGTTTCATGAGTATACCATGCCTCTCTAACCCAATAACCTAAAATGCAGGAACGATGAAGCACGCCAGCCTCTTTCAAGGAAGGTGTCTATTCCATCTTCAAGGATTAACCCGTACAGGATGGTTATTATTTTGCGGCTTGTTGTTCTCAGCATTTTCTTACATTATCGTATCACAAATCCTGTGAAGAATGCCTTTGTTTTGTGGTTACTGTCAGTTATATGTGAGATTTGGTTTGCTATTTCCTGGATCTTGGATCAGTTCCCTAAGTGGTTCCCAGTGAATCGTGAGACATATCTTGATAGACTGGCCATAAGGTGATTGCCCTTTTTAGCAGATATCTATTATAGTAATTTAATCAAAACTTTTCTTTATTTTCAACAATGTTCTAGAGAGGTCCTTTTTGGTGTTGTGAATCCATATTCAAATGATTTAACAGGTACGACAGAGAAGGTGAACCCTCCCAGTTGGCTGCTGTTGACATTTTTGTCAGTACTGTGGACCCTTTGAAGGAACCTCCTCTGGTTACTGCCAATACCGTGCTATCGATTCTTGCCGTGGATTACCCTGTTGACAAGGTATCTTGCTATGTATCTGATGATGGAGCTGCAATGCTGACATTTGAGGGTCTTGCTGAAACTTCAGAGTTTGCAAGAAAGTGGGTGCCTTTCTGCAAAAAAATATAATATTGAACCCAGAGCTCCTGAATGGTACTTTGCTCGGAAGATCGATTATCTTAAAGATAAGGTTCATCCTTCATTTGTCAAAGATCGCAGAGCTATGAAGGTGTGTGTCGTGCCAAGAGCTTTTGTCTTAGTTAGAAATTTTTTTTTTTTGGAGAAAAGTATCAAGTTAGATGCTCTACTTTTTTCTTGGATTCTAGTTTTAAATCTTGCCATCAATTTCTATGATGCAGAGAGAATATGAAGAATTTAAGGTTCGTATTAATGGCCTAGTTGCAAAGGCAGTGAAAATTCCTGATGAGGGTTGGATCATGCAAGACGGAACACCTTGGCCTGGAAATAACACCAGAGATCACCCTGGCATGATTCAGGTTGGTAAGCTTTCATAGTTAACGTTGAATGCTGGACAAGTCCAGGCTTGGAACTTGATATTTAATTACATAAGAACTTTTAAAGTGAATTATATATTTCAAGGTTATACTTGGTCTTAAGAAATGAAGAGAAACTTGTCCGACATTGTTCATTTGTCAGACGGCTTCCTAAAGGATTGTACATCTCCCAAAATAAGCTTTTTGTTTGCTATGTATTATAAATGAGAGAGCAATTTGCTAGATAATTTCGATCAAGTAACTTGTTCATATTCCCCTAATATCCATATTTTCAGGTTTTCTTAGGCCACAGTGGAGGACTTGATAGTGAAGGAAATGAGCTGCCACGATTAGTATACGTGTCTCGTGAGAAACGTCCTGGTTTCCAACATCACAAGAAGGCTGGTGCAATGAATGCACTTGTAAGTAACTGAAATTTACGCCAAGGATTTTTCTTGCATTTTGAAATATGTTGCATCTGACAATCTGCACCTGTCCATCCCTCCACCAAACCCCAACAATCACAGGTTCGAGTGTCTGCTGTCCTGACCAATGGTTCTTACATGTTGAATCTTGACTGTGATCATTACATAAACAACAGCAAGGCTTTGAGGGAAGCTATGTGCTTCCTGATGGATCCTAATCTTGGGAAGACAGTTTGTTATGTGCAATTCCCGCAGAGGTTTGACGGTATTGATAGGAATGATCGCTATGCCAACCGCAATACTGTGTTTTTTGATGTAAGTATATTTCTTTTGGTTCACGTGTTATGTAGTCTATGATGCCAATGGAATTTGGTTCGACAAGTAATAATATTCCAGGCATCTCAACTTATAGTTTTTTTTTTTTTTGTTCTTTTTGCCCGTCATTAATGACGGTCTTGTCCTGGCTACTAGCACCAAGTCCCTCCCATTTAATTATTTCCCGGGCTGGATTTCGAACCCACGCCCACTCCTCCCTCCCTTACTAGTGTTTACCACTAGACCACCCCCTTGGTCATCTCAACTTATAGTTGATGGCTTGATGCAATGATACTCTAGAAAACTCTAAAGGCTTATATGCATGCCTAAGTCAGCCATTTCCATGAAGTTTTACCATACAGACTTGTGCAACTTTCAGAAGTTCAAGGCTTCTTGTCTCTTGGAAAAGGAAATGTCTCTATTGACTAGAAATTTTAAAATCAATAAATTTCCCTACATGGTTCCTACATTTTAACCCTGCTTTTGGCTCCTTTGAAGTTTTACATGAGATTAACTGCTCTATTGATCAATCAAAAGATACTCTTCTTATGTCATTAAGGCAACACAATTTCATTTGAACTTGGTTTCATATGTAAAAGTAATAACAACTTTAAAAGAAATCTGCTTCCAACTGATTTTCTCTTTTCCTGCGCATTATAGATTAATTTACGAGGTCTTGATGGCATCCAAGGTCCTGTTTATGTGGGTACTGGATGTGTATTCAATAGAACAGCTATATATGGCTATGAACCTCCTATCAAGAATAAGAAAGGTGGATTCTTATCTTCATGTTTTGGTGGCTCACGGAAGAAGCCTTCCAAATCAAGCAAGAAAAGTTCAGACAAGAAGAAATCAAGCAAGCATGTGGACAATACTGTACCTATTTTCAATCTGGAAGATATAGAAGAGGGTGTTGAAGGTATATTCTGAATCATTTATATTTACATTAAGCATAAAAAATGATGGCACAGCTTGATGCTTGCATCCAGTCACAATATTTGTGATTTTTTCAAAAAATTGTGAATTATTCGTGCATAGTTAGTCAGCTGAATCAATCCAAGATTAATTCGGCAATTTGCAAAATAGTCATTTAATTTGCAAATTAATTGCAATAGTTGCGGATAAACCGCTTAATTGGTGAATAATTTGTTTTGTAACTGAATCCAAACGATTGCATACTTCTTATGGGCTTTTGGCCTCTGTAAAAAAACCATTTAACCCAAGGTAGACTTGATACTTCCTCAATATTTATAAGCAGTGGCCATTCTCCCTCTTTGCATCACTTCCGATGCGGGACTAAAATTGGTTGTTTGAGATGTTGCAAAAAGCTTGTCCAACAGACAAGCAACAGTCCTAAATGATTTTATGTATTTAGCATGTTAACACGCTCAAGAAAACACCTGTCTACCTCATGTTTGTGTTGGCCATCCTTGCTCATGGTGGATTACACTTGGATGATTGGGTGGACGGACTAGACACAGGATGATAACTAGAATATTATATAATATGATTACAATATCATTTTCTTATCCGAGCTATTACTGAATTCCGAACATTTCAACCTCGCCAAATTATTCCCAAATGCCGAACTTGTGACTGTGCTTGCATCTTGGAGGATGCTAATTCAAGTCCTGGAAACAGTCTCTCTTTTATTGGGAGTAATATGTTGCATATCTTGACCCTCACCAGACCTTACTGTTCCTAGACCTTGCTTTAGCAGGGTCCTTCCACAATTGCAAATTTCTGCAGAAATGAAATAAATTAAGAAATAACCTAGTTATCATAGCCAGCCAGTGATCATAGTCCAACTGTTGATTTATGAACTTTTCAAATGGACCTTTTAGCATCTCTTTCTGTTTAACATTTTGAATCTCAAGGATACGAGTTTAAATGAACAAACTGAACTAATAATGCCTTGCTATATCAGTAGAAAATTCCGGGGTAGAGTACCCTTTCTGATGATTAGATAGAGTACATATATTCTTTCCCAAAATTTGTCTATCAGTTTTTCTGACTAGAAGAAACTTTCTGAAAAGCGAAATGGAAAGTTGTATGTAAATATATCTTCTTACTAACTATCCAATCCTAGAACATCCTTTGCATGTACCTTCCATCAAGCCAAAATGCCAAATATCAACCACTCTTTTTTATATATATAGCTTTGCCAACTCATATTCTCTGTAAGCTTGAAAAAAAGGAGTATCCTTGCAGTTTTGTTACCAATGCCTAGCTCTATTTAAGAAGATTCTTCTCTACGTGGCATTTCCTTTGTGCTTATGATGCTGATTTGACTCTTTCTTTGAGATACCAGGTGCTGGTTTTGATGATGAGAAGTCACTGTTGATGTCTCAAATGAGCTTGGAGAAAAGGTTTGGACAGTCAGCTGTCTTTGTTGCCTCTACTCTTATGGAACACGGTGGTGTCCCTCAGTCAGCAACACCTGAGTCTCTTTTGAAAGAAGCTATTCATGTCATTAGTTGTGGTTATGAAGATAAGTCGGATTGGGGAAAAGAGGTATGTTTTGAAGTACTTGTCTTGTTTTGTTTTTATGCCCTCTAGTTACTTATATATATCATAAGTTAATCATACCCTGCGATGAGATTGCAATGTGTACTATAGGCCTTCTACTGTGAGTCAGCTGTAATGTGATTATGTGACAGCTTCAATGCAATGTTGGAAGGTCATTGCAGCTTCAATCCATTATAGTAAAGGCAGCTATTTGCTCCCCCTCTATTTATCCAAGTCAAAGAACTACCTTTTTGTTGTAATTTCATATGCTGAATTTGTGTCCATAATTAATGTTTGCTTGAAGAAGGTAAAAAAGCCTCTAGTCTTGGGCAATGTCTAGCCAGCTGGCACTAAGAATCCAGTTCTAGAAATTCGCTAGCAAGGTCAATAAGGTGTTCTGGTAGCTCCATAATATATAGTTGACGAAATTACATGTATGTGGTGTTCAAGGACTATTATATTTCCAAATAGAAATCAAGCAAATGCAGTACTGCTAAATGAATTAAACTTGTTATTATCCATAGCTTGGTAGAAAGAAATATTAGAGGTCATGAAAAATAGATTGGTAAAGGAAAGAGAAAAGTGATGTCAACATATGTCATGTTTGCCAAAGGGACCATGTATGGGCGGTAGAGAGCCTTTGTATGAAATTGAGACGAAGGGGTGTTGGAATTGTTCTTATTTCTTAAAAGACATTTCTGTTGGCTGGAGAGGGGGTTGTTGATCAAAACAGAAACTGAAACGGCAATAAAGACATATCGAATACACAAATGTAATGTGGTTCGACAAGTACCTATACCACCACCACCAAACTGTTGAGTTCATTTACTTATCATAATAGAGTTACAAGGCAAACTCTCAAACTCTAGAGTTACAAGGCAAAATTATCAAACTATGAATCAACCTTACGGCTGCAACTTTAAAACTTTTTGTCTATTTTCTATATTTCTAAGTTCTAACTCTAGTTTGCATCTCCATTTATACCTGAATAAACCTAATACATATAAGCTTTAAACCTAACTTAATACATTTGGATTAATATAATCAGATAGATTTAGATAAGTAAATCTAATTTGGATATATTTAGTTAGATCTAATCCAGATGGATTTTGATCAGACCAATCCTAGATAAATTTATTAAATCTAACCCAGATAAATTTAGGTTTGTAAATTTACATAATTGGCTTTCCAAATACATGATATAAACCTAACAGGGGCAGTGGAGGGGAAGGAGAGGATGGGGCTCAGAGGAGGAATGTGGGGAAGTAGATGAATGTCTTTTCTTTCTTCCTCTTAAACATAATAGAAAAATACCCTAGTTGACTAGGAATAATATGTTAGATTGACCTTTTGGAAAAAAAAAAAAAGTTAGGCAAGAATCAGGATTTTCTGCTAAAAACGAAGAGTATTGAAGATACTTAAAATCTGAAAGAATGATTACAGGGATTAACTTCCGAACAGTATAATTTCTTGACTTCAAATTAAAAAGTAGGTAAACCGCTTGCAATTTACCCTTACAGGTTACGTCATTATATGGTCAAGCAACACACGTATGTACTTGCTTAATTGTAACAAGAGGACTTTGTTTGAATTTATCTTTATCACAAATAATGAAACTTTTTGGCTGAAGACCAAGATCATGCGTGTTGATTACATTTTGTTCTTCTTGTACCAAGGTTGCATCTTTAGTATTAAAATATTACTACAGCAAGCACATAATGACACATCGCGGTCAGATCAGACGAACATCATAGTTTTTCAGAAATCTAATAGGTGACTGTTGTTATTAGCATTTTAGATTTTTCCAGTATCCTCTATTTTGAAAGTGATGTTACCCTATAAGCAGACTTATTTTTTCCCAGTCTCTTCTTTCACCTGTAGTACAGTGAATACATTATAATCAATTTATGTTCTGCTGCAGATTGGATGGATTTATGGTTCAGTTACGGAAGATATTCTTACGGGATTCAAGATGCATGCTCGTGGTTGGCGTTCAATATACTGCATGCCTAATCCTCCAGCCTTCAAAGGATCTGCCCCCATCAACCTTTCAGATCGTTTAAACCAAGTGTTGCGGTGGGCACTTGGATCCATTGAGATCCTGTTCAGTCGTCATTGCCCTATATGGTATGGCTACGGAGGGCGCCTTAAATTTTTGGAGAGATTTGCGTATATAAATACAACCATCTACCCACTCACTTCACTCCCTCTCATTCTATACTGTACGCTGCCAGCTGTCTGTCTCCTTACTGGGAAGTTCATCATTCCTCAGGTAACTTACATCGGCTACTACCTCTGTTACATTGACTGCTACTTCCCTGCATGTTAAATTGACTTGGTCACTTGATAATTGCAGATTAGCAACATCGCCAGTATTTGGTTCATCCTTCTCTTCCTTTCCATCTTTGCGACCGGCATACTGGAAATGAGATGGAGTGGGGTCAGAATTGACGAATGGTGGAGGAATGAGCAGTTTTGGGTTATAGGAGGGGTGTCTGCTCATCTATTTGCTGTTGTCCAGGGGCTCCTCAAGGTTCTAGCTGGTATTGATACTAACTTCACCGTCACATCCAAGGCATCTGATGAGGATGGTGACTTTGCCGAGCTGTACCTGTTCAAGTGGACTACTCTTCTGATCCCGCCTACCACACTTCTCATAGTAAATCTGGTGGGAGTCGTTGCCGGTATCTCTTATGCTGTAAACAGCGGGTATAGCTCATGGGGCCCCGCTCTTTGGGAAGCTCTTCTTTGCCTTTTGGGTGATTGTTCATCTCTATCCCTTCCTCAAGGGTCTTATGGGTCGGCAAAATCGCACTCCAACTATTGTGGTTGTGTGGTCTGTCCTCCTTGCGTCCATCTTCTCCTTGCTGTGGGTTCGTGTTGACCCGTTCACCACCCGAGTGACAGGTCCAGATATCCAGCAATGCGGGATCAACTGTTAGCTTATTAGGAGACAAGAAGCTTAAAATGGAAGACAAGGTTTCACCAAGATGTATCATATGCTCCATCAGTTTGAAAGATGGGTCTGTTGATTTTATCTATTTCAGAACTGAGCTATTTATGAATCTTTGTATAGGGCCCCTAGCCCATCTGTATGTAGAAGAGAGAGAGTTCTGTTGTTCTTCAGTTAAGTTAATCAATGTTCACATTATTTTGTGAAAAAAACAGCAAATTGAACTGATTTGTTTTGCACCACACTGTATCAGCAATAAAAGAAGAAACTTGGTTTTTTTTTTTCCTGTTGATTGCAGTGGTTGGTTTGATGTTCCCTCTTGGACTTGTGTCATTTTTCTTGTTCACCTGAAGTTTGGACTTTTAGATGACTAACCCTATTTCCAGTAAGCCAAGATCTCCATTGTCCCTGTGTGTGCTATGTTTCTTCTTCTATACTGAGTAATTAAAACAGGTGAGACTTGTCCACTTCCTTTTTCCATTGAATTCACATATGGAAACTGGCTAATGGAAGGCAAAGCACAACACTGAATGCATCAAGAAACATATATGCAGGAATTTAAACTGACACTTGAGTTACTCCAAGAGACTTAAAGTCAAGTAACATAAAGTCTTTATGTTTTCTTCAACTTTGTTCAGTTGGAGTTTGGCAACCTTCCCTAGCAATCTCTTTTTTCTTCACTCTGTCTGTACCTGTGAAAATGATGGAAAAATTAGGCCCTGCCCCTTAGATATTGAGTACAAACCATTCTCTCTAGTCCCTCCCCAAACATGGCTTCAACTTATCTACTGTTGTCCCTTCTCATGTTCTTCATCAGCTTTGGTTGCAGTTGTGTTCCAGAGCAAAACCCTACTCCCGATCCTCTCAAAGCTCACAGGTCCCGTATCCGCGAGAAAACTCGCTTCAAAGGTTTCTACTGGCTCGAACATGGGCTCGAGAGATCGATCATGCGCAATATCCGCAAGGAGGAGAGGGAGGAGCCTCCTCTGCGTACGGAGAGGGTCGTGAACGTCGATAGCTACGGTGCCATAGGCGACGGCATTACCGATGATACCGAGGTACGTACTGATACATTAGCCTTGTGTATGTGTGACACTTGCATTTTGCTCTCGGAAAATACTATATGTACCTCTAAAATCTCATCCCTCTCTGTCCCTCCGCCATGTGGCCATCTCCTATTCACTCATGTCTTCCCCCAACCTTTTTTCCTATTTGCTTCGATCAATAAGGATGTGCCACGTGGCGAAGGACACGGAGGAATGGAATTTTTGGAGGTACATATAGCATCACTCAAATGTTTCTTGCAATCTTTGATTGATAGGCATTTGCGAAGGCCTGGAACGAAGCTTGCTCCTCGTCCTTCCCGCAAGCTGTCCTTCTAGTTCCCGAGGACAGGAAGTATCTTCTCCGGCCTATCGCCTTCAATGGTGCTTGCGTGTCCCATATCACAGTACTGGTGAGACACGAGTAGAGTCCGTAACACAAACTTTCATTGCTGAACATTTACGCAGCACTAGTTTGACACGTGACAACCTTTGAATGGAAATGCAGATCAAGGGCACATTGATCGCTTCGTCCAATCGATCCCTGTGGGACGACGGAAATGTCAGGCACTGGATATTGTTCGACGGCGTGCGGAACCTCGTGGTCAAAGGTGGCGGGACTATCAGTGGCAATGGCCAGATATGGTGGCGAAACTCTTGCAAGATCAACAAAACTCTGGTGATTAAATGACTGATTATAGTTACTCGCTCCTTAAATAATTTTCCTTCGTCTTTCTGATTGATCATGACTGATAATTTTTCCTTTTTAACTTTGTATATACGTTTGATCAGCCTTGTACCGGAGCGCCAACGGTACGATCATGACTACTTACTTAAGGCCTCGTTTGGTTTACTGTAATGTAATTGTAATCGCAATATAATCAAATAAAAAAAATAATTTTTTATATTATAATTACGATTACATTACAGTGAACCAAACCGAGCCTTAGTTGTGTGGAACAAGAGAGGATTATGTATGTACTCAATTATGGTTGTTTCTTGAATAGGCGATGACATTTTCTTCGTGCCGAGACTTGAAGGTGGAGAACCTGAGGTTCAAAGACAGCCAGAAGGCTCACGTCTCCTTCGAGGGGTGTACGAACGTCGCGGTCTCGAAGCTCTTGATCAGTGCACCGGGAAACAGCCCAAACACCGACGGGATCCACGTTGCGGAAACCAAGAACATGATAATAACTGAATGTGTTATCAGAACAGGTGAGACGTAACAACTAATTAAACCGCGGTGGCACGTGTCCTCCCTCATTGGTCGGCTCCGTGCCGCTGACGCTAGCACCCCCTGCTAAAATCAGCCGTTCGGATCCAACCAATGAGAAGGGGGACACATGGCACCGTGGTTTAAACTGCGGTCCCTTTCTCGGTCTGTAAGGCAGTATTGATTGACAAATAATTGGTGGATGGAAACTTAGGTGACGACTGCATATCTATCGTGTCGGGGTCTCGAAATGTGAAGGGCATGAACATAGTTTGCGGTCCAGGTCATGGAATAAGGTTGGTTGGTGATCTAACTCTTGACTCTAAACCTGCTCACAAATAATTGTGTACTCACCTACTGATTACTTGCTTCGAATTTTTTTTTTTTTTTTTTGATGGTCTGGTTGAGCAGTATTGGAAGTTTAGGAGCTAACAACACTGTAGCCAGTGTCCGAACGTGGTGATCGACAGGGTTAAGATGAGGGACACTATGAACGGAGTCCGATCAAGAGTTGGCAGGTATTACAAAAAAAAAAAAAAACCTGACTCACATTACATTGGCATATGTGCAAATGAAGATGTAGGGATAAAGTGCAAAAAAAGAATCTGCAAAATTTACACTTTTTAGATGAAAATAAGATTTTCTCTAATTTTTAAATTGGTACAATTTATATCCAAATTGAACAACGACGTCAACGGTGTCTCTGCTAGTTTACCGTCAACATAACTTATTTGGATTATTTACTCGAGAAAGAGAAATAAAAACTAAAAATATATAAATGTAGAACAAAGTGGGAACATAGTGAAACATGGGAGCATAAAATGGAAAAATGGTATAATATGGAATGTTTTGAACGTGTATATAGAAGTATGGTAAGACCGTTGCAATCTTTAATAGTCACGTGTAGAAATAGTTCAGGTATTTCAAGCTTTGTTCCAGTCAAAATTCGACTCAACATTCAGATTGCAACGACTAGTGGACTGTGAGGATAATTTAATCAAAGTACCAAAAATACGGATGGATGTTTAATCGATCAAAAATTTATTTTAGTTCTCTTTTTTAAAGAAAAATGTGAATCTTGGGAAGGTGTTTTTGCACCCTAGCCTGACGCAGTATATCAACCTCACTAGCTTGAGAAATTTAAGCTAAAGTTGAAAAATTTAAATGTGCCATTTACTCTCGTTCTTATCAAATTAGTATGTTACTAGCTACAGTCGATTCTCCAACAAGCTGATGCCCTCACTTCATATGTGAATCCTTAAAACATGTATATATGACTAAAAGTAGTATCAAATTACAAGTATCACTTCCTCTCTCGAAACTTTCACATGTATTCATCCATAGAGTCTAGATACAGACAGCCTCGTTTGGTACACTGTAATGTAATCGTAATCACAATATAATCAGATAAAAAAATAATTTTTTTAATCTAATTATAATGCGATTACGATTACATTACATTGAACCAAACGGGATCATAGTCTATCATTGTATGTTAGAGAAACATAAAAGATATGACTTGGGTCTTGAATGTTTTTGATAAGCAGGGTGGGCGAGGCTACGCGAGAGGCATCATATTTCAGAATATAGCAATGCGCGATGTCGAAAATCCTATAATCATCGATCAGAACTACTGCGATTCCCCACATCCATGTCCTCAACAAGTAAAAATGCTTATATTTATTATTTCCTCGTACTTATATTCTCATATTTTTGTCGAGAATGAATTAATTAGATTGTGTTTATTATTCAGGCCGAGGCGGTAGGAGTAAGCAGAGTGCTGTACAAGAACATAAAGGGGGTGAGCGCATCCCAAGTGGCTGTCAACTTGAACTGCAGCGAAGCTGTTCCGTGCGAGAGTATAATGTTGCACAATGTGGAGTTGGTCGGAGAGGATGGGAAACGCACCCAAAGCGTATGCAACCATGTTAACTGGACTGGAACTGGTCATATTGTCCCTAGCTGTCCTTGACATTCATTATATGTTTATTGTGTACAAGCAATGGTTTAGCTTAGCTGTCCTAGCTGTCCTTGGTTTAGCTTTGCTTGCTTGCTTTCTTGTGTACAAGCAATGGAATTGATTAATGTTCTACCCATCATAGAACAGTTTCTTTTTCATGTATTCTTATATTACTTTGGCTTACTTTCTCATTGTTGGGAATGCGGTGCGACCCAAATCGGAGTTGGTCCATTCGGTGCGATATTGAATTATATTCATATGCTTTAAATTAGAATTTTCCTGCAAGATCTAAACCAATTCTAATTATGTACACCTCATGGTCCAACCTATTACCCGATGTGAGACTAAATTACCAAGTCTATTGTCACTACCTTTTTGAGCGCTCAACCGGAAACGAGATACAATGCATCTTCTTCTAATTAGTTTTTTTTTCATGGGGTTCTATTGATTTGCTTATTTTTTCTTTCGGTAAAAGGGCATTTTGGTTAGGAACCCCAAATTTATGTAATTTGACATTTAAAAGCTCTAGCAGGTTCCTTCATTATTCGAACTTTTTTTTTGGTAACAAACTGTAGATTCGGTTGTTTCCTAAGCTTTGCTTAGACAAGTATATTTAGATGTCATTTGCATTTTTAACCACCCTCTGGTTGTTCATTATTTTATTTATGGATTCCTGGGTTTGAGAATCATAATGATGTCACTCCTTTTCTGATTTTTTTTTTTCTGTGTTGATTAAGAAAGAGTTGAGCAAAAAGGAAAATTTTGTGATGGTTTTAGAATGGAAGAAGTCGGGAACATGTAGAGGGGAAACGAAAAGATTCTCCTCTTGGAGATCCCAGTCCTCAAAAAGCCGGGAAAAACAAATCTACATTTGAGAATCCAACATACTTCTCTAGAAGTAAGAGAATCTCCAACTGTGAGTTTAAAAAAAATGGTTGAACATAAAAATAACAAGCTTTCATTTTAAAAAGGCAATTTATAGGGGCACCTCCACATTTACTAAGGGGCAGCTCTTACTTAGGGGACAGCCCATTTGGTGGAGATTCTACTAGGGGGCAGCCCAAATTTTACTAGGGGGCAGCCCAACCCCCCAAACTCAAATTTTCTATTCATTTCATCATTTCCTCTCTCTCTCCTCCAAAAGAAAAAGAAGAAGAGCTCTCTCTTCCTCTCCCTAAACCCTAGAAAATTCTCCTCCACCACTCTAATCCTAATTCCTCCACCAAATTTCTTTCAAGAACACTCCCACATTCGACGAGATGACACGCAAGTCGAAGAAATCGGATTCTCGGTACGTTTTTTCCTAATTTTTTCAATAATTTTCTACATTTTATTCAAAACCCTAGAATAGTTTAAATTGTCTAAAAACTTTTGATAATTTAGGTTTAGAATGTCTTTAGGGTTTATGAATGCCATTTTCGAACACGACAAACCCACAATTTCTCTTAAAATCCTAACCCTAGAAAACGACAAACTAGCGAGTCGTTTGTCTGTTGGCCGAGTACAGTAGGACTGCCAAGCTTGTGGCAGTCCACATCTAAACAAGGACTGCCAGGAATGTGGCAGTCCTTGTTTACAAGTGGACTGCCACATGCTTGGCAGTCCTACTGTACTCAGTTCTGGGGGTGGGGGATAGGGGGTAAGAGTTCTATTTTAGTTTGCATTAGTTATTAATTGTACGGTCGCACAATCCAATGTTCTATAGGGGTAACAGTCCTCCGGACGCACCAAAAAGAATACGCCCCACCGCGTCAAAGTGGAAGGAACGCGCGGAACGTCCTCTTGAGCGTCCGATTACAATTTTCGAACCGGAGCGCCAAGGTCGGGCTGGGACACAGAGACCCCCACCGGTTGCACAAGCTCGGTCGAAGCAACGAGCTCGTACTCCTTCTCCTTCTTCCAGTGATGACGATGACGTGCCAATTAGCCAACTCCTGCCACCCCGTCAAGCTGGTTCTGCTCCATCTGAGGAGGCCGGTCCTTCTGAGCCGCCTGTCCGCCCGCCAGGTTGCTCAATGTTGACTTCTTTTGAGAACCATATTGCATATGCAATATGGAAGGACCCGGTATGTACATTACTTTTGTAAGCTAGCAGTTTAGTATATGATATCTATATGTATTTCATATGTTTTATGTTTTTATATGTTGTTTGATATACAGCGGACATATCGTATGCTTAGGGCTGTGAGTCACGAGAAGAAAACCGTGTCTTGGCCGTTTAGAAGCTTACCGGAGGCCGTCCAGGAGAAAATCGTACCGAGCGGTTTGCATAATTTGGCTGATAATGCCTATAGGACAATGGATAGTGCCCTGATATCCGCCTTTGTGGAGAGATGGCACCCGGAGACCAACACGTTTCATCTCCCATGCGGGGAGATGACCATTACCCTTGACGACGTGTACCAGATACTGGAGCTACCAGTTACCGGTCGCGTCATGACCAAAGAACATTACAGAGATGAAAAATCGACAAAATGGTACTCGAAGATCGTGAAGTTTGTCTCAAGTAACCTTGGACTTGAGGAAACTAGTTTTACCACTCTCCCGAGCTTCAAGAAATCATATGGAATTCCTCTGGCATTTCTGGTGGAGCACTTCACAAATATGGAATTGGATGAGGATGATGATGAGTTGGTCGACGCGATGGCCCGTGCTTACATGCTGTTCGTCCTAGGAATGGTGGGCATTTCGGACAAGTCTGGAACCTCGATACATGCGAGGTACATGCTCAATTTATTGTCCGTAGATGACTTCATCGATATATCGTGGGGTAGCGGTATTCTCGCCTATCTTTACCGTGAGCTCGGCATCGCATCCCGTGTCGGGACTAAGACAATTGCTGGATGCCAGACTCTGCTACATGTAAGAAAACTTTCAACGATTTAATCTCGTATACTTCATTTTGTTGTTTATATTTTGTGACTATTAACTTATAAATTGAATAGGCATGGATATACGAGCACTTTCCGATGCTCAGGCGGGGTGACCAGAACCCAATCTATTTTGAACACCTTCCTAGAGTGGCTCGATGGAGGCCGGCCCAGGTGGAAACCAAAGATTGGCAAATCCTGGCTTCCATTCGTGAAGTGCTTGACAATTTGGTACCAGAAGAGGTAATAAATTGGGACTAACCTTATTTTTTCATGTTAAGTTTATTTTGCTGTTAACTATTTTCCTACAGATATTTTGGGATCCATACCGGGATTTTCGTGAGGGGAGTCGTGCCATCCAACCAGTTTCTTTATTTCATGGCATGATCACATGCTATGACATCAAGGAGCCGTACATGCCTGATCGTGTACTTCGACAGTTCGGCTTCGTGCAAAGTGTGCCGAAGCGCACACTACAGATGTTGGAACCTTCCCGCGGGACCCAACCATTGAACTACAAACCAGCGTATTTCGACTGGGTGACCGACTTCTACTCCGAGTGGCAAAGGCACCTGCTTGGGGAAGATGAGAGCCAACCGGTCACCCAGATGGCCGACTGCACCAAGGACTACATGCCGTACTTCCGGCGGGTCGGACATCCCAAGTTGTTGAACCCTACAAACCCGGGTCCCGCGGCCGTAGTAGCTGTTGGAAATCTTCCTTCGAAAAACATCTTGTATGCTTCATTGGTGAAGATGGTGAGTTCCGCATTAGTAGTTAGTTCGAGATTTTCATGTTTGTATACTAAATTCAATTATACTTTTATTTACAGTCTAGAAGGACGAAGGAACTGGCCAAGACATTTCGGAGCGCTTGCCAAAGTGACACTAGTGTCTTGGTCGACACTAGTACCTTGGTCGCCAACGAGCTTGAGCGCATCGACGACGAGGTTGAGTTCCCATTCATGCGTAATGCGGAGTCTCGTTCGAAGGTCCGCCATGATATGTAGTATGATTGTCTAACGTCTGGCTGTATGATGTTGAATACTTGTGTCTCTTTTAAACTATTTTTGATGTGTGTTGGATATGTTGGATATGTTGGATATGTGATATGTTGGATATGTGATATTTTCATGTTGGATATGTGATATGTTGGATATGTTGGATATGTGATATGTTGGATATATGATATGTTGGATATGTTGGATATGTGATATGTTGGATATATGATATGTGTTGACACTATTTGTGTTGGATATATGATATGTGTTGACACTACTTGAAATGTTCTGTGATCAAATCACAGAACATTTTAGCTAGGACTGCCACATACAGGACAGTCCTACACTTATGAAGGACTGCCCAGTGTGTGGCAGTCCTACTTGAAATGTTCTGTGATCAAATCACAGAACATTTTAGCTAGGACTGCCACACACAGGGCAGTCCTACACTTGTGAAGGACTGCCCAGTGTGTGGCAGTCCTACTTCAAATGTTCTGTGATCAAATCACAGAACATTTCAAGTAGGACTGCCACACACTGGGCAGTCCTTCACAAGTGTAGGACTGCCCTGTGTGTGGCAGTCCTACTTCAAATGTTCTGTGATTTGATCACAGAACATTTTAGCTAGGACTGCCACACACAGGACAGTCCTTCACAAGTGTAGGACTGTCCTGTTTGTGGCAGTCCTACTTCAAATGTCCTGTGATCACATATCCAACATGAAAGACATATCACATATCCAACATGAAAAACATATCACATATCCACCCAAAACACACATGTATAACACCCAGATAAAAGACATAAAACACATGGATAAAAGTAAGAAACATATATTGGACTTCATATTTCATAGTTTAATGTATACAAAAGTGGTACTCTATAACCAAAATGCCAAAAAGTATACAAAAGTGGTCCTCCATATAACACATTGATACTCAGTCGATTTCGACGTCACAGTGGTCTGCAGGTAAGTCTCTTGGCTCCTCAAAGTTCAACAACTTCTTACAATGGTCGATTTGATGATCGAAATGTGTGGTCCAAGCTCTGGCTTCGACCGGTGCTCTTTTGTACCAAACTGTTGAAGGTGGAGGAATCGGAGAATGACCGATCATCTTTAGTATGACGAAGTGATCACCGATGTGACCTATAGTACATAGGTTAGAATGTCCGTGGTCCGGCGGAGGTGCGCACATCGGAAAGAATGTTTCTCTAATACCCATCGAGAAAATTACGAGAGGTATCATGTACCTATTGGCAAATAAATAGCCGGCAGACGGGACTGACATGTAGTGGTCTGTCCCGGTAACACTGTCGGTGCAAGGGATACTTAACAACAAACTTGCAACCGTTTCTTCGCTTAGGAGACGGGAGTAGAATGGAAGACGAGTCTCTAACTCCTCGTACAGCTCCTGCCTCACCCGTCTCCATCCGTCTTTGACATCATAGCCAAGATGTCTTGCAAGCACATGGAATCCACAATGGCCATCACCGGGGACATCGACAATAGACCAAATGTATCGGCGAACCTCAGGTTGGAATTTATCAATATACAAACTCAGTGTTTGGTTTGCAACGGTATCTTCTCTTGGGCGGTCCATTTTCTCCATTTTTCGACGAATGACAAGCTTGCCCTTCCGTGCGGGCGGAGCTTGCTGTAAGCTTCGTTTAACATGCTCAAAGTGCGATGGATCTCTTCTAGTTGACTCCAGCCTTCTCTTCTGTGAAGTAGTCAATCTTGTTTGAGGCCTGCCTTTAGGATTGGAAACAACGGTCGGCTCATGCATTGTAGTAATGACCGGACATGCAATTTCTTGCATTTTAAGCTCAATGGACTGCCGCTCCACTGCTACCGAGGCTAACCACCTTGCGTGGAGAAGTTTCAGTTGTGGCAAAGAGAAGAAATCATCGTCCGTCTTCACCACAGGCATCATAGACAACTGCCTCCAACGTTGATCGACTGCTTCTACTGGAATAGGAATGGATTCACGGCGATATTCATTAATCTGATGTGCACAAGGGAGTCCCAGTGTATGTCGATGTACACACCCGCAAACTTGGGGATCAAACCCGACATCCTTCGACCTTTCAATCTCATCACATATTAATGTCAATGCCGTGTGTGATACCACGCGAACTAAAGCATCTAACATTACATTCCTTCTATGCTCATGCTTGACTATATTTAAGCTCATCTCAAATGATGCCTTAATTTCATTCACCGTCCGGCCTACCATAAGATGTACAGCTTGCCAAACAGAGACAAAGTTGCCGAGAGATGATTTTAGTTGTCTCTTCACTACAGAGTGTGCTCCTTCGACACGGTTGGTAGTTGTCGTGCCGTAATGCTTCACCAAATTCGTCCATGCTAAGACGAAGTGTTCTTTGTGCGGTTCAATCCATGTATCTTTGATGTATGAAATGCATGCCGGCTCCCTCGCCTCCCACTTTTCCTTGAACATGTACCATGCGGCGTCGTAACTGTCAATCGTAGAGGCTCGCCACACACAATTCCAGTCATTGGAGAATTCTTGAAAATTTTGCATGTCAATTTTACCTTCCTCCTTCTGAAACTTCAACTTACATTGGGCTTCAATATTCCGTTTGACATGCCAAGTGCATAGCAATGTATCCGCTTGAGGAAAAACAATGCGAATAGCATTAATTAGGACATACTCTCTGTCGGTCACAAGAACTGACGGCTCTGTATGACCGCTGTAGAGTGTTTTCAGTTTCTCCAATGCCCATGTGTAGTCTTCAAGTTTTTCACTCTTCATGAAGCAAAATGCCACAGGGAATGTTTTCAGAGTAGAGGTGAATCCGACAATATGAAGGAGAGGCATCTTGAACTTGTTGGTCTTGTACGTGCAATCAAGGACTAACACGTCGGCAAAAGACCTGGCCAGACTTGTGCAATCTGGATGAGCCCAAAAGATTGAAATTACTTCCTTACTCTGGGGATGTGTTCTATGGAACTCAACGTAATGATTATCGACAAGCAACTTCAGCACTTCTTGCATCGCCATTCTTGATTTGGTCCGGACAGCGTTCGAAGAAGATAGGACGTTGTATATTGACCTCATCGTAGACAAGTTCTTCTCATCTTCATGCCGTATGACTGAATATATTTGTCTCGGTGCAACACCGGAAATGGACAAGTCTTCGGCTATCTTCTTCTCCGTAGGATTCAACCGTCCAACATACGGATGACCCAACAGTGTCTCGGAAATCTCATGATTGTGGATTCCATTCTTCACTTGTACTGACCACTTCCCTTCTTCTTCTTTTCTAATCTGGATCGTGAATGGACAACCACATTTTCTCGTTCCAGCTTTCTTTCTTGGAACTTTATTTTGGATAACTGTGTCTTTCTTGTGCGATCTGAACACACCACCTCTTTCACAGCCAACCATCAGACTTTGTCGTCCCGGGCGATTTCGGGCCGATCTGGATATCACTAGAACCAACTTGTTTTCCAGTCCAACTTTTCGACACCATTGTACCGTATCGTCGCTTGATTGAAACGAAAGATCGGTCCAAAATAAATGCCCTACATCGATTGCAATTGGAGCATGTACCGCAACCTCGGAAGATCGCAAGTCCTACAATAGAAGTTAAAAGTCAAAACTAAACAACTACATAAAGCGTATTATTATTTATAGAGGAGTCTGTACTTGGTTACAAGTTGAGACACTTCAAGCGTATCTGTCTGCAACATATAATCCTTAGTTCTCTAAAATTTAGTTATAAATGTAATATAGTTATCCTTAGTTCTCTAAAATTTAGATATAAATGTAATATAGTTGCTACTTGAAAGTAACATCATAATGCCCAGACACAAACGGTGGTGAACCCATAAATAGTGAAATTCTTGCTTAATTTTGCTTTAACATATATCTGACATAATGAAATTCTTGCTTAATTTTACATTAAGCTTACAAGTTCTCAGTTTCAATTTTAGATATAAAGAAATGTTAACGTAGTATTATATGTTTGGTTCTGTTGCTATGTTTTCACTTTTCAACCTAGTGAGTGCAAAATGAGAATTTAACTTTGAAAGCTTTGTAATATTTCCTTGTCATATTTCCTTGGACACAGAGGACTGCCACAAATGTGACAGTCCTTCATATTTATAGGACTGCCACAAATGTGGCAGTCCTTCACATATATAGGACTGCCACATCTGTGGCAGTCCTATATATGTGAGGAACTGCCACATTTGTGGCAGTCCTCTGTGTCAAAGTCCAATTTTTGACCCGAAGTAAATGTTAAGTGTAGTTACCACGAGGGTTTCCGATGCGTCGAAATGTTCTTCGAAAGTTGTGGGAGGAGAGTATCCAGCATTTGATGGTCCCAGTTGTTCCATTTTCTATTTTTTTCTACATTAAACACAAAATTCAACTTTTATATGTAAAATTTAGGTTAAATCTTAAAATATTACACAAAAATAAATTCGACGACTTACAAATTAATGGAAATTAATGGAAGAAGTGATTGACACTGTATTCTACCATAAATTTTAGGTTGGGGGACAATTTCACCTAGCTAGGGTTAATTATAGGTTTATATGAGGAGAAAAAAGGAGTGGAGAAAGAGAAGTAGTAGAGGGAGGAAGAAAGAGAGAGATGAAATCTAAAATAAAATTGGCTTATATAGTATTTTTTGGGCTGCCCCCCTAGTAAAAAAACACAATGGCAAACTTGTAATTTTTTGGAAAAAATTTTGGGTTGCCCCTTAGTAAATGTGGAGGTGCCCTTATAATTTGCCTTTAAAAATCATTCTTCAATACAAATGTAGAATAAATCATAAAGTTGACATAACAATGACATGGCAAGAACAATGTAAAATTGGTTGTCTAAATCTAGATAATACACTTCACAATAACTTTATTCCACATCATCAATTATGAATACGAATATTTGTAAAAAAATGTAGAAATGGAAGAGTTGTCTTGGAAGTTGAAAAAAATATATTTTTTTATTGTCCTCTCAATACTTATACATTAGAGCACCTTTCTATGTCATTGGCTTTTGTAAATGTAATCTTGTCACCTTGTGTTTCATGCCACCTAAGACTCGCAACAGATAACAAGACAATAGGGTTGGAAATGCTATGAGTTCAGCTACTCAGCAAACTTGCCGGAACATCCATATCTCGATCAGTCATTAATGATCATCCATATCTCGATCTACTAACACCAAAACTCACTTCCATTTCTATTTTTATTTGTCACTAAAGATCAACCTATATTGTAGGAGCTGTAGTAATACCTTAAAAAAAAAACTAATGCCGCCTTTGTTCCAATAATAAGATGGTCTCTTGTCCGCCCAAAGGATTTGAGGAAAAAAGAAAAGTAATTAGCAATGGAAGAAATTAATTTTCCACATTTAAGTATTCATTTTCCTCTCCAAAAATTTTTGCTATTTCCAAACATCTGGAAGGAAAAATCAATAAGAATTATAATTTCTCAAAAGAAAGGAAATATCTAAAAAGTTACACAACCATTAGAGAAATTTGAGTAAAATCAAAGGCACAGATTTAACAAATGAAACAGGCGTTGGCGAAGATGAAAATCTAGAATTAATGAAAATAGAAGCCATCCATCCTTTAAGAATAAATTGTCATTTTCCAGTCTGAACCATAGCAATGACAGATTATCAGTAATTTGAGGATGCATAATTCTAGTTGTGCCCACAACAAATCTTCAGTAGATTTTCAGAAACATGTCATTCGGTAAAAGAAATAGCCACTCTTGTGGCATGTTAAGTCATAAATGCAAAAGGCAAAACACTACCATCCTATAAGATCACAATAAAAATCCAAACATTAAACTCAAATAATAAAATCCAATAAGTTGAGACACATGCAAACAAAACACAAAGCATAATATCCATGATTTCTTATCTAGTAGTACTTCATCAAGGTTCATTCCTTGTGACAAAACTGCATAATAGAGTAGTGCTATTGCTAAAACATTAAAAAGCCCAAGCTCGATAATCCATTTTCTACCTCCAAAAAACCTTGCTTAAGCTTCCAGAGTAGGTACTTCTTCTATGATTGCCTTAGCAACAGGCTTGGCCAACAGGTCCGTATACTCCTGATACGGGGACTTCACAAAGCGGGTCTCAGTCCAGAGATCAGGTGTCAAGAAACCATAAGTTTTCATGAGGCAATCAAATGTAGCCTGCACATCAAATAAGACTTTAACAATGAATAACCACAATGATTTGAGTGAACAAAATAACATCAACAATATACAAATGAAAAATCTTCTAACGGTAAAGCAGCATAGCAGCCTATCCATAACTAAATATTAGACAGTATCAAAGGGTAGACTTAGATCAACTGCCAGTTTCAAAAACTAGTCAAACGGAACCATCGCCGGGATGATGTTATAAGACTTCAGGTCAACACTTCATGAATGCTACCACAGCAGCTTCACAATGATAAAATTATATAATACAACTTGGGATTATATTAAACCCTTAACAAGCTAATGTTTATGTTGGGGGCTACTGCTCTCCAATCAGTAATAGCCAAGCTATAAAGATTATTAGACTAATAATCAGACAGTAAACATGGATCTATTGTATTTTCACCAGTATGATACCCGGTCAAATTCCTGACCTCTCGGCCGCCAACACGCCGCATGTCATCACATCTCCTCCCCACGTTGCATGGATCAATTGTACTTTCACCAATCAGACAGTAAACATGGATCCAACCTCACCCTCGGCCTCCATAGCACCTCTCACCATCTTGTCTCCCATCACTAAACTCATTTCCACCCAACTCATCCCATTGACACAACAAGAGACCCATCAGAATCCATCTATCATCGTTACTTTTACTTATTACAGGAGGAAATCCTACTTGAACCAAGCATAGGATCTTACAAATCGAGACTAAAATCCTGTAAGTAGGACAGAATCCATCCAACTTACAAGTTACCAAACAGGACCTTAGTGTACATTAATATAGATCCAGTATCAAATTTGAAAATTTGAACAAAGGCTTCTCCACAAATGTATGTTATATACATCAGTACCATGTTTGAAGATGAGGTTCTAAAAAATGTTCTCCTTTATCCTACAAAAAATGGTAGGTAAAAAGAATGGTGTCCTTATAGTCTAATTATTGGTTAAAAAAATAAGGATTGACACTCAAACTTTCCCCCTTGCCCCCGTGAGAAACAACTATTTGTTCCTGCTTTGCTTAGAAAGATATTTGATAGTTAGAGAAAACCTCCCCATATCAAAAAATCTGTTATCTCGTCCAAAACTGACCTTAATCTTGTCAGTAAGGAACATATCAAATCATCAGATATGAAAAGATGCTTCTGCTCCTTCAGTCTTCTAGCATACAAAAAACATGCTCACTAATACCCTAGAAACATGGAAAACAATAAGAAAGCAATAAATCCTCTTCCTTGTTGGCTTCTTTAATCCAAAGACCTTTTTGATGAAAAATCAACATTCATCATCCATGAATTCTCTCTCAGTACTAGGGTAATAAAAATTTAAACTATCTAAATTTCGCACAAAGTCGAGCAAAAAAATATTTATACTGATCATCATGGGAATATACTTTTACAAGGTAATAAACAAGAAACATAACCGGACATGCAGAAGAAAGGCCTCATAACCATGACAAATATCAATGTCTACTGTTTTTTGGTTTCAAAAGCACCTTTTAAGGGAGGAAATATAGGTTCAAATAGAAGAAAACAACTTGAAATCAACTACTTATTTGGATTAAAAAAGAAAAAAAAAATGTTAGTAACATAATAAAGCATCAGAGAGATTCCCAACAAGACTTAAGTCATCATCCTCGTTATAAATGAGTAACTGATGTCCCTGTCTATTTTCTCATCACTTGCAGAGAAATCTATACTCAAAACCCAAAATTAAATTGAATACAAAATTTAATAGGAAGAAAAATAATCTAGTTTTTCCATCTAATTTGGATGAATAAGATGATACTTCTGGAAGCTACAAGTAGGCAAGAGAAAGGTATAACAATAATAAACTATTTGAAGCATACTACTAGCATAGGTGATGAGATTTCTTGAAAAATACTGGGAATATTAGACCAAATCACTTTCTGGTTAGAAGCTTGAGATTCTCTCACTCACTCAGATAAGCTGTTTGGAAATATAAAAACATAATTTCACAAAATACAAGTGTAAGAAGAAATTGCCATAAAAGTCCACAATTAGATAGTAATTGGCAATGCCTCAGATTAAGTACTTTTCATAGTTTTAGGCACTCAAAGTATATTTAAACCCATCATTGGCATTTCTGCAAGAACTGACTAAGACATGCATAAACAGGAAAAATGTAAAAAACAAAACAAAAATGAAATCATCCAAAAGCAGACATGCAATTGTCAAGCAAAATATCAGAGCTTGGAATTTTTAATTACATACCATAGGGATAGGAAACATCAATGAGAATAATAAAACTAAGAAACAGGAAGCTGAGAGGTATTTTCTAACCAGAAACATAGTAGCAATTTTCTATTTGATAAGGTAGTGAGAAGAAATTATATTGTGGATCAAAAACTTGAAACATATGATATTGCCTATAACTATAATAGGAAAAGGTTTGGACTAATGCCAGAGGGATATTGAAGATATTTAAGTCAAATTAGATGTCGACACCTAAGGGTTGTGCTACTCAGCTAGCAATAGAAACAATTAAACTACATTTTGTCTAAATTGAATATAGGTAACATGCTACAAAGCAAAAAACTTAATGAAGGTGACATGTCCATGTCATGTCGGCCTAAATTAACAACAAAACAAGCTACAAGCCTCCAAAATAAACTAGGTTACACCACACTTGATGTGGATCCACAACATGATGTGTTCATGCAACAAAGCTAACATGTACGGTCTAGCAATCAAAAAAAACATATTGAACTAAACAAAATATAACATAGTGCAATGGACATAAAAAATGAATGGTGTCAATACTGCTCACTGTTTTCTTATTCAGTAGGGTATCATATTGTCCTAGTAATAGATGATTTATGACATAGATAGACTAGAATATTAAAATTTGCGTCTCCTACGGAAATAAATTTTCAAAAATCTTATCTTAGCAAGACATCTCAATAGTCCAACTTATTTCAGAAGATAGAATTGTCTGAAAACAGAAAAAAAAAATGAAAGTTTTATATAAACCTCTTCACTAAACCAACAGGTGACAATAAATGTCATGAAAATAAGATTTTTTTACATATCTACTGAGAAGCAGGACGCAATTATGTTAGCTTGATCTCTAATGATTCAGTAATAGAAAATAGAACTTCAAAATCATTCAACTTTTCCTATAGAATCGATCACATTTAAACCATTCAGTAGAATTGGTACCATGTGACCAACAAAAGCTAAGGATCAAACTAGTTCTACTCCATGGGTGGAAGACATTTTTACTAGTACAAACACTTAACTAAGCATCAACTATCATTCCCAAGATTATACCTCCAACAAGAACGACAACGGTCGTGCGCACTATTAAGTATCAACTAGTAAAACTCATGGTTTCCTTGATTATACCTCTATAACGACATTGGTCTTGCCTCTCCCATTGAGTTAACAGGGTCATAATCGAGTTATTATTGTGCCCACGTTATAATTCATCTATTTTCCTTATGTTAAATTTACTAAACATCGTTTCAACGTAAACTAATTAACATATGTAAGGCCAGTGTCTATCAATTTTCATCCATCTAAACTCATTGGAATCTACTCAAAAACTAATCTTTTGAGAAGCTCAAACAACCAAATATAAAAAACCTACATGCATGATAAATAGGTAAAACAAACCGAACAATTAAACATCAATAATCAACAAGAAATAAAAACTGAGTAAATATTTGAAAGCCAATATATACCTTGACAAAGTTACCAAGAGTCTTGGTAGACCCCCTGGAGCTCGTAAACACGTCCTCGATCCCAGCAAACTGCAGCACCTTCTTCGGAACCCTGGCCGCGACGATCCCGGCACCCCGGGGCGCCGGGACCATCCTCACCGTCACCGACCCGCACTTCCCGGTGACCTTGCAGGGAACGGTGTGCGGCTTCCCGATCTTGTTCCCCCAGTAGCCCCTCCTCACCGGGACCACCGACAGCTTCGCGAGGATGATCGCCCCGCGGATCGCGGTCGCCACCTCCTTGGCGCACTTGACGCCGAGCCCGACGTGCCCGTTGTTGTCGCCGACGACGACGAAGGCCTTGAACCGGGTCCGCTGTCCGGCCCGGGTCTGCTTCTGGACCGGCATGATCTTCATCACCTCGTCCTTGAGGGAGCCCGGGAGGAGCGCGTCGACGATCTGGTGCTCCTTGATCGGGAGCGAGTGGAGGTAGATCTGCTCGATGGACTTGATGGTCCCGGCGGCCACGAGGCGGCCGAGCTTGGTCACGGGGACCCACTTCGTCTCCTCCTCGTTGCGTCCCCGGCCGCCGCGACGTCCTCCACGGCCTCCCCGGCCTCGGTCTCCACGGCCGCCACGGTCACCTCGGCCGAAGCCGCGTCCGAATCCTCCGCGCTCACCGGTGGTTCCTCTGTCCGCCATTGGAAAACTAGGGTTAGGGTTTGGGTAAGGTTTCTTTCTTTTTTTCTTTTTTCTTCTGGAGGCGGAGGAAGAGAGTGGGGAATTGAGAGAGTGGATGGGGGCTTATATACGTGGTGAGATTTTAGGGTTAGGGTTCTCGATGATCAGGTCACCTTCTTGTTATGGTTACCGCTTCTTGGGTTATAGGCCCAGTGGGCTATTGCTTATTGGGCTTATTTTCTATAATTATTGATCATTTAAATTTATGAAAATATATTGGACCTAGATCTAACAATGTATACTTCTATCTATCTATACTAATCAATACTAATATATAATTAAAATAATATCAAATTAATAATTAATATAAGGTATAGTATTAACTTGCTAAAACTATTACTATTTAAAAATAAATATGTTATTACTCTATCTATAGTGCGTCGTACGTACTATAATATTAAAAAAATAGATGAAATCTTAAGTTATATTAAATATTTTTAATATAATTTGAATATATTTTAGTTAATTTTGTAATAGATATTATTTTTTTTAATTTATGATATGTGTTTATACTTAGTGTAAATATAATTTAAATATTGAATATATTTAAAAATCGGTTATATATTTAGTTAGAATTATTTAAACTAGTAAAATACATGCTTCATAGTTAAATTTTTTTAAAAAATTTAAATTATTTAATGGAGAATATACATACACCTTGGACGACTCTTTTTAGAGCCTTACTTTGATTTTTTTCCAACTTAACACGTAATTGTATTAGTTAATCAGATAAAATTAGATTAAAATAGTATTATATTCAATTACATGAATATAGATTTTGTATTTGAATAAAACTTTCAAACAAATTTGGTGATAAAATATTACAAAAGGTTGTCCTTAATTTAATTCCCCAAAAACAATTTTTGGTTTGCAAAATTATGTCCAAAATGCATAAAATTGGTTTATGTTGGTTTTGTTTATCAAAACTCTGTTTACAAAACCTACTTTTCAAAAATAAATTGAAAATTAAAAGTACTTTTTATGGTCTACGAAACCAAATCACAAACACAAACTAGATCTAAATGGCCCTTTTGTTAATATTTTAATTAATTGAAAATTAAAAGTTTGGTAAGTGGTTTATTTTACTAATGATTTCTTTTTTATGGACAGTTATCCTGTAGATTTGGTTTCACATTTGATTTTAGTCAGTCAGATGCTATTATGGGCTGGGCCATGATCAGGCCTGATTAAAAGGAAAGGATGAGGAAATGGTCCACTTTTGATGGGCTACGTACTGATCCATTTTCACGCTACAAATCAGAAATGGGCCTTGTTTGGTTGCAGAAGCCATAGGAACTTGAATAGTCCTTGGAATTTTGTTACTGCTGATCTCATTTGGTTTTTTTGGGTCAATTTCGAATCGAATCGTCATATTTCGGTTCCTAAAATTAAAAACTGGACTGAACTGTCCGACCCTACAGAACTGAAGCAACCCAATCCGTTGATGTTCGGTTCCAAACATATATTTTTTTAGTTTCTAAACTCCAAACCTAATGGTGAAATAAAAAAACTATGAAATAACCGGATTGAACCGAACGGAACGGAACCGAACCATAAGATCCGGCCCGCAATGTTTAGGTTAGATTTGATTCTCTTTTCATTCTTGCACACGCCTAGGAAACAATGATACATTGCAAGATTTGCATGGATTCCTTAAATTTATCATTTTTTTACACAACTTTTCCGAACAAATGATACAATGATACATTGCAACATTTTTTTACATTGCAAATCCATAGATTCCTTAAACAAATGATACATTGCAACATTTTTTTACATTGCAAATCCATAGATTCCTTAAACAATGATACATTGCAACATTTTTTTACCTTGCAAGATTTGCAATTGATTTGATGTCTCCCCGCGAATGATAATTGAGATATTAGTCTTTTCAATGTGCTATTCAAAAATTAATAAAAAAATGACTAATTTGTGATGCTTTCTTCCTCCTCCTTCACTATTTTTTTTTTTTTTCCCTTTTTTCCCTTCCTTTTTTATGCACCTAAAAATAAAACTCATTAGCACCAATTATTGTTAACCTCTTCATGGTCCAAACAATGCATTTAGGGCTGCTGTTGTTTACATATTGGCCCCTACAAAACTATGAAACTCCTTGTAGCTTTTACTACGTTTTCCCGAGTCCTTGCTCCCTTCGCTCTCATCTACCTATTTATCTTCTCTACGTTTTTTTATTTTATTTTACCAGTTGTTTGCAAATATTATAATTTATTTATTTATGTTGTGTTGGCAGTTTAGAATTATAAGTAACATAAAAACATGTCTTTGTTCCAAAACTTGAATAAAGATTTTTGTTGTTGTTGTTATTATTGTATAATAAAACCTATTGCAAGGGACCGGTGTGGACACGAAAGAAAAAGATGGTGCACACACTAATTTGGTATGACTTATCGTATTTGGAGTTTCTATGTCCTATCTAATACGTGATACATGATAATGAATTTCGAAGTAGTTTTGACCACTAGTTTGACACGTAATTACTTTTGAATATAATGGTGAACATCTAGACTAGTTTTTTTTGGGTGAATAAAAATGAACTTCTTTTTCATAATCCATTATACACAACTTTATATGTTTGTCCTCTTATTTGAATCCCGTCACACCAATTCTTCATTATTTTGTATTTTCTAAATGAGTTGTTTCTTTTTTCTACCTTTCATATCTAGCTCTTTCTTTATTCCATCTTTGTTGCTTGCACAAGTAAGCTCACACGTGGCAATGCACAAGAGAAGTTGAGGGAGGAAAAGTTATGAAAAAAATAAATAAATACAGGAGATAAAAATGTCAATTGTTTTTGTTTAATTTAATAGAATATTTTATATTTTTAATGGGTTAGGTTAATCATGGTGTCACGGACTTAGTATTTTAGGCCACACTTCGTCGTATGCGACGTACTATCTTCTTTTTCGAAGACTTGTGCAAGCCTTCTCGAACCCGCTTAGCTAGAATGCTAAATTTATTAAGAGAAGAGTAGAGCAAATGAAACTCGTAGATGATTCTTCTATTAATTTGGAGAATGCTTACAAGTTTTTGCGGTGAGAAACAAATGTGACATTCCACTTATTTATAGTGGTCATAGGACTTAAATGGAAACATCAGGAACCATCTGGAACCGGCATATTTCAGGAATTATTCTAGTATTATTATAGTGACTAGATAAGTACAAAAAAAGTCTAAACATTCAGAAATATCATGAGACATCTATATAGATATTGAGCCTTTTAGAAGATACTCGGGTCTTCTGGAAGGGTCTCGGGTCCTTCTAAAAGATTTTCGGATCTTCTGAAATATTCCACCATCTTCTGGAATACTCCACAAATATTATGTAAGCTTTCCGCATAACCTTGATTCGTGGAAGGCTATGCTATTTTGCCTAGGATGGGGCGTAAATTTTTAGGCGTTACAGTGGGCTCTCGTGAGTCAATTGTTTGTAAAATTTTTTTTTTGAGATAACAATTGTTTGTAATTAGGAAAGATATACAAGTAATTAACAAGATTAAAGGGCATTGAGTAAAAAATTACAAAAGTAAAGGACTCGCAAGGAAAAATGAAAAAAAAAATGCTAAAACTTTGAAACACCCTCCCACAAGAGTACCAATTTTTATTTTTATTTTTGTATTTCTTCTTATCGGCTGCCTTAGGCCCATCTAATAAGGCTGTTTCCATTTGGGCTCAAGGCCCACTCACAAGCCCATTTGATTTAATTTGCGAGAGGTTTAAAATAAATCGTGCACCGTTATGTTTGCTTATCAAAATGTATAAACTCTACAAACAATAATTTATACGGTCATACAATTTACCAAGAACATGCACAAACATATGAGTTATAAATTTTTTTTACAAACATATGAATTTTCTCTGATACAAGTTCAAACATAAACTTTTCTGAGCATAATTTGGACATGCTCTGTACAAAACAATTCACCTTTCAAGTAACAAATTGGTTACTAAGAACACTAAATAGTACTCCATCTAAAAAAAAAGTGCATAATTAACAGAATAATCAAGGATCCTGATAACCTCAACAACATAGGGAAGATAAAACAGAAAAGCCCAATCCTATGGTACCTAGATCTCGTTTGGTCCGCGGAATGAAGGAAAGGAAATTAATTTTTGATATATATATATATATATATATATATATATATATATATATATTTTGGGAAATTGTAACTCCAATCAATCTCCTTTCCGGTGTTGAGAAAAATCAAAAAAATTGTGAGAGAAAGTGAATCCTTAGAGAGGAAAAATGAATCGTTGGATTAGTGGGAGGAATCATTTTCCTTTCTCTTGTGAATTAAATTTTGGTTTAATTGCAACTTAATACCCTCAACTATTTCGATTTTTTAAGTTGATATCCTAAACTTTTTTTACTTAACCACTTAATACCATCAACTATTATATATTTTCAATTTCATACCCAAAAATTAAAAAAATCCGAAATTACCCCTGCCTTCCCCAACCCCCTTCTATCCGCTCCCACCCCTTCCCCACAAAATTCGCCCCCGTCCCCCTCCTCCCTCCCGCCTCCGGCCCCCACCGGTCTAACGCACCACCCAACCCCGCTCCCAGCTAATAGTGAAGAAAAAAGAAAGAAGATGAGGCAACCAATATTTGCATACATGATCTTTGAGAAGCTACAGATAACACATATATAGTTAGACTTTTTCTGGATGCCTACTGTTTGGTTGCTCGATGGAAATGAGTAGAGTCTTATGTCAAGGTGAAAAGAACTGTGGTTGGGGGTGGGATTATGAGGTCTGGGTCAATTATAGTCGATCCACCAACAGGAGAACTAGATGGGGAGGGACCAAAAGCAACACTGCTGCTTTGTTGGGGCCCGGATAGAGAGAGAGGGGGAGGGGGTTGCAGCCATCTCGTTCGTACGCGGCGCTTGACCCCGACGTCACCGTCGGAACTCAACATATCACAAGCGGGAAATGAATGCGGGGGGTCGCAAGGGGGGCAGCTGAGGGTAGGGGACAACGGGAGGGGGGGTGGGGCGCGAAGGGAGGGTGGGCCGGGCGGAGGGGTGGCCGGAGTGGCTGGAGGTTACGGGGGTGGAGGGAGGCTGCGCCGGGGTGGTTGGAGGGAGTTTGAGGGGGGTGGGTGGGTTGGGGGATAGTTTTTAGTTTTGAGCAGGGGCATTATTGTCCAAAAAAATTCGGGTATCAAGTTGTACCGAAAAAAAGTTTAGGGTATCGAGTTGAAAAATAGGAATAGTTGAGGGTATCAAGTTGCAATTAAGCCTTAAATTTTTTTTCCTCCTCATTTCCTTTGACATCCAAATAAAGGAAGTGAATCACTTTCCTTTCCCAAGGCTCCATCCGTGAACCAAACGTGGCCCTAGTGGTAACCCTTGTTAGCAATTCGGCAAATGGAAAAAATTCGGAACGGCAAAAGTACGAGTATAAATCGGCATAATATAAATAAAATACGGTAAAAAATTCGGTCAAAAATTCGTCTAACGAAAAACATTCGGATCAGATTTAATTCGTGTTTAGTACGTTTCATATGAACCAATTCGGCACTAAAAATTCAGCATATATATAGGGCTCATCCACCTCTACTCTTTCATAAACAAGGGTTCAGTGTGAGAATAAGAAGATGTTGGATGATGGAAAATCGAAAGATTTTTCTTTGATTGTTGCAAGCAACATGTGCAAAGACTTTTGAGTTTCTTTTTTTGGTTACTGTGAGACTTTTTATTCTTTTCTTTTGATAATTTTTAAGAATTGTGCCAGTCTTAATATCTAATAGCAACAAGAGTCAAGAAAGTTCAGACTGTTGGGTTTCTTGGTCACATTTTTTTGGCCAATTTTTTTAAAAATTCGTACGGTACGCATTTAAAACGCCACAGGCTTAAAATTCGCGTACAAATCCAAATTTTCAAAAGTACGTAAGTATCATACGTTTATGTAAGATACGGAAAAATTTGCGTATAATACGCATTTTATTCGGGTGATTGCTAACAAGGGTGGTAACTATTTAAGGTAGGTGAAAAAGACTAAATTGTAACTAAACATCATGAACTTTTTTTCGATTTGCAAGTTGTATTTATCCTAAACTATCTAATAACTTGATACCATACAATATTATATTAGCAAATAAATATTTTAAAATTTTCAAAAGTACAACTTGCTGTCCTTAGAGCATCTCCAAGACTCCAACACAGGATGCAACTAGAATAACTACCATTTTGGTGTGCCAAATCACAAAATCAAACCTCCAACGCACACACATGATGCAAATGCAAAAATGATGATTCACTCTCTTGGATACAAAAAATGGATCAAGAGGAAAGAGAAATTCATAAGACGCTAATGGAATAACTATCATTTTGGTCCCAAATCACAAAATCAAACTTCCAACGCACATGATGCAAATGCAAATGCAAAAAATGAGGATCCAGTCTCTTGGATGCAAAAATTGGATCCAGAGGAAAGAGAAATTCAGAAGACATTAATGGAATAACTGTCATTTTGGTGTCCCAAATCACAAAATCGAGCCTCCAACGCAGGATACAATTGGAGATACAAAAAAAAAATGATTTACTTGCTTGGACTGACTTAAAAAAAAGTTTAAGAAATGGTTACCAATTTGATTACTTGGGTTGGATTATGTAACTTTATTGAAAAATGAAATAAGGTATCAAAGTACTGTATCAGTAAACAAATTAGTGTTTTAATTACTTGATTTGGTTACAATTGGATTGGAGATGCTTTTATGTTGTTAACTATAGTACCCTTAATAGTTTAGTTGTTCTTAGTGATACCCCCACCTTAGGGGCATAGAGAGACAAGTTACAAATCGGTACAAATTTGAAATATATAGTTGCTAATTATATTTTTTGTGTTAAAAAGTTGTTAATTTTGATAGCTTAGGAGTATAATTTGCAAATGGGTAAAGATTTAGGATGGTTAGTTGCCAGCGCCGGCCCAAGATTAAGTCAGACAAGACTTCGGATTTGGGCTCACAACCCTTCTGTGTTTAAGACAACACCTAGACTCAGCATAGTCCCAATATAGGTCGGGATAATGGATGACCATTCAAAATTGGCCTACAATAAAGGTCAAGGACAACCAAAACTAGCTCCGGATAAAACAATGAAATCCCCTGGACCGGTCCTGTTGCAAATTAGCTTGAAAAACGTATATTCAACTTGTTATAACCTAATGGTTGTGTTGAAAACTGCTTAAAGTTCTTGTAACCCTTTTCCTTACATTGAAAAAAAGAGAGGCAAAGTAAACAAAATCTTTAATGTTATATACAGTAAATAATTTCAGGAAAGCTGTGGATTTTCTTGGATTTAGCACTACTCTAGCTAGCTAGTCTCCATAGGATCTCAATTAAGTACTACAAATGACCTACAAATGCAATACAATAACTTGCTTACTAGCTAGTGGTGTACTATATGATACTATTTCAATTGTCCCTTTACCTAGCTATCCCCAAATAGGTGCCAAAAGGGTTGGTCTACAATGAAGGTCCATTGTTTGAAACATAGTTTTTTCTCCTGATGATAAGCACTCACAGAAGCAAAGGTTAGTGGGAAGAAAGCTAAGGGGATCCCCAATCTCGTAGGACATGTGATGTGAATAGTGGGTGTACTATTCCATTCATTTTCATGACCAACTTGTCCTTTCAAACCCTAACAACACTTATACTAATTGGATGGTTGTGTGATTCTTGCAATTTATATAAGTTTCCTACTTGCTCTAAAACCTAGAGGTGATTATATTTTGGCGGCCAAGTGGCTTAATATATAAGGCCATGCCAGAACCTAACCCAACCTAACTTTTCAAGATTATGGAACGGTTATATAGGCCAAGAGGGAAGTAAACGACAACATCAACTTCTAGAATAATCCGAGCTCTCTAGCCTAATTGTATTAGAGCGGACGCTTGGAGGGACTGGTAAGGTTCGAGTCTCCAATTATGTGTGTGAGTGAAATTTAAAAAAAAAAAAAACTTCTAAAATTAATTAGCATTTAGATTAGTATTTAAAAGTACGTGGGAATTAATGGAGGACCCTATGCTCGCTCTTTATTAATCTTACTCAATTGTATGTTAATTAGGGAAGCTATATATGACCCATTTTGCAAAGTTCTCTCATCATGGAATATATCAGCCTTTAGGTTTTTAATGCGATAATTGGTAGGCTATGACCGATCAAAAATATGTATATTTTCTACTATATAATGGAACTTTAAAACGGCTCAAAAATGAGTCGTTTAAGCCGTATGTATATCATGATCTATTTTATTTATAAAAAAATATGTAAAAAATTGAAAAAAGTTTAAATTTGTCAAAATGAAAAATCGAACTCAACCAAACAAAAAATACATCGCACCTTAAGCACACGAATTAGAAGAAATATTTGAATATATTGTATAATATTCTTATTATACGTTATTATACGTGCAAAGCACGTGCATTTACTAGTATATATATCTTGTAGTTTTCTTCTTGTATGTTTGTTACTTTATAACATTGTGTGTCCAAGTGTCCAACTCTTCTAAGTACGTTGCTAAATTGCAAGCTCCTTCAGTCTAGAAATTAATCAGACAAAAATGAAGAAAGAGCAGTCGAGATGCTAGGCAGGCTAATTGTGCTATAACAATTAATGAATTAATGATCATTTATTAATCAGAATCAATCCAATGGACCATCCAAGTGTTCATGAGCGTTTACTTGATAATTGGAATTTAGAGATGGAGGATGAACACATGTTGCTCGCTTCAAAGTTAAATGAATGTGCCACAAATGACAATAGAACGAACATGATCTACATGGCCGGTCATGATATGTATGGATGTGGAGTAGAACTCCCAAACAAACAGAAGAGATGCATAGTGATTGAAGAAAAAGAAGAAGTTAATATGAAAGTGGAACAATATTCGAGCTTAATATCGAGACGATCATGCAACAAGCCCATGGATCACCCGTCAAAAGAAAAACTAATTGTCTTTAGACAACCTTTAACTTAATTAGTGAATATATATATATATATATATATATATATATATATATATATATATATATATATATACTAATTAAGTTAAAGGTTGTCTAAAGAGAATTAGTTTTTTTTACGGGTGATCCATGGGCTTGTTGCATGATTGTCTCGATATTAAGAGCTTAATATCGAGACAATCATGTTGGAAATTTTCTTCAAAACTTCGAATTAAAATCTGCAAAGAAAATAAATTAAATTAAAGTTACCGGCCTCCGGGGAAGTCGCGCACGAAGCACTGTCCTAAGAGTTAGTTCGGGTCTATGTGCAGACTGAATCCGAACGTCCATAGTGATAAAATTTCCGCTCCACCGGAATCTCGTTGCCGCACACGACGTCGAGAGAATGACCCCGACTTAGCTCCGTCCAGAGCAACAAATGAAGAATAGTATTTCAAGAGGGAAGAGAATTTGAGAGAGAGAGAGAGCTTTCACAATGATCCTTTTTTTTCATGTCAAAGAGAGGAGGAGGAAACCTCATTATATAGACTATTGCCAAAGGATAGAATAATGAGGATATTAAAATAGCCTATTAAATTTTAACGTTACAAAAATTGTAGCACATGATAAAAATGTGATACATTGAATCTGGACATGATTCAAACATTTAAAAGTTATAGAATAAATAAATTGTAACGATTGAAAAAAAAAAGATGAAGAAATTTGTTTTTGTAAATAGTAGCAACAACTACAACAATCCCCCCCCCCAAAAAAAAAACCAAGTTCCGAAATAATAGAGGAAAGAAACGAAAGAGGAAAGTTAAAGGTGAGAAAGATTTCTGGGCAGTTGAATACTATGCATAAATGAGATGGACTACAGCCTTGAATCTCACGTAGTGACTATTGTCTTTGTCTGAAGAAGAACTTGATGGACTACGCCTTGAATCAGTCTTCTTGAACCAGACTCAGAAATTAGTACACATAGTACGCTAGAGGTACTTGGGTCTATTGGGTGGCGCGTTTGATTGGCCATGCGCACTTTTACACATTCATGAGAGTTGTCTAGGATCATCCTGTCCTATAGTCGCGGCCATCACGACCTCTCATATAGGTAAGTTCTCAAGGGTTGGTGATAGGAATCAACCTTGCATATCATGCTTGGACTTATTAAGAGTTTTAAAACTCACCCTATCCATATCACAAAAGGAACACTGTCACCATAGGGATGGAATATCAATGTACACATGTATAGCCTCCTGGGCTTTTATTTTAAAGAGAACTTAATCTCAAGGTCAGTGTTCCATAATAGTCACCTAGTCCAGCTTGTTTCTACCCATTGAACCGGCTTCTTGGGATCTCCAGTCAGACTCGGTTAGGTTGCCACTGCTGGTGACTATACTATGGGCTTAACTCCATCCCCCTCGATGATTCTAGGATCAATGTCCTAGACAAACTCTTCGTCAAGAGTAAACAGACTCTTCGTCAAGAGATTTGTAAGTTCTTTTATGACTTTTATAGTCAAGAACAACATTTTTGCCATTTAGGCTCTTTTAATTTCATGAAACGCAGCTGCAGGTACCTGTTCATCTTAGAATTCACAAGATCATGCTTTTAGGAGTTCTTTAGCATAATTTTAAAAAAAAGGTACATAAATATGTATATCATATATATGGACAATAAGATTTCTAAGCCATTCGACTTCTGTACAGGTAGTGTCCAAAGTTATTATTTCAGAGTCCATAGTACTTCTGGCAATGATAGTCTGTTTACATGATCCTCAGGAGATCGCAGCTCCTGCTAGGGCAAAAGTATATCCAGTTGTGAATTTCACATCATGTGAATCAGTTACCCAATTAGCATCTGAGTAACCTTCTATGATATCAGGGTGTCTAAAATAATGAAGTTTATAATCTAGAGTACCCTTAAGATATCTAAATACTCTGTCTAATACAGTCCAGTGTGTCTGATTTGGGTTACTAGTATATCTACTTAGTCTCCCAATAGCAAATGCAATATCAGGTCTAGTCCTATTTGTTATGTACATAAGGGACCAAATTATTTGTGAATATCTATGTTGTTCTATAGGTGATTCTGCATTCTTCTTGAGAACAACATTACTGTCATAAGGGGTAAGGGTATGTTTCTTGTCAAAATACGCAAACTTCCTTAGCATTTTCTCAATTAAATGTGCTAAGGATAGAGTATAGCCCTCTTTTCTTTTGGACACTTGCATTCCTAGGATCAGATTTGTCTCACCTAGGTCTTTCATATTCATATCAAATTGGTTAGAAAAATAATTCTTAGTGTTATTTATCAGTTCCAGAGAAGATCCTAGAATAAGGATATCATCAACATACAAGCATAAAATAACACAACTTTCATTTATATTTTTAGAATACAAACATTTGTCATATTCATTTAGCACAAAACCAAATTATATAATGACTTTGTCAAATTTGTTGTGCCATTGCTTGGGAGCTTGCTTTAGGCCATAAAGAGATTTTACTAATCTACAAACCTTGTTTTCTTGGCCTTAAGCAATAAAAACTTTCAGGTTGCTTCATATATATATATATATATATATATCTTCCTCTAAATCTCCATTTAGAAATGCTATCTTTACATCCATTTGATGGATCGGCAATTCATGAATGGAAGCTAGGGCTAGGAGGGTTCTGATAGAAGTGATCCTAGCTACAGGAGAGTAGGTATCAAAATAATCTGGTCCTTTTATTTGGGTAAATCCTTTGGCTACTAATCTAGCCTTATATTTCTCTATGGTACCATCGACTCTAAGTTTTTTTTCCTCTTGAAGATCCACTTACAACCTATGGGTTTACTACCTAAAGGAAGGTCTGCTAAAAATCAAGTATTGTTCTCCATAATGGAGTTGTACTCATTGTTAATAGCTTCTTTCCAGAAAGGGACATCAGGAGAGGATATGCCTTCTTCATAAGTTGAGGGATCACCCTCTATCAAAAATGTGAAGAATCCTTCTCCTAAAATTTTTTTTTCAATCCTTTTTTTTACTCCTTCTAGGTTCTATCCTTGAAGGGAAAAAAGTTTTCAAAGTAAACTGCATCTCTAGATTCAATAATTGTGTTATTAGAGATTTCATTTACTTCAGAATGGGTTACAAGAAATCTATTGGCACTGCTATCTACGACATATTCTATGAATACAACATCTACAGTCTTAGGTCCTATCTTCCTTTTTTGGGTTTAGGAATTCCTACCTTAGCTAGACATCCCCAAACTTTGAGGTACTTAATCCTAGGGGTTCGACCTTTCCATAACTCATATGGTGTCTTATCATTAGTCTTACTGGGTATCCTATTAAGAATATAACAGGCTGACAATAAGGCTTCTTCCCAAAGATTATCAGGAGCACCTGAGCTGAGAAGCATGGCATTGACCATGTCTAACAGGGTGCGATTCTTTCTTTCAACAACTCCATTGGACTATGGTGAATAAGGAGCAGTTATCTCATGAATAATTCCGTATTCTTCACAGAGGTTAGTTATATCATTTGAGGTGTACTCTCCACCACGATCTGATCTAAGGATCTTAATCTTTCTATCTAGCTGGTTCTCAGTTTCGAATTTATAGACCTTGAATCTGTCTAGAACTTCATCTTTGGTCTTAAGGAGGTAGGTGTAACAATACTTTGAATGGTCATCTATAAAAGTAACAAAGTATTTTCTACCGCCTCGGGTCAAGACCCTGTTGGAATCACAAACATAACTATGGATAAGTTCTAGGAGTTCAGAATCTCTATAAACAGATTTGAACGGTAATCTAGTGTGTTTGGCTTGAACACAAATCCCACATTTGTGTTCATCATCTATAGGAGTCTTAGGGATGAGATCTAAGTTCATTATCCTTTTAATAGATCCTAAGTTCACATGATCTAATCTACCATGCCAAACATTTGATGATTCAACATTAGCAACAAAGAGGGATTTGAACTTTTATTCATAGTACTTAAAATAAAGAGTCCATCTTTCATTTGAGTTAACTAATATATAAAGAAGTTAATCTCACAAATCTCTAATAACGTTTACTCCAAAGTCCAACCACCAATCATCGGTATTGAAAGAAATGTTTATATAGGTTGATAGCTTACAGACCTGAAGGTGCTAGAAGAACCATTCAGAATCATGTTAGCCTCTGGCTTGTTAGGGCCTTTTCCTTTGAAGGAGGTCTCCTTGGTGATTAGGTTTGGGTTTGCCATAGATTTATATCAGGTTTACTCAATAAAGATGGTTTAAGCTAAAAATTAACAGTTTAAATAATTTTAGTAATTTACCTTTAAAATTTTAGTTTTTCAAGTTTTGATAAGGTTGGGTTAGCTGTAGGGGCCGGATCCCAGCAAGCGGAGGTTCACTAGGAACACTTAAGTACCGGTCGCTTAGACGATTTTTTCGCCTTGTTGACAGAAGGGCCCTTTCGGCTTGTACCCAAACAAATCTGTACTTTAGAACTTTAAAATTAAAGGAGTTTACTAAATCAATAAACTGTTTACTTTAACCTAAATTAAAATATTGAGTAGAAAAAAAAAGTAAAAAAAATTGTCAATCTCTAGAACAGTCTTATAAGGCAACAATTTTTTATATAACTAATAATAAAGTGTATGTTACGAATATGGCGATTATTAGATAAGTAACAAATAACTTGTTAACATTAAGGCGCAATAAATGGCAAATATATAGTTAATATGGACAATTCAGTGGTAGGAAATTAAGTGATAGGCAAATTAGTGTAGATTAATGCATATCAATAAGCAATGAATTTTTTCGTGTACAAATATTTTATATTAACAACAATTCAATGCTCGACAAATAAATGTATCCACTAACAAATATTACGATTAATTGTATCCACTAGCAATTGAATGATAGGCAAATAAATATATTCACTAGCAATTGAATGCTAGGCAAATAAATATATTCACTAGCAAATAAATGTTAGGCAAATAAATATATTAATGAATGCTAGCCTTTTCAATGCTAAACAAATGGTATGTGACAACAACAAATTGTTGAAAAACAAAGTTTTCAAAGTGCTTGTAAGGGAATTAACAATTTCCTTAAAGTCAATTATTAACAATAGAGAAAATTTGCTAAAAGACATTGTGTATGAAGGCAGCAAATTTTTTTTGCTACATGGTGACAGAATGTTTTTAGCTTAATTATGTAGCTTGATTTGCTTTTAGCTATGTTAAGCTAGCCACTTACCTCTGGGTCATCAAAATTTCAATGCAAAAGTCTCTAACCGCTATAGGGACATCTACACTGCTACCCGCTACCTAAAACACACATGAAACTATGTATACTAAAACTGCACCTATATCCTACTGCACCCTATGCAGTGAATGATACACATTTGCATTCACATTTGCTAGTAATAGTATAATGTGATCTCAAATTCTTGTCATGCATTTGATGAATTACATGAGAATTTGAATTGTCTGGTTATAGTGCTGAAAAATTTAGTGTTTTGCTACGTTAAAGTGCCAGTTATGACTGGAAATAAACACATGCATTGTTTCTTAATGAGCTCTCATAAAAAAACAATTTTTTTCGTTTATGTTTGACAGAATGTTTTCAAAGGTTTTCTTGAGCAAGTTATCAACCAAATTATTTGTGTTCAAATTAAGAAGTCAACAGAACCAACGCTAAACAAATATTCTGAATATGAATAGTAGCAAATAATAAATATTATATGGTAAGCAACCTTTGCTAATAGTATGCTCACCTATGAAAATTTAGGCTAAGATATTCAGAGCTCAATTTTTAGAACTCAATTTGTAAGCCAACACAGAAGTCAATTTTCTTGCAAGCAAACAAACAAATTGTAAGCAAACTAACTGAATGTGGTTGCAAGCAAACAACTAATTATAGGCTAATATATTGAGAAGCAAGCAAACAACTGTGCATGTAACAGTAGGTTAATATTTGTATAAAAACTAACTCTTAGATTGTTGGAAATTTTATTCAAAACTTTGGATTAAAATCTGCAAGAAAATAAATTAAATTAAAGTTACCGGCCTCCAGGAAAGTCGCACACGAAGCACTGCCCTAAGAGTTAGTTCGGGTCTATGTGCAGACTGAATCCGAACGCCCCTAGTGGTAAAATCCCCGCTCCACCACTACCAGAATAAGTCGTTTTAGCGACGCCTAAAGACGTCGCTAAAACGACATTTTTCGTCGCTAAAAATATTTAGCGACGAAATTACCAACGTTTTTGGCTGGTCGCGGAAATGTAAGTCGCTGATCTTCTAAACGTCGCCAAACGTCGCAATTACCGACGTACACCGACGTATTTATACGTCGGTCTATTGCCGACGTCTACCGTCGTGTCGTCGGTGGATTAGCGACGTATCACTTCGTGTCGCTATGCGTCGGTAAATTTAGCGACGAAGTACCGTCGAGTTGTCGGTGGTTTAGTGACATGTTCGAAGTCGCAAAACGTCGGTAAATCCTGGGAATTCCTGGGATGATTACCGACGTGCACCGACGTTTTACCGACGTTCTTCGACATATATTGATGTCGCTAAACATCGGTACCCTGGGAATTCCTGGGATGATTACCGACGTACACCGACGTTTACCGACGCAAGAGGACGTCGGTAAACGTCGATAAACGCCGCTAAATCTGAAAAAAAAATAAAAAATAAATAAAATACAGAATGTCCATTTCTTCCTGCAGTTTAAAAAGCTAACTATTTCTCACTGTAGAATAGGATCCAAACAATCACAGAATGTCCATTTCTCACTGTACACAGGTTTCAGTCCCTATAACCAAGTCTACAACAATCACACAATGTCCAGTTCTCAGAATGTCTATTTCTCACTGTACACAGATTTCAGTCCCTATAAGCAAGTCTACAACAATATCACTTCACAATATGAAGCATTGTCGACTACTTTTTGACGATACTAATCCGAAATGGTATATAATAATCCAACACGGCTGATACCTATCGGATATGACCGATACCAAATCGATAAGGCCAATATGAATCCTAGCTATACGGCCGATACATATCGGATAGGACGATACCAATTCGCTAAGACCAATACCAACCGATACGGCCCATACCAAAACGATAGATCGATACTAATCCGATACGGTCAATACTTATAAGTACCTACGGTCCACAAGGTTGATCCGCTAGTACATCTATGTATGATCAACGAAGTAACGATCAATTTCAATTTGGATGTGAAAATCTGTATCGTAAGACAAACTAAACATAATCAGTTCTATTTCACATGCTTAATTGCCAAGTATGGGAATGAATGGCTCAGAACACAACACAAAATTTATTCTAGCATACATTAGTGTGAATCATCTATGTTCTGTACATATGGTGTAGTATATGTTCTTATCGTATCTAGTATCTGAAGGATATAACAGAATCAAGATGAACTCACATAATGTAATACTAAGACATCATCTACTGCTATATAAGATATAGTGATAGGTTGTCGTATCATCATTGCCGAGGGATGAGGGTCGGAGGACGTCGGTAAACGTCGGTAAACGTCGATAAATCTGCAAAAAATAAAAATAAAATAAAATATAAAATGTCCATTTCTCCCTGCAGTTTAAAAAGATAACCATTTCTCACTGTAGAATATGATCCAAACAATCACAGAATGTCCATTTCTCACTGTACACAGGTTTCAGTCCCTATAACCAAGTCTACAACAATTACACAAAATATGGGAACGAATGGCTCAGAACACAACCCAAAATTCATTCTAGCATACATTAGTGTGAATCATCTATGTTCTGTACATATGGTGTAGTATATGTTCTTATCGTATCTAGTATCTGAAGAATGTAACAGAATCAAGATGAACTCACATAATGTAATACTAAGACATCATCTACTACTATATAAGATATAGTGATAGGTTGTCGTATCATCATTGCCGAGGGATGAGGGTCGGAGGACAAATACCGCTCGAGTGAGCCGAAGGTGTAGCACCCAGTTTCTAAAATGAGGGTAATTTTGAAATTTTGTAATTATAATTATTTAATAATGATATTTAAACCATATTATGATTTTTGGTGATTTTTAGTTATTTTAAAACTATTTAAAACCACGACTTGTGATTTTGATGTTTTGCTAGTGCAACCTTAGAGATTACTTAACCTAGAGACTAACCATGATCATATGAGCCTAGCCATAGGTTTAGAACATCAAGTTAGGACTTTTTAGCCTAAGGGGTATTTTGGTAATTTACTAGAAATTATTGGATTTATGTGAATTATTATTATTTAATTATTGTCATGAGAGTCCCTAACCTAGTTTACCCTAATCTAGAGGTTAGCCACTAACCTAGAGATTAAAGGATAGCTAATTATCTCATGGCATTATTCACAAATATCTTAGAATACCTTTATTAGATATTTTCCTTAAAACCCTTAAAATATCATTGTTTTACCTAGAAGTCCAAACCTTAAGCAAGAAGGAAGACACAAAGTCTTCATGGACACCCCCTCTCCACACCCTATGGCCAGCCAAGGGCACCCCCTATCACTACCCCTTCCTATATAATCATATCAAACCCTTTACATACAAATTTACATATTTCAAAACCTAGAAAATCTCCTTTCCATCAAACCTTCATAACTTCTTCAAATTAGCTCTAAATTCACCCAAGTCTTTTGTATTGGGACCCTACAACATTGAGGGTGCTAAGGGAGGCTAGCAAGCAAGGACACGAGGCCATTTGCACCAATAAGTGAAGAGGACACCCCCTATTCTAGGCTTTTCCTTGAGTTTTCACTCAATAGGTAAAGTGCCTCTAAACCTATTAATATTGTGTTTTCTCTTCATGGTTGCATGCATCTAGGTACCATGAACCTATAGGCCAATTTTGGTAGGATATGGATTTGGTTTGGTGTCCGTATCAGACACGTATCTATGTTTTAATTCTAGTGTTTGGTGAAATGCCACTTAAGAATAAAAGTTAGTGTTTTGTAAAACAAATTACATGATTGTGTAGCCCTATATGTGTAATTTAAAACCCCCACTGACTGAGCACGATTTGGACTCGTGTTCGTGTCCAAAATGGACACGAACCCGCTGCACGACACCCCCGTACGGCTGTCCTGCTGCTCGACACTGATATCGGACACGACACTGAATTTTATGACACAAAATTTCCGTACACGAGGGGGCAATGTCTGTCATTAAGCACACAAAATTTTAGGAGAAATTATTGAGTGGTTAGGAAGATATCTCGACTGCACGGGTTTTACACTGCACTGTGCGCACTGCACAGAGCACACATCGTGCACGTCGTGTCGCACGGACATGACACTTGGACACCTCGTGTTTGTACGAGTGTGTAGCCCAACATGTGGGCTACACGTGGGCATGACCACAAGATCCCACGTGGCTCGTGTTGTGTGCACGAGACGCTGGAACACGTGCACGACGCGGCCTGAAACACGCGTATCAGTCGTGTTTTCCCGACTGATACGAACCTCGTATCGTGTCCTGGAGACACGTGGACACGGGGCAGGCACTTGGACACGTGCACTACCCCCAGGCATACCCACTGGGACGAGCACGAGACATGAGTGTGTGCGTGTCGTATCCTAGAGCTAGGTGCACGCGTGCACGACGCGGTGACATTTCCCTGTGTCAGTGTTTACCCGATTGGGTTTTCTAGGGTTTAGACACGTTGTGTCGTGTCGTGGTGTCGTATCAGGGCCCCTAGACACTAGAGGACACCTAGGGACACTGTTACCAACCCTTGGTTGGGGACCATAGTCGAGTTTAGGGGTTGGTTTTGGGTTTACCCTAACCCACTGTCATAGTATATTATTTTCCAGTTTTTGTATTATTTTCCAGTTTTCAAATTCGAGATTCAAAACGATTTTTGATGTTGTTTATTTATATAAATATCTGTGTATATAGGGTATATACATAGTGTATGTGTGTGTAGGTAGAATTTAGGGGTGTATACATGTGTGTACATATGTATATACATATATGTATATATATAGGGGTGTGTGTGTGTGTTATTGTGTGTGTGTGGGTTTGGTTTCCAGTTTCAGGAAACTAGAAATCCCCCCTTGTGTATCAGTATTTCACTCTCTCTCTCTCACTCTATTTCACTACCTCTCTCACTTTTCTCTCTCTCTATATATATGTATAATGTATAGATGTATGTATATATATGTGTAATGTTATATATATGAGTTGTATATATATAGGTGGTATAGAGATATATATCTATGTGATATTAGCCTATGGTATTCATTTATGAGCCTATGGCTATGAGGTTAGGCTTTTGACCCTTGTTTGACTAAAGTTGACCAAAGTCAACCTTAGGTCAAACTTGACCTAGTTAACCTAGATTTGACTTGAAATAACCTAAAATGATTAGTTTGACTAAACCCTAACTAGTTTGACCATGGTTGATCTAACCTTGACCTAATTGACCTAGAAATGGCTTGGATGGACTTTAAAGGGCTTGATGACTAAGGTTTGACTAAACCCTAGACTATTAAACTAGTTGATTTATGTTTGACCATATGGTTATGAGGATAGTCCTATGTAATTTAAGATATGTATGGGGTTAAGTGGGATAACTAGGAGTTGTGTCATGATTTGGGTTAGCCTTATAGAGTTGACATATAGAGTTGACCCTTGACCTAAAAAAATCTTAGTTAGTCTAAGTTTGACCTAGATTTGACTAACCTTGACTTGCTTGACCTTGTTCGACTTAGTGACTCAAATATGATTAAACCCTAACTAGTTTGACATTGGTTGACCTAACTTTGACTAGTTTGACCTGGTTTGACTTTTAAGGTTGACCAGAGTTGACCAAGAGTTGACTTTGGCCTAGACTGACCTAGAATTATGTAGTATGCATTGTATACTCTATTTTTACCATTGTGGATATATTGTGACCTGTTTTACTCTGGACTCTGTGACACCAGTTTGGACATCTATTCATATCAGTCGTACAGGGTGACAGGCGAGTACATTCTCTGATTATTTTATACTTGTTAGGATTTATATTCTTGCTCTAGATTACTTTACATGATGCTGTCACATTATTATCGCGGATTGGTACTATATGGATCTTGTCATGCGATGTTATCCCCCTCGGGGTGCATCAAATACAGTTGTCATGTGCTTTTCACGAACATCTTGTATTTCATGTACACCTCTATTCATGTATACTCTTGTGCAATCTTGTACCCTCATGATCACGTGAGCAAACATGATAAAAACCTCTTGTGCAAGGTAACGTAACTTGACTGGATCCTTGTGTATTGATTGGGGAGGGTGAGTAGGAAATGGTTATGTGATCAAAATCCCATCTTGTGAAATCTTGTGAAATCATGTATATGTCCATAGTACACTCACGTATGATGGAGTTACCCTTGCATTGTCCTAACCCGTTTATATAACCATCTCATGCTCTAAATCACAGGTTACCTACAGTTCTTACTTATCATATATATAGATATTTACAGTTATCAAATCTCTCTCATTTTTCTATATATTTCTTTACAGTCCATGTATCTTACTCTTTGTATGCTTTACATTTCCCAACATGATATGAACTGCGTGAGATGTATTGTGCTCGTTCCTGTCCTGACTGGACCTATTAAAAATATTACAGATGATGATGGTGACTGTCCTACCTTCTATGGGACACATGAGGGTGACCTTCAGGAGCCTGAGGAGCATCTAGCTCAGTAGAGGGTGCCTAGTCTAATCTAGTGTTTATAGTTTTTATTTTGTATCGGATTGTTCCGATTGTTAGTTGTGACTTAGTTATATTTCAGGTCTTGTACTTATTTGTGTTGGACATCTACTTTGTGTGGTGTGATAACTCTATTATATTTAGTTTCTTCCTTTCATCTGATTCCATATCATGCTCTATCTTTCCTAGACTTGTGTTTGAGATATAGAGTTGAAATGTTATGTTATACCTCCGTACGGAGATGACAGGTTTATATATCTTGTTGTTAGATGTTAGATGTTATAGATGACCTATACAGCGTTCTACCGCCGATACTGCGGCGTAGGCTGGACGTACCCACGTTCTTGTGCCCCTAATCAGGGTGCGAGTCGTGACAGAAGGCATGCAGCCACTTCCCTCCCTCCATTCACCCTCTTCCTCTCTCACGCTATCAACGTCACAACTTTTCCACCTCAAGTTCTGATCAAGCATTTTCCTTCTCCTCTCCTCCCCATAGCTCCGAACCCATCTTCTCCTCCCTACTTCCCTTCTTCTTATTTGACTCTCTCAGCCACATATGATATCCAGCTCAAGTGTAGAGTCGGAGAAGAAGAAGTGGGCAGGAAAAGGAGGGAGAATCAGCCCAGCCGGCGGCATGATCCGGAGGAATTATAGAGGTTTTCTTCAAATCCATAGGAGAACTATAAGGATATATCTTTTCACAACATGTCACCTTGTCAAAGACCCTTAATGTGAATATCATGTTACCGCGGTGTCGGAAGACTAACATGTCATAATTTTCTAAGCCGTATGTTTGACATAATCCTCCAAACTCTTTCCTGCTATGTAGTAATGCAAGATTACTACATAGGAGGAAAGAGTTGGGAGGATTATGTCAAAACACACGGCTTAAAAAATTATGACATATTAGTCTTTCGACACCGCGGTAACATGATATTCACATTGAGGGTCTTTGACAAGGTGACATGTTGTGAAAAGATATATCCTTATAGTTCTCCTACGGATTTGAAGAAAACATCTGTACTTCCTCCGGGTCATGCCGCGGGCTGTGCTGCTTCCCCCTCCTCTTCCTGTCCACTTCTTCTCCCCCGACTCTACACTTGAGGTGGATATCATATGTGGCTGAGAGAGTCAAATAAGAAGAAGGGAAGTAGGGAGGAGCAGATGGGTCCAGAGCCATGGTGGAGGAGAGGAGAAAGAAGATGCTTGATCAGCATTGTCTTTCGGATCGTCCTCATCAAGGCATAACGGGCAGCTCAGCGTGCCCAACTTTTTCAACTTCTCGCTGGCTGCAGAGTCGAAATAGGAACGGGTCCTCTTTGCCGGCCCGGAGACCACCAATGTGGGATGAGCACGGATACTTTGACAAAGAAGACCACCATGCTGTCAGGAACCTCTCACTCGAGCTATACACGAAGGATGTCCACTTGAGCTCCGGGGCAAAGTTTTGGCTCGGAGCAAGAATCTGTTGAGGGAGCACATCCACCATGCCGTCAGAAAAAAATATTAACGATGAGAGACCCATCTGAGTAGGACGTATACTCTGATAATATCTCCTCCAACACTCAATCCCACTACTGATATCATTCTTGTAAATGTGATCTCTCAGAGTATACGTTCTACTCAGATGGATCTCTCAGAGTATCCTCTCTGGTTGGTTATCGTATCATCATTGCCGAGGGATGAGGGTCGGAGGATAGTCAACTTTATCTATGGCTACATAGTTTCTGCCTCGCCAGTCGAATGGCTGCAGGGACTATATCCTGATCACCATGTCGTAGTCCAATACAATCCAGAGATTGACACAGTACTAATTCATATATGTAGTCCAATACAAATAGTCTAATACAAAAACAACCCAATACAAATAGTCCAATACAAATAAGTACTAATAGCTAATAAGAACCACGCTGCTCACGCAAACGCTCAGTGATACGATCACGCAACCACCTCGAAAAAGCAAGATCTTTAGCGTGAGGAAAGATGTCGTCCCTTGCAAGTGTTGCATGAATAGAACTCCCGGTCTCACTAGCTACCGGTGCTGGATGAATAGAACTTCCGGTCTCACTAGCAACCGGTGCTACTTCCTCCTTAACTGTAGGAGGAGCCACCTCAGCATTCACTGTTTCCCTCAAACGACGTGCCGCTCCTCGGGTCATGGGTGCCATCTGGTAAGATCGATAGTCACAAATAATATAATTATAACATAAGCAAGCTAAAGGAACCATCATGTAATTTGAGTACATTTTCGAAAGCAGAGGGATGAGGGTTCGAATGACAGTCAACTTTATCTACGACTACATAGTTTTCTGCCTCGCCAGTCGAATGGCTGCAGGGACTATGTCCTGATCACCATGTCGTATCGTAGATTAATGCAAATGGATCTGGAGCTGGAGCCAAAATACAGTTGGTACTAACCTCAATAGAACAAACACTCTCACAGCTCAAAATACTAACACATGCTCACACCTTACTCTTGTGACACTCCCTTTCAAACACAAACACACACCTATATGTTTCCTTACACATGTTGCCATGTTACCTGTAAAAATAAGAAATCCTTGTTGTCTAAAATAAGACACAATTCTACAAAGAGAACCATACTGTAGAACTCACACTTTAAGACAATAGATGAAGGAAGACTTGTATGGAGGATCGATAGGGTTGAGCGATGTCATTTTATTCTACAAAGAGAACCATACTGTAGAACTCATACTGTAGAACTCACACTTCAACACAATTCTACAAAGAGTTGTCATAGGGTGTTGAGCGATGTCATTTTATTCTTTTCTTCTTCTTCTTCTTGGATTTTTGAGTATTGGATCTTGAGACATATATAGCTAGAACTTACGAAGAATGGAGTACCATACTTCAACAAATAGATGTTGACTAATTGGTTCATATACTTGTTGTCTAAAATAAGTGTAGGAATGTTGCAAGGTAAACAATGTATCAAACACTATATCGAAACCCAAACCCAATATGCAAATCCAAATTAATACGAAAATACACAAGTGTATATAGGAGATTAAGTGTACAGAGGTGAAATACATATATATGCATGTTTGGGGGTGTCCACGTGTCCAACAAATGGACACAAAGTGTCCAAAATCTCACGAACACACTGTATCAGTGAACACATGGTCGTAATGTGTCTCCGTGTCCATTTTGGACACGAAAAATACCTCAATTAGGGTTAGGGTTTACCTTCAGTCTCCTCGCGGTGGTGGAGGAGGATGTAACACCCAGTTTTCCAGATGAGGGTATTTTTGAAATTTTGTAATTATTATAATTATTATTGATATTCATTTCATATTATGATTTTTAGTGATTTTTAATAATTTTTAAACTATTTTAAAACTGGTTTAAGTCATGACTTATGATTTTGATGTGCTGCTAGTGAAACCTGAGAGACTGCGTGACCTAGAGCCTAACCATGTCATTATGATGACTTAATTATCATTTTTAGCCTAGGGATAATTTGTTCTTTTTGACTTATTTGAATTATTTGGTGATTTGTTGAATTGGTGGATTCTAGTTGACTTTGACTTGTTGAGACCTAGTGGACTAGCCTAGAACCTAACCCTAGCAATGGTAACCCTAGTCTAACTTAGGTTAACCTACTTTTAGTCATTAGAGACTAATTTTGGAATAGGAGGATTAGTTTGAGTGAAATCATTTCATGATTTATGGTTTAACGAAATGACTTATGATTTCATGACTTAATGACTTATGACTTGGCCCATGGCCCATAACTAGAAGCCCTAACCCTAATCAAACCCTAAATGACCAGCCATATAGGGATCCCCACCCTATTTAAACACTTATTCATTAGGGCTTGCCTCTTTTTATCATTCCAACACTTGGAGAAAAGAAAGGTAAGTTTCCCCCCTTCCAAAAAATTCTATTTTATTCATTTGATCTCCTTTTTCATCCTATTCTTTTGCATTGGGTTCTAAATTGAGTTTATAGACTGTTGGTGGAGAGCCATTTCAGTTTTGGATCTATTTGGAGCAATTGGCCATCAAGAGGAACACCCCCCATTTGGAGCTTTTTTATGCAATTTGCACCTATAGGTAAAACCCTTTAAATTATTTTAAATTTCTGTTCTCTTTGCATTTAGGGCTAGATCTAGGAGTCTCCTAGCTGTCCCTAGAATTTGGGCACAATTCGTATCTATTACGTGTCCGTATCGGACACGTATCAAACCTATAGGCTAGGTGTTCGACGAAATGCCCGAACCATTTTGATTTGCAAATTTTGCAAATCTATTTGAATAGAATCCTAGATCTAGGGTTTGCTTATTGATTTCTGTAATTTCTTCCTAATTTTAGAGTCGTGTCGTGTCCACACGAGGACACGAACACGCTGTCTGTGCACTGTCCCTGTGTCCTGCATCACGGGTCTATTTCTCCCGACACAGGACACGAAGACACACGAAATTTTGGGTGAGTGTTGGGACAGTGACTGCCACCATGCTCCTAAAATTTGGGAGCCTCTCGTTTTGTGTGCGAGGAGAAATCCCCCCCGCACTGGTCGTACGGGACACGCACGAGCTGTCGAATACGCGTGCAAACGCGCGCTGATACGCGGTTCGACACGACACCACAAGTTTCGTGGACATGACTCAGGCAGTGGGACAAGTTCCCCTATCCCTGGTAAGTATCTGGACACAAGCACGACGTGTCACGTGTCGTGTGTCATGCACACGACTCTGTGACACGCCTGCACGACACTGTGTGTGCTCGAGTGTGTCTGTGTGTGCTCGAGGTGTCTGGACACTTCGTGTCTGATTGTTTGGACACGAAACCACATGTTGCTACACGTATGGATGTGCTAGATTAGTTACCAACCTATAAATTGGTATATTAACACGATTTTGAATTCGAATTTTACATTTCCCAATATCTCTGATACCATGTATATGTTACGAAAATCCTGAACTTGATTTCCTTTTTAATCCGATTAAATTGTTGTTTTAAATCCCTAAATGATTCCTACATGTGTAATGGATACTGATAAATCAGATTTTCATGATAGTTTGGGTTTTGCAATAGAGAATTGGATTTTGAACTTTTGTTTGGGCTGTGAACTGTTCTTCCTTAGAACAGTCACACTTTAAACCCTGTTAACATACACACACACTGGTTTTTCCCTGTCATTGACACAATACCATGTTAGTTCACCCACTCTCTGATTTTTAGACTGTCACACCAATATCCATATAACACTAACTGTCACTTCATTCTGAGTTTTGTACACTGTTTCAATAATACACCCTCACCCTCATAGACACTGTCATTGACACACAAAACTGATTTTTAAAGCCCACATGTTCACCCACAACTTCTCTCATGTAGTGTCATACACCTAAGCTATTCACACACCACTGCATTGCCCTGTACACACATGTACACACATTCACCCTGTTTGGTACAAACTGAAATCCTGAAATAGATACAGGGCACTATCATAAAACTGAGATGCTATACTTTCCTTTGCACATTTGGCACACATTGAATCACATGCTCATCCCCACACACACAACCTTAGCCAACTATACATTTCAATTCCTGAACATTGTCAACTAATACTTTTCAGATTTTGCATTCTGTTTTTAAATGTCTTTCCTAAAACTGATTTCCTTGATGTTTAGCACTAGGCTAAACTCTATTACATTGATACTTTACTGCATGTGGGTGAGTGTTCAGTTTTGAACATTGTAGAAGGATATGGGGGTTTAGGTTGAGTAGGGAAAATAAGTTTTGTGCTTCAATTGATAAACACTATCATTGCACTGATTTACACATCAAATTCCTGGGTTTAATGTGGGTGAGTTAGTGTTGCGATTTTTTTTCATGTGAACTGTTAGACTATTAGTTAATAAAAACTGCCATTGATTTCCTTTCCTTGAAGAGAAACTGTTTGATGTTAAATAGCCTTGTACAGGACCCTTCCATATCTGAGATGCTATTTCCTACACACTGTTTTTCTTTTCAGTTTACACAAGGGCTGATTTGTTCCCTGTCACACACACACTCAATGTTCTATTCACACACACACACAAAACTGATTTTGACACACTGTTTTAACTTTCATTTAAATTCCTGAGTACACACACATTCACATCATACACATTATTGACTTTATCACATTACACTCTTCTACCTAACTGTCATTGCCATGCTTTCCAGATTTCATATACACATTCAACCTGAAATTGCTTAATGCTTCCTGAAAACACACACAGTTCCTATATGTATGCACACACATGGTTTCCTCACAGTTTTCACACACCTTGCTCACATGCCTATTCCTCTCTCTCTCTCTCTCTCTCTATATATATATATATATATATATATATATATATATATATATACAACTATATTCTTGTATAATATGTATATTTGTTTATGTATGACATTTATATAAATTTATATATGTAATCTTGTGTGGTGATGTAATATAGATAATGCATATTGTTTATATAAATATTGTGTATATAGATATATAGTAACTAATGTGTGTATTGCCTATATGTGATTTTGGCTTATAGCCTAGGTAGTATAGCCTATGGTATATGGAATATTCATAAGAGTGTTGGGTTATTTTAGGCTAAGTGTGACTTGTATTGATGTGTGCTTGCTAGTCTAGGCTTGGTTAGGCCTAGTGAGACTTGACTAGACTAAGTTGACCTAGTTTGACTAGTGTACTTGATTGGGGTTGACCCAGAGTTGACCAAGTTTGACCTAGACAGTTGACTATGTTTGACTTAGAGTTGACTTTGACCTAGATTGACCCAGAAATCATGTAGATTGTATCGTAGATTTTATTTACCTTATTTTAAATATGTCATAACCCATACTGCTCTATTTAGGACATTGTGACTCCGGTGCAGACATCTGATATTTTATTACTCTTTTCAGAGTAACAGGCGAGTACATTCTCTGATAGTTCTTTCATTTATTTGATGATTACTGTGATTCAGTTCTAGTATAGTTCTATTTGATTCTCTGTCACAACATGTATTAATATTTTAGATTCATTTACTCGCAATACATGTACTTGATTTGTCTAACCCTATTACTCGAATCACTCACAAGACTCATCTACTCGAAACACCTACAAGTATTAAATGTACAAATCATACAAGAATCATCATTACAAGAACGATAGCCATCGCTGCTGGGCCCGGTATGCGATGTGCCGTATTCAACAAGAATCACCAAACAAGAATGATAGCCATCGCCGCTTGGCCGAGCGTACGATGTGCCGTATTACAAGAATGATAGCCATCGTCGCTTGGCCGAGCGTGCGATGTGCCGTACTCATTACAAGAATCACCTACAAGGATTAGTGTACAAGAATCTTACAAGAATTACTTCACTCAAATCATTGAGAAGAATCATCTACTAGAATCATCATGTACAAAAATCATTTACTAGACTCAAATTGTATTAGACTCACATTGGGATTACACTCAACTTACATTGTACAAACTGGACTTATAACATGTTACCCTAGTTCAGCTAGATCTTATTTTGCAGTCTTCCTTGCCATCATTCTTTTTTTATTTCATTACCTTACTTCCTTGTACCTTTGCTATTTCTCTACATCATTACCTGTATAAAACTGCCATTATCATCAATATAACTGTCTATAACTGTTTTATAGTATTTGTCATTACTTGGATTTTCTGGATGAGATGTGCTCGTTCCTGTCCTGACTGGACCTGTTGAAAATTTTACAGATGATTGCCCTGAGGACACATGCCCTACAGTTTACAGACCAGGAGATGGCTTAGCTACCTATGGTCCCGACACTCAGGAGTGATCGGGAGTTTAGCTAGTCTGTCTTATTTTAGTTTTCCTGTTTAGAACTGGAGTTGTATATAGAGATTTGAGACTTGAGATGTATTTGAGATTGTTTGAGTTTGTTGTTATTTTATTAGTAGTTTTGTTGTCTTCAAATTCTTAGTTATATATCGGTGTTATCTTATCGTGCTTAGACTGTGATTGAGTTACACCATATCTTATACTTGTCCTCCGTTCGGAGTTGATCATGATGAGTACATTATATACTGCATGAGTTGATGATTAGTTAGAGACTTAGAACAACGTTCTACCGCCGACACTGCGGCGTAGGCTGGGCGCTGTTACGTACTCGTACCCTCACAGTGGGTACGGGTCGTAACACGTTTTTAGTGGTGGCCCATGCAGGTCGAGAGTCGTATTGGTACGATATCGTGGTAGTACGACGACTTAGTTGTACTGCTGCGAGCCAGCGATAGGATTGAGAGATAGGCTTTACCGGAGAGGCACTCAATCACAGTTAGGACTACTTAAGAAAATTTCTGGGATGACCCTTGAGAATCTCATTATTAACTATCTCGAAATTTGATTCTGACAGTATCTGTCTATCTTCCTTGTTCATCGTTGAATTTGATTCTTGGTATTCATTATTGATTTGATTTTCTACCAAGATAACATTATGGGCTAGGTTGCCTCAGTCATGGAATCTAGAGTCTTCTACAGCCATATCAGCTGGTTGGGCGATGAGATAGATTCTGATTTTGGATATATTTTTCGGGTTTGGGAATTTGAGGTTTTCGCAGCCAAGCTAGCGGCAATACGAAAATTTTAAATACCATGATTCTAGAGGTATGTACATTAGTTGTGGACTCTATGGATTATCGCAGCCATACTTACTGGTGTGACTAGGATTCTGGTAACATGGTTCTGGATAGACGGGTATGATTATCAAATTGCAGGATAGATACCATATAGATGGTGCCCTAGAGGATTTGAGTGGAATATCAGGGTGGATATTACTTGAGAGGGAGCTAGGCCACCTGTAGCGCAGCACCGTGCCCCGCACCAACAGAGGGATACACCCCAGAGGGGCAGGGCTTCTGTGCTGACAGTCGAGTAGACCGACGCTACGGGTGACGGGTTAGCAGGTCTGTCCTTCATGTTCTTCTTTCCATCTTATTGTGTGATTCTATTAGTACCTGCCAGGATATTGTTTGTGATTGCTAGATAGCGTAGCTACCCTGTTCGAGACTGTGGAATCACGACCAGTAAGATTTTGTTTGCATAATTATCTCTTGACCTTGATTGTTTGGGTTTAACCTAGAAGGGTGCGATCATTTTAATTTCGAAGACGAAATTTTTCTAAGGGGGGTAGGATTGTAACACCCAGTTTTTTAGATGAGGGTATTTTTGAAATTTTGTAATTATTATAATTATTATTGATATTCATTTCATATTATGATTTTTAGTGATTTTTAATAATTTTTAAACTATTTTAAAACTTGTTTAAGTCATGACTTGTGATTTTGATGTGCTGCTAGTGAAACCTGAGAGACTGCATGACCTAGAGCCTAACCATGTCATTATGATGACTTAATTATCATTTTTAGCCTAGGAGTAATTTGGTCTTTTTTACTTATTTGAATTATTTGGTGATTTGTTGAATTGGTGGATTCTAGTTGACTTTGACTTGTTGAGACCTAGTGGACTAGCCTAGAACCTAACCCTAGCTACGGTAACCCTAGTCTAACTTAGGTTAACCTACTTTTAGTCATTAGAGACTAATTTTGGAATAGGAGGATTAGTTTGAGTGAAATCATTTCATGAATTATGGTTTAATGAAATGACTTATGATTTTATGACTTAATGACTTATGACTTGGCCCATGGCCCATAACTAGAAGCCCTAACCCTAACCAAACCCTAAATGACCAGCCACATAGGGATCTCCACCCTATTTAAACACTTACTCATTAGGGCTTGCCTCTTTTTATCATTCCAACACTTGGAGAAAAGAAAGGTAAGTTTTCCCCTTCCAAAAAATCCTATTTTATTCATTTGATCTCCTTTTTCATCCTAGTCTATTGCATTGGGTTCTAAATTGAGTTTATGGACTGTTGGTGGAGAGCCATTTCAGTTTTGGATCCATTTGGAGAAATTGGCCATCAAGAGGAACACCCCCCATTTGGAGCTTTTCCATGCAATTTGCACCTATAGGTAAAACCCTTTAAATTGTTTTAAATTTCTGTTCTCTTTGCATTTAGGGCTAGATCTAGGAGTCCCCTAGCTGTCCCTGGAATTTGGGCACAATTCGTGTCCATTACTTGTCCGTATCGGACACGTATCAAACCCATAGGCTAGGTGTTCGACGAAATGCCCGAACCATTTCGATTTGCAAATTTTGCAAATCTATTTGAATAGAATCCTAGATCTAGGGTTTGCTTATTGATTTATGTAATTTCTTTCTGATTTTAGAGTCGTGTCGTGTCCACACGAGGACACGAACACGCTGTCTGTGCACTATCCCTGTGTCCTGCATCACGGGGTCTATTTCTCCCGACACAGGACACGAGGACACACGAAATTTTGGGTGAGTGTTGGGGCAGTGACTGCCACCATGCTCCCAAAATTTGGGAGCCTTTTGTTTTGTGTGCGAGGAGAAATCCTCCCCGCACTGGTCGTACGGGACACGCGCGAGCTGTCGAATACGCGTGCAAACACGCGCTGATACGCGGTTCGACACGACACCACAAGTTTCGTGGACACGACTCAGGCAGTGGGACATGTTCCCCTATCCCTGGTGAGTATCTGGACACAAGCACGATGTATCACATGTCGTGTGTCATGCACACGACTCTGTGACACGCCTGCACGACACTGTGTGTGCTCGAGTGTGTCTGTGTGTGCTCGAGGTGCCTGGACACTTTGTGTCTGATTGTTTGGACACGAAACCACATGTTGCTACACGTATGGATGTGCTAGATTAGTTACCAACCTATAAATTGGTATATTAACACGATTTTGAATTCGAATTTTACATTTCCCAATATCTCTGATACCATGTATATGTTACGAAAATCCTGAACTTGATTTCCTTTTTAATCCGATTAAAATGTTGTTTTAAATCCCTGAATGATTCCTACATGTGTAATGGATACTGATAAATCAGATTTTATTGATAGTTTGGGTTTTGCAATAGAGAATTGGATTTTGAACTTTTGTTTGGGCTGTGAACTGTTCTTCCTGAGAACAGTCACACTTTAAACCCTGTTAACATACACACACACTGGTTTTTCCCTGTCATTGACACAATACCATATTAGTTCACCCACTCTCTGATTTTTAGACTGTCACACCAATATCCATATAACACTAACTGTCACTTCATTCTGAGTTTTGTACACTGTTTCAATAATACACCCTCACCCTCATAGACACTGTCATTGACACACAAAATTGATTTTTAAAGCCCACATGTTCACCCACAACTTCTCTCATGTAGTGTCACACACCTAAGCTATTCACACACCACTGCATTGCCCTATACACACATGTACACACATTCACCATATTTGGTACAAACTGAAATCCTGAAATAGATACAGGGCACTGTCATAAAACTGAGATGCTATACTATTCCTTTGCACATTTGGCACACATTGAATCACATGCTCATCCCCACACACACAACCTTAGCCAACTATACATTTCAATTCCTGAACACTGTCAACTAATACTTTTCAGATTTTGCATTCTGTTTTTAAATGTCTTTCCTAAAAACTGATTTCCTCGATGTTTAGCACTAGGCTAAACTCTATTACATTGATACTTTACTGCATGTGGGTGAGTGTTCAGTTTTGAACATTGTAGAAGGATATGGGGGTTTAGGTTGAGTAGGGAAAATAAGTTTTGTGCTTCAATTGATAAACACTATCATTGCACTGATTTGCACATCAAATTCCTGGGTTTAATGTGGGCGAGTTAGTGTTAGGATTTTTTTCCATGTGAACTGTTAGACTATTAGTTAATAAAAACTGCCATTGATTTCCTTTCCTTGAAGAGAAACTGTTTGATGTTAAAATAGCCTTGTACAGGACCCTTCCATATCTGAGATGCTATTTTCTACACACTGTTTTTCTTTTCAGTTTACACAAGGGCTGATTTGTTCCCTGTCACACACACACTCAATATTCTATTCACACACACACAAAACTAATTTTGACACACTGTTTTAACTGTCATTTAAATTCCTGAGTACACACACATTCACATCATACACATTATTGACTTTATCACATTACACTCTTCTACCTAACTGGCATTGCCATGCTTTCCAGATTTCATATACACATTCAACCTGAAATTGCTTAATGCTTCCTGAAAACACACACAGTTCCTATATGTATGCACACACATGGTTTCCTCACAGTTTTCACCCACCTTGCTCACATGCCTATTCCTCTAAATGTATATATATATATATATATATATATATATATATATATATATATATATATATATATATATATATATATGTACAACTACATTCTTGTATAATATGTATATTTGTTTATGTATGACATTTATATAAATTTATATATGTAATCTTGTGTGGTGATGTAATGTAGATAATGCATATTGTTTATATAAATATTGTGTATATAGATATATAGTAACTAATGTGTGTATTGCCTATATGTGATTTTGGCTTATAGCCTAGGTAGTATAGCCTATGGTATATGGAATATTCATAAGAGTGTTGGGTTATTTTAGGCTAAGTGTGACTTGTATTGATGTGTGCTTGCTAGTCTAGGCTTGGTTAGGCCTAGTGAGACTTGACTAGACTAAGTTGACCTAGTTTGACTAGTGTACTTGATTGGGGTTGACCCATAGTTGACCAAGTTTGACCTAGACAGTTGACCATGTTTGACTTAGAGTTGACTTTGACCTAGATTGACCCAGAAATCATGTAGATTGCATCGTAGACTTCATTTACCTTATTTTAAACATGTCATAACCCATACTGCTCTATTTAGGACATTGTGACTCCGGTGCAGACATCTGATATTTCATTACTCTTTTCAGAGTAACAGGCGAGTACATTCTCTGATAGTTCTTTCATTTATTTGATGATTACTGTGATTCAGTTCTAGTATAGTTCTATTTGATTCTCTGTCACAACATGTATTAACATTTTAGATTCATTTACTCGCAATACATGTACTTGATTTGTCTAACCCTATTACTCGAATCACTCACAAGACTCATCTACTCGAAACACCTACAAGTATTAAATATACAAATCATACAAGAATCATCATTACAAGAACGATAGCCATCGCTGCTGGGCCCGGTATGCGATGTACCGTATTCAACAAGAATCACCAAACAAGAATGATAGCCATCGCCGCTTGGCCGAGCGTGCGATGTACCGTATTACAAGAATGATAGCCATCGCCGCTTGGCCGAGCGTGCGATGTGCCGTACTCATTACAAGAATCACCTACAAGGATTAGTGTACAAGAATCTTACAAGAATCACTTCACTCAAGTCATTGAGAAGAATCATCTACTAGAATCATCATGTACAAAAATCATTTACTAGACTCAAATTGTATTAGACTCACATTGGGATTACACTCAACTTATATTGTACAAACTGGACTTATAACATGTTACCCTAGTTCAGCTAGATCTTATTTTGCAGTCTTCCTTGCCATCATTCTTTTTTTTATTTCATTACCTTACTTCCTTGTACCTTTGCTATTTCTCTACATCATTACCTGTATAAAACTGCCATTATCATCAATATAACTGTCTATAACTGTTTTATAGTATTTGTCATTACTTGGATTTTCTGGATGAGATGTGCTCGTTCCTGTCCTGACTGGACCTGTTGAAAATTTTACAGATGATTGCCCTGAGGACACATGCCCTACAGTTTACAGACCAGGAGATGGCTTAGCTACCTATGGCCCCGACACTCAGGAGTGATCGGGAGTTTAGCTAGTCTGTCTTGTTTTAGTTTTCCTTTTTAGAACTGGGGTTGTATATAGAGATTTGAGACTTGAGATGTATTTGAGATTGTTTGAGTTTGTTGTTATTTTATTAGTAGTTTTGTTGTCTTCAAATTCTTAGTTATATTTCGGTGTTATCTTATCGTGCTTAGACTGTGATTGAGTTACACCATATCTTATACTTGTCCTCCGTTCGGAGTTGATCATGACGAGTACATTATATACTGCATGAGTTGATGATTAGTTAGAGACTTAGAACAGCGTTCTACCGCCGACACTGCGGCGTAGGCTGGGCGCTGTTACGTACTCGTACCCTCACAGTGGGTGCGGGTCGTGACAGAGGAGGAGGAGGACAAGTTCGGTGGTGGAGGAGGAGGGGATTAAGTATACAGAGGTGAAATACATATATATGCATGCTTGGGGGTGTCCACGTGTCCAACAAATGGACATAAAGTGTCCAAAACCTTACAAACACACTATATCAGTGAACACATGGTCGTAATGTGTCTTCGTGTCCATTTTGGACACAAAAAACACCTCAATTAGGGTTAGGGTTTACCTTCAGTCTCCTTGCGGTGGTAGAGGAGGAGGAGGACAAGTTCGGTGGTGGAGGAGGAGGATCTCGCGGTGGAGGAGGAGAAGGGGCTCGCGGTGGAGGAGGAGGAGGAGAAGGGGCTCGCCGAAGGAAGGAGAAGGGGCTCGCGGTGGAGGAGGAGGATGAGCGGCGCCGGAGGGAAGGGGGTCGGGCTGTCGTCGAGGTCGGGGGAAGAGGAACGGGAACAAAAAATTTGGGGAGAGGGAGAAATGAAAAGTCGAACCGAGGAAACCCTATTTAGCAGAAGTTAGCGACGTCTGTAAATACGTCGCAAAACGTCGACTATCCTTTAATATTCGGCGACGCCTTTAGTCATTGCGACGCTAAACGTCGCTGAACTAATAAAACTGGCGACGTTTTCCGACAAATCAACGACGTTGGTTTTTATTACACTAAAGATAGTCGCAATATGTCGCTGTTTGTTGCTATCAGCGACGTATTATGACACATACTTTTGGAGTCGTTAAATCCAAAATTATTAGCGACGTTTTAAGTCGGCGTCGCTAATTTCGTCGCTGATATGACTTATTTTGGTAGTGCACCAGAATCTCGTTGTCGCACACGACGTCGAGAGAATGACCCCGACTTAGCTCCGCCCAGAGCAAAAAATGAAGAATAGTATTTCAAGAGGGAAGAGAATTTGAGAGAGAGAGAGCTTTCACAATGATCCTTTTTTTTCATGTCAAAGAGAGGAGGAGGAAACCTCATTATTTAGACTATTGCCAAAGGATAGAATAATGAGGATATTAAAATAGCCTATTAAATTTTAACGTTACAAAAATTGTAGCTCATGATAAAAATGTGATACATTGAATCTGGACATGATTCAAACATTTAAAAGTTATAGAATAAATAAATTGTAACGATTGAAAAAAAAGATGAGGAAATTTGTTTTTGTAAATAGTAGCAACAACTACAACAAATCATGCAACAAGTCCGTGGATCACCCGTCAAAAAAAAAAAAAAACTAATTCTCTTTAGACAACCTTTAACTTAATTAGTATATATATATATATATATATATATATATATATATATATATATATATATATATATATATATATATATATATATATATATATATATATGTATATATATATATTTGGAACTAGGTAAATTGTTTCTGGAATCGCTCCCACTAGGATTCAAACTCCTGACCACTCAGACCGCATGCATCTCTTAACTAGACGTCATTATATATATATATACATATATATTTTTTTTTTGTTTACGTCATTATATATATATATATATATATATATATATATATATATATATATATATATATATAGGAAAATTCTACAATACATCCACCCATTTTGGATGTATCGATACATCCGAAATCTGGACCGTTAGATGTTAATCCAACGGTTCAGATTAAATTCAGATAAAATAATACTGGAGACATCATTTAATGCTGATTTAGACTTTTGACCTATTGGTAACTTGCTTTAGCAGGTCATTCTTCACTTTAATTTTTTCAATAAACACCCTAAATTAACTCATATTTACTCTCTCTTTCGTCCATCCAAATTAATCTGAACCTTTTTTTTGGTTACAGGCCATGGTAGTCGTGGTGGTGGTGGAAAGAGAAACGGAGATGAAGAAGAAAATAAGAATCGGTTCGGATCGCGTCGAACGTCGTCGAGCCCTCCTAGAACAACGAGGAGTACCAGCTGCGCCGAGAAGAATCGGTCCGCTTCGCGTCGGACGTCGTCGAGACCTCCTCGAACAAGGAGAAGTACCAGCGGCGCCGCTCTAATTTTACTGCCTATGCCATTGTCTGAAATTTTATTTTTCATTTAACAATTTAATATTTTGTTAATAAAGCTACATGTCATGGTGGTGGTGGTGAACTGAGGAAACCTGCTTCTGAGGTCGGGCGGATTATTTTTTAACTTTTCTAAAGATAATATTTTCGAGGAGAATATTTTTTTGGACAGAGAATGGCCATTCTCTTTGTTTTTAACACGGAGAATGGCCATTCTCTTTGCTTTTAATACGGCGAATGGACGGAGAATGGTACATTTAGGACGGAGAATGGTACATTTAGGACAGAGAATGGACGGAGAATACGGCGAATGGCCATTCCCTTTGCTTTTAATACGACGAATGGACGGTGAATACGGCGAATGGACGAAGAATGACCATTCTCTTTGCTTTTAATACGGCGAATGGACGGAGAATAGCCATTCTCTTTGCTTTTAATACGGCGAATGGACGGAGAATGGTACATTTAGGACGGAGAATGGACGGAGAATACGACGAATGGCCATTCTCTTTGCTTTTAATACGGCGAATGGACGGTGAATACGGCTAATGGACGGAGAATGGCCATTCTCTTTACTTTTAACACGGAGAATGGCCATTCTCTTTGCTTTTAATATGGCGAATGGACGGAGAATGATACATTTAGGACGGAGAATGGTACATTTAGGACGGAGAATGGTACATTTAGGAAGCCGACAAAAGCTCGTTCTCTTAAATCTCTTCTTTGTGAAAATTAAATCCAATGAGGACACAATCCCTAATTTTAGTTATTGCTTAGCAGAGTCTGTTTAGTTGTTGTAAAATTGTGGTGTTGCTTCTGTGATACTTTCATCTTTAATCTCATGTTTTCTATGAATATGTGTTCTGTTTGATTTTGATTTAGTAATATTTCCGTAATTAGTTTTTTTGTTTTATCTAACAATTTAATATTTTTGTTATAAAGCTACAGGCCATGGTGGTGGTGGTGGAAGGAGAAACGGAGATGAAGAAGGAAAGAAGAAGAAGTTTTGATTCGCTGTAGACTTCGTCGAGTTCCTCAATCAAGCGGAATTAAACCTCTTATAGAGTTCCTTAATTGAAGTTGATCACGATAACCTTTTGTATTTTTCAAACGGATAGTAGAATCTTCCTCGAGCCCCCCTCAATCAAACGGCTAGTAGAATCTTCCTCGAGCCCTCCTCAATCAAACGGATAGTAGATTGTTTGCTAGTCTCGAAATTTATTTGTCTTTCCATCTTCCTCACTTTTTGTACTTCTCTCTTGCTATATATACAGTAGTTTTCTTGTTTTATAGTACTATTATTCATTCTGAAATATATAGAATAGTTTTCTGAAATACAATAGTTTTCTTGTTCTCAAGATGTCTACTCGTGTGGTGGGAAATGTAGAAGACGTAGAAGATTGGATGCCAGCTGCAAATGAAACCTTCATTCCGCGTATGTTGCGCAAGATTGAAGAACATCTGTCGACGATTTCAGTTGATGTTGCAAAGATCAATTCTAAGCTTTGTTCATTAGAAATTGAATAAATAAATTTATCTCGGCATTTGGAGAAGTTTGAAGAATCTCCAGCTTTGAAGAAGGCATCTTCATCTGGAGCATTTAATAATGTGAAGGTGGTTGTCACGACCCGCACCCTGATTAGGGGCACGAGAAGTGGTTACGTCCAGCCTACGCCGCAGCATCGGCGGTAGAACGCTGTCTAGGTTGTCTACAAAACTACACTAAACAGATAAAGGTACCTGTACAGTATATACACTCCGAATGGAGGTGACATAGCAATACTGTCTCAATCACATAAACAAACTAGGATAGATAGCACGAGAGAAAATATGATAGATGAAGCAGAAAATAAGTTCGAGATCCACACAAGTCCAAGACTAAACATAACATCACAGAATATAATATAATACTACAGTCTGAAAAGTACTAGCTGGCTCGCAGGCCAGGCAAACCTAACTAAACTATACTACTCAGGGTGAGCAAAGTCTAGTGGCACTACTAACAAGCCACGGTCCAAGTCTACTCTATCTAACCCGACCCCATAGTAGGTCGGACAATCAGCCTCTGAATCATCTGTAATATATCATAACGGTATCCTGTCAGGAAAATGAGCAAGTACAAACACCAACAGCAGTTCCATGTGAATTGACAAAAGCTATAAGAGACAGCATAATGAAATACAAGACAAAATCAACTGGAAATACATATCATGATGAGAGTACTGAAAAGGACGATAAAACATAGATATAGGATGACTTGGGAACTATTCGGAAGCCGAGTTACAACCCTTAAACCAAACAAGGACCGGGGTTGTAACCCTTCTCCCGAACAGAACCTAGTCACCCAAGATAATAAATATAAAAAGGTGCCTTGAATTATTAGTACGTCATGTGATCGGCTTGGGAAAGGCTTTCCATCTGACCGACTAAGAACCATAAAATAGAAACGATAAGGCCGGTCACCATGGAAAGCCATAACCGTAGGGTGAGGCTTTACCCGTCGTGAGGTGAGGGTATAGCTATTAACCATGAGTACCATAGAACCATGTGGGAATTGATCACACAACCACTAATAACTCCCCCATCCCCGAATAGTACAATGGATCTGGACATGACACGTTATGACACGGGATTCCACAAGAGGGTAGCAAGTCCCCTTTGAAATCGATGTCTATACCAATACACTGAAATAAGACGGAATATGTACCAATATACCATGTAACTCTAGGAATAACATCCCATGTCATGATCCAACATATACTAGTCCGTGAACTGTCGTGACTGGAAATCGAGTATAACACTACAACTGAATCAGATATAGCAGATATCAAGACAATGAAAACTATCAGTGAATGTACTCGCCTGTCGTCCTGAGCTGTATGGTATATCAATGCTCAGAGCGGTATCAGAAGACCTAAATATGAGATACTGTAAGTTAATTTAGGTTTAAACAAGTTTAGGAATGATTTACAATGAATGATATGCAATCTAGGTCAAACTAGGTCTCACTGAGTCACACTAAGTCCTGTCAAGTCAATCTAGGTCAAATCAAGTTATATCAAGTCAATCTAAGCCTAACCAAGTCAATCCTAGGTCATACCAGGCATCACGGGTCAAAACAAGTCAAAGAAAGTCAAACGGGATCAAGAGTTGGCCTACAGTTGACTTTTGGTCAACTGGTCAACTCTGGTCAACCCTAGGTCAACTATGGTCAACCCTAAGTCAAACTGGTCAAATGTTGACCAACAGTTGACTTTTGGTCAACTGGTCAACTCTAGTTTGGATTTGGTGAAATCTAGACAAAGTGTTGACTTACGGTTGACTTTTGGGTAAAAAGTCAACTCTGGGTCAACCGAGCCAAAAATCGGCTCAAATATGACATTTGTGGGGTGTACCCAACATGCCACCCAAGTTTCAAGTCAATCCGACTACCCGAACTCCGATTCATTCTCAAACTCCTATTCTCCTCCTCATTCTCCTTCTCATTCTCCTTCTCATTCTCCTTCCTATTTTCTATTCTCCTTCCTCATTCTCCTTCCCATTCTCCTTCCTCATTCTCCTTCCCATTCTTCTCATTCTCCTTCCTATTTTCTATTCTCCTTCCTCATTCTCCTTCCCATTCTTCTCATTCTCCTTCCTATTTTCTATTCTCCTTCCTCATTCTCCTTCCCATTCTCCTTCCTCATTCTCCTTCCCATTCTTCTCATTCTCCTTCCTATTTTCTATTCTCCTTCCTCATTCTCCTTCCCATTCTTCTCATTCTCCTTCCTATTTTCTATTCTCCTTCCTCATTCTCCTTCCTATTCTTCTCATTCTCCTTCCTATTTTCTATTCTCCTTCCTCATTCTCCTTCCTATTCTTCTCATTCTCCTTCCTATTCTTCTCATTCTCCTTCCTATTTTCTATTCTCCTTCCTCATTCTCCTTCCTATTCTTCTCATTCTCCTTCCTATTTTCTATTCTCCTTCCTCATTCCTATTTACAAATACACACATATATATATATATATCTATACATATCTGGACACTCACACACACACGCATACTTACAGACAACACAACACACACCAATACATAAATAAATATACACACATAAATACACATGTATATATATATATATATATATGTATATATATATATATATACCACTCTCAAAAGAATTAAATCCTAATAAATCCTTAACCTATTTTTCTATGGAAAACCTACAAAGTTGTGGGCAAATGGAAGAGAATCTTCTCCTCTCCATTTAATGTGGAAGAACTATATGCAAAAGAGAATTAATGGAGGAAATAAAATCATACCTAAGAGGAGGTTGGAGGAAAAGCTTGGAAAGAAAGAAATGAATTTGGAAGAGAGAGAGAGTGTGTAGCTTAGTGAAGAAGAAAGAGAGGGGGGGGGGGGGCTAGTCATGGTCGGCCAAGCATGTAGGTTTTGTCCTATTTGGATAATTACAAGTTTGCCCTCCAAAGGTTTAAATAGCTAATAAATATGAAAGGGTCAAGCCGGGGGTAGTTTAGTCAAACCGAAACCACTAATCTATAACTAAATATTAACTAAAATAATAGTCTAGTCTCTAACCAAAATATCTAACATGTGGGCCATGGCTAACTAGTGTGTGGGCCCGCTAAGGTCAAAATACCCCGGGTCCCCGAAACAAGTCAAAACAAGTCGGAAAGAGTTGAAATTCGAACCCGATTCAAATAACCCCAAAATAATACAAATAATAATTAAATAATTCCAAAATAATTTTTAAAGTAGAAAATTACAAAAATACCCCTATTTCTGGAAACTGGGGGTGACAGTGGTTTCCATTGTATCTTCTTCCGAAGAGGAGAACGTGGAGCTACAGTATCGTAGTAAAGCATTAGACCGAAAGCTCGCATTGGACCCTATAGAAGAAACTGACTTTAGCAGTCCTTCTAAAAGAATGCGTAGAAATTTACATCCGGTCATACCATCGAAAAATTTAATAAGGGGTTCAACCTCGAAGCCTAGCAATTGTACTAGTGTTTCTTCGAGATATTACGACTATATTTTTGCAGATGATAGACCTGACGAGTAAGTAATATGAGTTTTGATTTAATTCCAACAGTTTTTTTCTCCTAATTTATTCGTTTTTTTTCTTAGAGAAATAATATCATCTTGCAACAAAAACTATGTGTCTCGGTGGGAGATGAAGACCTTAGCTCCTTTAACGAAAATTAGCAATGGGGTATGTATAGATAGTATATTTTTTCTTAGATGCCATCTATGTTTACTTCGATTCCATCGCTGATATTTTTAATAATTTATTCAGATTGTAGGTATTGTCTCTGCTCTTCTCACCGCGGAGGAACGGAAAAGAACCTCCAATAAAGCTAATGTATAGTTTTTACCAATAAGGATATCGGTGAGTGAGCATTTTATTCTTCAATGCATATGCATTAACAATTTTCTCGTTTGTTTGTCCTTCGTAATGTATTAATTGATGTGTATGTAGAAAGCAACGTTACCTCCATTCGTCAAAAAGCCTCATGAAATATGGAAGAAGTTTAAATATTTTCAGGATTACATGGGATCTTTAAGCACTTGTAAAGAGGTATTAATGTATTTATGTTTAAATATTAATCCTAATTTTCTAAAAATTTACTAATTTGTTTTATCTAATTATTCTGATTCAGATATACATACCCATTCATTTGGGCGAACACTATACTCTTGCAAGAGTTCTGGTTAAAAAAAAGGACTGTTGAAATTTGGGACTCACTTGCATCTAAAGATGATCCGATTCAAAGCAAAACAGTCATAAAAGAAATAGTAAGCTCATATTCATCAATTTTTATGAATTGGGTACAAGATACGCGGTATACTAATACATATTGTATTCTGGTAATTGTAGCTTTCAAATTTGGATCTCTTTCTCCAAGAAGAGATTTTGAAGTTGAGAGATGCTAGGTTCAGCTTTTCTACTTTTGTAATAAAATGTCCTTCTTATGTTCCCCGCCAAGGTAATTATGTTGATTGTGGAATTTTTGTAATATCATTCATGAAAGATCGATGTAGTCTAGACTACCGTTCTCTCGATGTAAGTCTGAAAATATGTCGTCAAAAACTTTAACTTTTTAGAGCAATATTTTTGATGTTATGTTTGTTATATGCAGTTTGATGCGAGAAAGGAAAGACGCAAAGCTGCTGAATGGATTACAACTTCAGAGCACAATGAAGAGCTAAAAAAGAAGTCCAATCTGAAATGATTGAATATGGAAGACGATGATTTTTTTTCTTCTTCTTTTATATCTAATGTTTGGAAACCCCTAATGTATTATGTTCATTTGTTTTGTTGAGTTGTAATGACATTTTTGCCAAACGGTTTCGATTCTTTTTGATTAAGCAGAATCATTTTTGCCCTTTAAATTAATATAATTAAGCAGAAAGGAGTCTTTTGCCCTTCCATCGAATGACATTTTTGCCCTTCTAATTAATTCAAAACACCCCCGAACCCTTTTATTAAAAAAAATAAAAAAGAAAACCGTTTCGAAGCTTCCTCTTCTTCCATACTCCACTCTGTACTCAAACCTAGGTCATTCTCCTCCAAAATCTTCAAACCTTCCTCCCCATTCGCAATATTCACACCATGTCGGCATCAGCGGCAGAATCATCACTGGCAGCATCACCAATTAGAGAAGATGCACCAGTTACAGAAAATCCAAAAGCGATAGACGGAGAACAACGGAAACCCTATTCTAAGAAAGTTGCACAAAGGAAAAAGGAAAAAGTTGCTAAACAAAAAGAAGCGCAAGAAGAAGTGCAAACAGAAAGTATAACTTTGATTTTATATTCGCAAATTCTGTATATATTACAAGGAAAATGACATTCTCCGTCATAAAACGCATTTGAATGTTAAATTCTATTCGCCGTTTAATTTGGAACGGAGAATGGCATTCTCCGTCTAACTTGAAACGGAGAATGCCGTTACCAGTGTTAAAACCCTTAAGAATGGCCATTCTCTGACCTAATTTTTTGGTTTTTTTTGTTTTATAGAAAAAAATCTGTCAGGAACAAGGATTCAAGACGTTTCCGTTCTACCTTCAAGACAATGCTAAATCTTATGGAGGAGGTCAATCGAGATGTTGGTCGTTTACCTGAGCCAGTTATTGGTTCCTTGAAAAATACCGATTTCTAGAATTTTGTCGAGATTTTCTACCAAAACAGAGTCCACGTCTCCGAAGTGGCCAAGGTCTCCGAAGGGCTTGAGAATTTAATTGCAAGTTACACAGAAGAAGAAGATGGCGTCGGGTGCTTTGAATTGAGCACCACTGTTAAAATCGCGCCAAGCGTCGAGGATATGGCAGTCATATTCGGTCTACCGCTGAATAAAGAAAGCGATGATGATGTTTCTTACAGAAGATTGATAAAGGAAAAACAACAGTAGCCCACACGACTAGAATCATTGAGCCTGTGTAGAGATCACTTCACAAGATTGCTGGCTAATACCAAGGGCAAACACTCAGAAGTCACGAATAAGGAAGTGAGAGACAAGTTCTCTGAATTGTTACGACAGCTTCGTGGCGGAGATAACGATGTTAATCCAGATGATTTGGCCAAGCTAATAATCTTCCACTTGTGCCAAACAGTATTCTTCACAAGGTATGGCGGTTCAAATTTACCGTACAGATTCTTGGCCTTGGTAGACAGTGTGGACGTCATCAACAGTATATGCTGGCCAAGGTTAATCCTGTCATATGTAATGGATAGCATAAAGAGGAGTAGAAGCAAAACTGAACAGGGGGATTACTCAATGGCTTTCCATAAATTGGAAGGTTGCACAATATACTTCCTCTATTGGTTTGCAGAACATAGTAAATTTGTGGAAAGAAAGTTTGCCCCAATTCCTGATTACCCAAGATTTTTTACATGGAATGGGTACGAAATCTCAAACTTTTTCAAGGCCGAATATCACAACAAAATAAGATCGAAGATGATATTTGAAGATCTGGTTATACCTGTTGGGGAAGAAGAAGGGCACAAAGAAGATGAGCCACCTATAGAAGAAGTTGAAAAAGAGGGAGAGGAAGAACACCAAGAAGCAGATGGGAATAATTTTGATGAACAACGGATACCACAGCATCATGAAATAGGCACTGTGATGGACGACTCAGCAAAGGAATTGGAGAATTTGAGAAGACATCATTCTGATATTCTTATGCAGAATGAAGAACTTAAAGAAAAGTTAGAAGAGATGGAGGCACAAGGAGTGCAGTTACGTGCAGCCAACTTTGAGAATGCCATATTCAAAGAAAAGCTGAAAGAGCTCGAGGCAGAAGAAGAGCAACAACATGCAGTCAACGTTGTGATGGAGGGCTCTGTGCATGAACTGGAGGATTTGAGAAGACATCATTCTGATATTCTTATGCAGAATGAAGAACTCAAAGAAAAGTTAAAAGAGATGGAGGCACAAGGAGCGTATTTACGTGCAGCCAACCTTGAGAACGAGAAACTCAAAGAAAAGCTGAAAGAGCTCGAGGCACAAGAAGCACAACAACGTGCAGTCAACGTTGTGATAGAGGGCTCTGTACATGAACTGGAGGATTTGAGAAAGCAGAATTCTGTTCTTAAATCAGAGCTACATGCACAAGGTAAAATCTTTTCTATTTCAAATTTCTGATTTGTAATCTTCCAGGAGAATGACTATTCTCCGTGTATTATAACACAGAGAATAGTCATTCTCCGTGTTATTTGAAACGGATAATTGCTATTCCCTATCATTTCGATACTGGAAAGGTTATTCTCCGTGTAATTCCAAACGGAGAATGCTATTCTCCGTATTATATTACACGGAGAATGTCATTCTCCGTGTTAGGTTCACATCATACATTTCATTGTTGTTTGTTTTATTTCAGTACGAACAACCGAGCAACTCAGAGAAACAAATGAAAGGCTCATTGAGAAGAAAAGGGAGCTTCAAAATAAAGTTGAATCGTTTAATATTGAAGCCAATGAAAAGGATAGGAAAATTGTTGATTTCGAAGCCATGGTTGTAGCATTTCAGCGTGAGGAGTTTCAAGCAGCTGCTGAACTTGCTGCTCCAAGAGAAGTCAGAAGAAAAGGAGGATCGGGGGAAAAGAGGTTAATAAAAAGCAATACAGTTGGAGAGGCTAATAAAAAGCGAAAGGTTAATGCCGCTCCGAAATCCCGAGAAGACGCCAAAATGGCTGAATTAAAGAAGAACCGTGTCATACTAAGGGAATGCGATGAACTCTTACTTTGGAAACATGCGGATGAAGAGCTGAAGAAGCAATACATCGACATCGTAATTTCCAGAAAGAATTCTCCAAAGTATGTATTCTGAACCCTTTTTTTCTTTCGTTTTTTCTAGACTTTTTTCACAATTATGTAATGAGAATCTATCTTTATTAATTTAATCTAAACTAAATTTATGTGCAGTGATATTGTATACACATTTTATTCGGAAAAGGGTGAAAATGGAGTTTCAGTCCAGCTGTCGGCAGTAGACATGCAAGACATACTCAACTATGACGACATGGAGGCTGGCATACTGGACATAATAATAAGAAAGATGAGAGAAATTCAAGGCAGTAAAAGGTGTGCCCCGTCTAGTTCAAAGGACGTGCCATTGATCCAGAAGCAAAAGCCGACGCTCCAATCACATAAGTGGTCTGCATTCATGATGGCCCACACATTGGTAAGAATTCAAACAGAAAAATCCATATTCATGTGTACACCGATGAAAAATGACAAAAAAAATTACTCATGATATTGTGTATTGTTTTTGGGAAACAGACCATCGTTCAACGTGCCAATGAAGAAAGCGCAAAAGCCGGCGCCTTTGAAGACATCCAAACAGAGTTAGTAGACTTCGTCATGGGTTTGGAGGACGACATAGAGTTGTTATTCATCCCGCTCTTTAATGCATCCATCAATCACTATACTCTGCTCACATTCAACTTTATCTCCTACGACTGGACACACTACAACTCCTTGAGGCAAACCACGTACGATAAGTGCAAGGTGGATGCAGAATTAATGAAAAAAACCTTAGAGCCTATCGTCAGGAGAAAAGTTGATATGATGAGGGAGAGATGCCCGACGAAGAAGGAGTATGAGAGCAAAGTGCTGAATTGTTCTCTAAATTGCCCACAACAACGGACACCCAACTGCCTCTTGTACACGACGTATTATATGAATATGTTGACGAATCCTCCCTTCGAAATACCGGAAGGAAATGACAATGAAACTCATCAGAAGATGACAACGATGAGATTGGCATGAGCTAAGGAGTTGCTTTCAAGCAAATATGTAACACGAACCAAGCAATGACATTGTAAAATAATAATGTAATTATGATGTAATTGGGCAAGAAACTTCTGTCTTTTATAAGCTCTGCTTTTATAATATAATCATTTTTGAATTACATTTACATTGTCAAAACTACGAAAAGTTTGACTTTTATTTACATATGAAACAACTCGAACTCATGCGCCAAGTTGCAGTCATTTTTATAATAAGCTCTCCCAACTTCTGCCATTTATTGGCAAAATTTAACAACTCGAACTCATGCGCCAAGTGGCAGTCACTTTTATTGTCATTAATACCAATGAATCTGCCATTTATATGCCATTAATACCAATGAATTCTTCCATTTATATGCCATTTATTCCTAATGAATCTGCCCCTTCGGATTATATTCTTCGTTTTATTTGGAACGGAGAATGGAATTCTCCGTTTACTTGAAACGGAGAATAACTTTTCCTTTTAAATTAAATCGTTTGAGAATTCTATTCACCGTTTATTTCGGAACGGATAATAACATTCTCCGTCTGTCTTGAACGGATAATAAATACATTAAAATATTCATTCGCCGTTTTTATTTAAACGGAGAATGACGTTCTCCGTGTCTTTCGAAACGTAGAATGTTATTCTCCATTTAGTTTGAAAAGGAGAATGAAGATGAGCTTGATGAGAATATGACGAGGTTGGTATGGGCTAAGAAGACTACAATGATGAGGTTGGTATGGGCTAAGAATTAGATTTCAAGAGAACTTCTGTCTTTTATAATGTCTGCTCTGCTGTCTTTTATAATAAAATCCTTTTTGAGTTACATTTATATTGTGAAAACCACGAAAAGTTTGACTTTTTGAGTTACATTTACATTATGAAAGTCTGAAATACTACATAAAATCCTACTATCAAGAAAAAAGTTGAATGTAAGCTGCGTACGGGCATCGCAGAGCAATGGAACTCCTTGAGGCAAAGGAATTCCTTGAGGCAGTGAGTTCCTTTGCCTCAGTGAGTTCCTTTGCTCGGAGGATGCATGATGAAGTGACTTGCCTCAAGGAGTCATCCTACGGTTCCTATGCTCTGACGATGCACAATGAAGAACATCTACCACGTGGATACGAACTAAAAGACGACAGAGAACAACACTCCTTCACAGTCGAAGCTTTCAATTGAATTCCTTGAGGCAAATCACTTCATCGTGCATCGTCAGAGCAATGGAACTCCCTGAACAAAGGAACTTCGTGCATAGTCAGAGCAATGGAACTCCATGAACAAATGAACTCCGTGCATAGTCAGAGCGAATCAAAGTGCGAGCGCAATAAATCCAAACCCACACTCTGTCGGAGCGCTCGCACTTTGATTTGTTCTGACTATGCACGGAGTTCCTTTGTTCATGGAGGTCCATTGCTCTGACTATGCACGGAGTTCCTTTGTTCAGGGAGATCCATTTGCTCTGACGATGCACGATGAAGTGATTTGCCTTAAAAAATTCAATTGAAAACTTCGACTGTGAAGGAGTGTTGTTCTCTGTCGTCTTTCAGTTCGTGTCCACGTGGTATTCATCGTGCATCGTCAGAGCATAGGAACCGTTGGATGACTCCTTGAGGCAAGTCACTTCATCGTGCATCCTCCGAGCAAAGGAACTCACTAAGGCAAAGGAAATCCTTGAGGCAGAGCACCGTGCAAAGGCATCCTTCTTCATCATGGAACATGTCGAAGAAATAAACTCCTGACGGGAGCTTCGACAAGCGTAGAACGATAATAAATCCAAACCCATGCACATCTCAGTCTTCTGAAGGACTTCACCACCGTGCATCGTCGGACCCATGGAACACGTAGAAGAAATGAACTCCTGGCTGCAAAGGAACACCGTGCATAGTCCGAGCCAATCAACGTGCGGGCGCTTCGACAGAGCGTGGGTTGGCAATAAATCCAAACCCAGGCACATCTCAGTCTTCTGAAGGACTTTACCACCAAAACTTCTTCGAACGAGGAGATCGACAACCAAGAGGAAAGCGTTTTGACAAGGCGGGGGATCGGTAGAGTCCATCTCCACAAGAAAAGCTAAGTGAGACGAGAACAAACTCTCTCTACACTACTGCCATTTATAGGCATAGAACAACTCGGACTCATGCGCCAAAAAGGCAGCCACTTCGAATTCAATTCAATTAATTTCCATCAATACCAATGCATCTGCCCATTCTCAAGTAAAGCTAAGTAAGACTAGAACAAACTTTTCAAACTACTGCCATTTATATGCCATTAATACCAATGAATCTGCCCCTTCGAATTCTGCCAACTTTGATACCCCCTACTGTATTAAAGTTTTTTTTTCTTGATACAGTAGGGGGTATCAAAGTTTTGATACCCCCTATGTATGACATGTAGGCCCTTTCTGCTTTATAAAATATGTACACATATATATACACATAAATTTTAAGAGGGCCCACATGTCATACATAGGGGTATCAAAACTTTGATACCCCCTACTGTATCAAAATTTTGATACCCCCTATGTATGACATGTGGTCCCCTCTTGCTTTGTAAAATGTGTAAACATATATATATATACATAAATTTTGAGATGGCCCACATGTCATACATAGGGGATATCAAAACTTTGATACCCCATACTGTATCAAAGTTTCTCTCCTGTATCAAAGTTTTTTCCCTTTTAAATGGGTCCCATACATAACTTACAAAAAAAGTATAAATAAAACAAAATTTTGTTATAGTCAAGATTTGAACCAATGACCTCTTAAATACAAGTCTAGCATTGTAACCACGGCACCACAATAGCATTCTCCGTGTTTTATTAAACGGAGAATAGAATTCTTCATTTTGAATTACACGGAGAATAGCATTCCCAGTGTTAAAAATATATTAGAATGTTCATTCTCCGTGTTTTATTAAACGGAGAATAGAATTCTCCATTTTGAATTACACGGAGAATAGCATTCCCAGTGTTAAAAAGTAAAAACACATTAGAATGTTCATTCTCCGTTTTAATTTGAAACGGAGAATGATATTCTCCATTTCATTTGTAACGGAGAATTATATTCTCCGTTTTGAACTGCACGGAGAATGCCGTTCCCAGTATTAAAACGATTGAGGATTCTATTCGCCGTTTAATTTGGAATGGAGAACGGTATTCTCTGTTTATTTAAAATGGAGAATAAGATTCCCAGTGTTAAAAACACATTAGAATGTTCATTCTCCGTTTTAATTTGAAACGGAGAATGATATTCTTCGTGTCATTTGAAATGGAGAATGATATTCTCCGTTTTGAACTGCACGGATAACATATTTTCTCCATTTTTGATATACTCCGTTTTGAACTTAGAATTTGATATTCTCCATTTTTATCTAATTGTCTTCTTAAACTTTTGCATTGGAGAACATATTATTTTATCTAATTGTCTCGTGTGAATGACATCTTGCCACATAAGAAAGACATTGTCTTAAGTCAACGACGTTTCATTTTATTCCATTTGCTCTTTGTCACTATTTCGCTTTCGTACTTTACAATTACAAAAATCGTGACCCAATTTTTTTATAAACTCTACATACTTTAGGCTTCGGGATAGGCTAACTTTCTGTAGGCTGGCTTGATTTCCCTTGAGAAGGCCTTCCTTTTGTTGCTACCGGATTTGGCTCTTTTAAAGCATCATGCACTCCAATAACTACATCAGCTACCATTTGTTCTTCTTCACCCATATCGGTCACCATTTCTTTCAACTCCATCAGAACAGATGACATCAACTCCGTTCCCCTCTCTTAAATTTTGCTTGATTTTTTACAATAGTATGTAAACAGATTAACTTGTTCATTAATAGTACCATACCTTCTGCTCTCAATACTGTCTGGGTGGATGAATTTTCTTTCTGAGCCAGGTCCTGTTTGCCATTAAAATTCTTTTATTGCAAATTTCAATACAAACAGAACAGTGTTACAATATAGGGCTTAGACGTAGTCCTAGGAGTATACTTTTGTTTATCTGGGTCCCTTGTGCCGATGGAGTGAGTGGTAATGCGTTAACTCCGTTGACGATCTGACGACGGTTATCGGTTCTCTGAAGACTTAGATTGCTCTGGGTGCTGGAGCTTGCTGAGAGGAGGAAGACGTTGAGTGTCTGTATCTGCCTCTCTGGTGGTTATATGTTCTGTCCGTGTGTAGGTAGGTAGGTGTGTAGGTGTGGAAGAAGGAAATGATCCCTCTATTTATAGCTTCGTAGGCTGGCTGCTCATGCGCGTATATAGGATGCACCTGTACGCGGGGACGCCACGTGTTGATTGCTGATGGAGGCGCATGAACGATGCGCCCTGATCGAGGGGTTGAATTCCTCATACTGCTGTTGTGGACCGGCACGTAGCAGAGGAGAAGATCTTTCTGTTGCTGAGATCTTGGGTGAGTCGAGTCAAAGGACACGCGTCATCGACCCATGGCTCGGAGATCTCTGATTTGGTGGGGAATGATCTGGTAGGTTGTGCCTAGGTTTTGGCGCATGAGGAGGCTTTGGCTCGTAACCTTTAGGAGTCACGAACCATTCGGGGCGCATGGCTTTTGAGGCGCATGCGAGGCTTCAAAAGTGACTTAACTCCTGTCTTTCGGGATCAGAGAGCAGTCTAAGGTGCATGGCTTTCGAGGCGCATGCAGAGCTTTAATGGTGACTTTCCTTCTGTCTTTAGGGATCAGTGAAAAGTCTGAGGCGCATGGCTTTCGACGCGCATGCAGATTTGGGCGTACGGCTGCAGAGGGGCATGCGAGTGGTTGAGTAGCCACGTGGCAGTAGCCGTCAGAGGAAAGTAATGATGATGCTGACGTTGGCGACGCTTCGTCTTCTGAAATGTTCAGACTTCGGGAGGCGTGCTGCCAACTCTGTCAGTTCAGCATTTAATGTTTGTGACATTCGATGGACAGCTGAATGGGCGCGTCGGTTGGCGTTCTACTAGGCGTATGGGAACGCATGGGGGGTGCATCCATGTGATTTGCTTGGTACTGAAGGGCGCATCTGTGTGATGCGCGGTCTGGCCGGCGCATCTGCTTTGTGACACGTCTTTAATGGTACTACTGTTACGATCTTCGAGTGCTTTAAATAGCTGTCTTGACTTAGCTGAATTCGAAGCGTCCGGTTCATCCATTTAATGAAAATTTATTACACGGAATTCGGAGAGCCATCCACTTGGCGCATGGGTTTGATTTGCCCGGCCTATAAATAGTGGCATAAAGAGAGTTTGTTTCTCGTTCTCTCACGTCCTTCCGACATGAATTCGTTTACTCGGATGCATTCTATTGATGAGTTGCTCCCGAGGGTGAAGATGCGACGCGATGTCTTCATTGATGCACTTGAAGGTGACTGTTACATCCAAAAGTCGGAGTCGAGGGCTTCCGAGGCAGGCAGAAGGTGCCTGTTGCATCCAAAGATAGGGATGCGCGAGCCTCGTCTTCATTGTGCAGGAAGAGCCGTAGATCGGAATGGCGGTGCTGCGGCTTTGGTGACTCTTTCTTCCTTCAAAATGGGTGTAGCCCATTCTGGTTGTGTTGAAAGCTGCTCCTTTAGCCGTGGTTTCGATTACGGTCTTTCTTGGCCTTTGGAGGCTCTTTCGAAGCCTCCCCTGGCCACAGGTTGGCTTGTGGTTCTTTTCTCTTCCTCGACTAGTGGGTTGATTACCACCCTCGTTCTGCTCAATAAATGCTTCATTAGTCGAAGCATTTAGACGGCGGTAAGCCTGGCTGGAAGAGCGGCACATAACTGGGCTGCTGAAGGGATGCACATAACTGGGATGCAAATAACTGAGCTGCTGAAAGGATGTGCCTTGCTGAGGGCGCATGGTGGGATGCGCCTGACTGGGGGAGCATGGTGATCGCTGTGTCTATTTGAGGGCGCATGATGGCTGCTGGCTGTAGACTTAGGATCTTTTCTTTGTAGAAATTCTTCTTTGTACAATCTTTTCTTAGACATGTAATAGACTTTTATATGTAATAAAAAGTCCATTTTCGATGTCTATATTCGATGTTTTTGCTGTGAAGTACTCTGTCCGAGCTCTGGTACATGTAGTGTCTGGCGCATAGGATTTCTGGTCCTGAAATTCCATGCTTCTACAAGACCCCCTTCAAAGTTTTCAAAACTTTTGGATAAGTTTTGGAATACTTTGAATAAGAAGCATGGTGGTAGAGGCGCACGACTGTCGGGGCGCATAGATACTCCGCGCATCAGTGATGGGGCGCATGCTCCGCTCAGTTAATGCAAATGATGACGCCTCGATAACCAAGAAAGATTAATGATGATCTTTTTGGTTTTATTTGCGGTTATCTCTTCACAGAACCCGAGGCGACGGCTGAGGTCACACTTCATCGGTTCATGCGTGCGACCAAGCCAATAAATAGGCGAGAGATGGAGAGAGAGAGAGTTCTTCTTCTCATTGCTTTTGCTTTTTAGATTTCTTCCTCAAAACCCTAACTTTTCTTCTCTCAAAGAATGGCTCCCAAGACTCCTCGTGGTGGTGCTGGACGAGGCAAAGGAAAAGAGCCTGTAGAGGCTGTTGTGACTGATGTTCTCCGTCCACCTGTTGAAGTTCGGCTATCGGTGGTTGGTGAGTTTCATCATCCCGTTCTTACATCATACATACGCCGATGCACATGGACCTTGGGTCTTGATGATGTGCTGAGGTTCGCCGACGCGCATGGGTTTAAACCCTAAAGATGTGCCGAGGCTCTACTGCTGACGCGCACGGGTTTAAGCCCTGAAGATGCGCCGAGGCTCTACTGTCACCCCCAGGTTTCAAAAAAAGGGGTATTTTTATCATTTTACATTTTTGAATATTTTTAAAATTTATTTTATTATTTATGATATTATTTTGGGGTTGAAATTTATTTTATTATTTATGATATTATTTTGGGGTTATTTGAGTCGGGTTCGAATTTTAACTCAATTCGACTTGAAACGGGGACCCGGGGGGGTAGTTTGACTCTAGTGGGACCCACACACTAGTTAGACATGGCCCACATGATATTAATTTTAGTCCACATGATATTAATTTTAGTTAGTAGTTAGACTAATTATTTATGGATAGGTTTAGTTAATTAGAGACTTAAAACTAGACTAAATTGACCTCAACCTTTAACCCATTCCTAATTAAAATCAAATAGATTAGTGGAGGGCATTTTAGACATTCAAAATAGGGACACCTCACACTTTTTGGGCAGCCACCTATGGGGGAGGATAAGGAATGAGTCACTCCTTTATTTATTTGTTTTTATGCACTTTCTCTCTCTTGTTCTTCCCCAAATTAATTTAGAGATGAACCTCCATTGATTTCATCTCCAAATCAACCCCTTCTTCCACCAAATCTTCTTCATTTCTCTTCTACTCCATTGTTAGAGGGTGCTACCCAAGTTTGGGAGGATTCGGAGCTCGTTCGTGTCCTTTTGGAATCTCTACGTGTCGGTGTCGTGTCGGAAGGTTTTTCCTTTGAATCTCTCTTCCGGAAGGTATAATCTCTCCTCTAAACCACCCTACATGCATATAGGAATATTTTAAACCCATAGGAATGATCCCCACGGTTGTATCTCCATTTGTGTCCATTTTGTGTCCATTTGGAGGTCATAGGAGTGTCCTTTGTGTTGTGGATGTGTTCATGTTACATATATATATATATATATATATATATATATATATATATATATATATATATATATATATATATTGTAATGAGAGTGTATCTATATTTATATATGTAATAAATGGTTCATGATGATTATATAATCAAGTTTGTGAGTGTGGTTCCTCATTTTATTATTGCTATTATTGTTGTGGATAATTAGGATATATATTGTGTATTCTTTTGGCTCAAACTATCTAAATCCGTCATGATTTTTATCCACGTTTTTAATTTCAGCCCTAATTTAGAAATGTCATAACTTCTAGCTCAAAGCTCGGTTTAATCTTCCGTTTTTTTAAAAGAAGCGTATTGAAGTTAGCTTTCCAAAAACATGTATTAATAGACCTAATTCTTTTTGTAACTTTCTGGAGAATTATTTGAGTGTCAGCTGTACGAAAGACAAACGCGTTCTCGGTGTTTTCGCGATTCCGGGAGTTTTCGGAAACGAAAACGCAATCCGTTTGAAGTTTCGGAAAGCTAACACATAGATCTATAACATATTTTAATCCTAGAATTTAATTCATGCTAAGTTGGTACAGTATTGATTATTAGTAGGAGTTACTATTCGGCATATGTATTTTGTGCACCCTTGTGTGTAATATAATGTTCTATTTAATTTTAACCCATGTTAATGTATATACATTATGTAACTAAATAGAGAATGCAAGCATGAGTAAATGGTTAAATAAATGATGTATGAGGTGTAAGTATCCTATCTAATGTAAGCATGTATAAGTATGGCTTGTAATGAATATGTAGGTTCCATAGTATGTAATGTATGGTGCATATAGTAGTGCAAGAGAATAAATGAATGATGAACGAATGCAAGCATGAATATAATGTAATAATAGATGTAATGTATGCAATATACAAGTTAATGAGATGTAATGTTCTATGTTAACACAAATCCTATATTACCTCATGTACCCCTTACACTATGTTGACACTATCACACTTGACACTTTGTTCACTTACACTTTGACACTCTTTGATATGTATATACTATGTATGCCCATTTAACCCTCACTTGCCCCTTTGCCATGTTCACATACACACACATAGCCTCTTAAATAAGTATTTATGAATATAGTTAACTTAGCTATGTATGTATATTATATAGGCTTAATTGCACTTTGCTACCCTCAACTATTCCGCCTTTTCAACTTGATACCATAAACTTTTTTTCGTAACAAATTGGTACCTCAACTATTATTTTTTTTCAACTTGATACCTAATTTTTCAAAAATTCAGAAAATGCCCTTCCCTCTTCCTTCCCTCCACCCCCTTCCCCACTCCGGCCACCCCCCCTGCTAGCTCTGGCCGCCCCACCCCTCCCTGCTAGCTCCGCCCCCCCCCCGCCCCCCACCCTCCCTGCTACCTTCGGCCACCCCCTGCCCCGCCTCCCGCCCCGCCCTCCCTCCCCAGCCCCCTCCTCCCGTGCTGCCGCGGCCTAGGGGAGAGGCGGGGGCGGGCGGGCGGCCGGAGTGAGCAGGGGTGGGGGGGTGGGGGGCGGGGGGGGGGGGGCGAAGCTAGCAGGGGGGGCGGCCGGAGTGAGCAGGGGGGGCGGCCGGAGCGTGCAGGGGGGGAGGGTTAGGGGTAGGGGTAGGGGCATTTTAGTCCAAAATAACATCTGGGTACCAAATTGTTACAAAAAATAGTTTAGGGTACAAAGTTGAAAAATGGTAATAGTTGAGGGTAGCAAAGTGCAATTAAGCCTATTATATATATGGTAGCATATTGTATTGTAATATATAAGTTTATATAGCCATTGAAATGCCATGATTATAGACCTAATGTTGAATACCAATATATGCATGTGTATATATGTGTAGACATGTATAGCTTAAAGTAATAGATTACCTAGTGTATATCTAATGTGAATTCTTGCCTATTTGAGTATTGAATAATTGCATGCTATATAGAGTTGGGTGTATGTTGGCTTGTATAGCCTTGTATTGATGTGTGCTTGCTAGGATAGTCTTGGTTAGGCCTAGTAAGACTTGCTGGGTTAGGACATGACCTAGTTTGACCTAGTTTGACTAGTGCAGTTGACCAGAGTTGACCAAGGGTTGACTTTGGCCTAGTTTGACCTAGATTCATGTAGAATGTATTGTAGTACTTTATATTACCCTTCTGGAAATGTTGTGACTTGTGCTGTTCTAAATAGGAGCCAGACACCTCTCCTCGGACAGTACATTTTTTTGGACATTCAGATAGCAGGCGAGTACATTCTCTGATAGTTCTCTCATTTACTTGTCAATTACTGTACTTCAGTTCTAGTTAGTTGTATGCAATTCTCTGTTACAACATGTATGGATATTCTGGATTCATGTATATGACACATATGTATCATCATCCCTGGTTTCTATTACTGGAATCACCTGCTGGAATCATTTACTAGAATCATTTACTGGAATCATTTACTGGTATCATTATATTTTGGCTGGACTCATCTTGAATCATTGTGTCGGATTTCTGGATTCACTTGCTGGGAGGGGAAATACTAGAGTAAGACATGTAGACATACCCCATTACTGGTATCACCCCTACTGGAATCTACTGGAATGATAGCCATCTCTCGTCTGATCAGTGAGAGGTGTGCCGGATTACCCACAGCCGTTTATATGTCGATCTCGGTATTTTAAAACACACTGCTAGAGTATAGGCTGGACTCACCCTGGAATCATTGATCACTATGACTGGAATCGTCCCTTACTGGATTCATCTTGTATTAGATTCATCTTGTACTGGACTTACATTGGAGTTACACTGGTCTACATTGTTGTCTGGACTTTATATCATATTGTAGTGACCCGCTCCGCCCTAGCGGAATGCCGATTCAAACGGCAAGTGCAACGACTCAAACGAGCCGTCGACCCGAAGAGTTGGCATCGACCTGATGAAGAATCGATGCAAGGCTTACATTGGCCCGTCAAGATAAATCCAGACTTAGACTTTCAAAGGCGCACTCGGAGTATCGCTCGGCCGATACGAACATCGCTAAGGTGGGTGGCTCCGATGAACCCGTCTCTGCTTAGCCTGGACACATAACAATACGGACACTATCACGAGAATCGCTAGGCGATAACCCCGTGCATGTTAATAAATGACCCAACGCACCTAGCTAAGGGATTAATCCCATCTTGTATGCTTGTATAGAATATGGAAAAGAACATGAAAATTGTGAGAACTCTCGTACCGCGCTCCACGCTCGTGCTAAGGCACAAGCTTACAATTACGTCTCTGATGCGTTCAACAATAAAACAATGAATAGTTTACAACAATGAAACGGGAAGACTATCGACATAGTCGTTCCGAGTAGAGTATAGCAACATTGAAAGGCCACGGGACCGATGGGTCGCCAAGGCGACTCCCGCACAGGGAGTTGCAATATGTATAAATGAATGAATGAATGAATAAGTGAATAAATGAATCGATGAATGAATGAATGAATGTGTGAATGAAATGAATCAATGAACAAACGGACAAGTGAAAGAAAGAAAAGAAAGAATGAAGAAAAGATAAGAAGGAAAGAAATGGTTAGCGATAGGTGTGACGAGCACGTGCAACGGGGCTCGCTACCAGCGCTGCACGGACGCCAACTTGGTCGATAACATATTATGGCTAAGGGTTAGCCTATGACGATAAAATACGAAATGGTCGTGGACAGACCCGTGCACGGGTGATACGGATTCCGCGGCATGATCAAAGGGAGGATCGTGGCCGGCCTAGGCGGAATCAAATAAGGCTTACGGGTTGCCTGGGTGCGGACTTGGCCACCCAGGGGACGTAAGTGCTGCAGTATTTCAAGAAAGACTTAACGGGGTGTGTGCCAGTCCGTACCCTACGCTAAGTTGAGAAATACAATGGCTTGGATGTCCAAAATAGCTTGTGATGCCAGCGACCGGTGCATATAGATTTAAGTGGGCTTTGTTGGTGGCAATCCACGTGCAAGTCCTTGCATTGAAATCAAAGTGGTCTAAGTTAAGCTGAACAAAACGTCCTCTGAACAGACATTGAAATGTATCACACCAAATGATAATGAATACTTCGTACAATGAGTTAGAGAATACGCCTACGATGCGCTAGAAACTGAGGCAGGGACACGCCCATGATATTGAATGTTTCCAAGAATCACGTTATGATATTACACATGAATTGTTTGACTAACTTGGTTTACTTTGGACAGGGAAGGCCGGACGGTAAGTATGGGTAAGTCGTGCATGTATTTCCATGCGACACTTAAATTTGGCAACACGGGATAGGTTATGATATATGCCATGAAATTGACCCTAAGGCAAGATTAGAAAGACAATGAATGATAGAGATGCACAAAAGTAAATGGAACGTGTTTGGTAATGATAGCGTTGTGGGCGAGCTAGCCTCCCCACCAGTGCATAACAATGTACTGATAACCCCACAGTCTGCTTGCAGGAAGCAGGAAACATCGTCGGGTGCAGAGCTTCCATCGAACGTGCTAAGGCGCGGAGCTATCTCTCGAGCCTTGGGGCGTTGTAAGGAGCTGGAGCACCATATACAGGACATAATGTATCGGAACATCGCCATGAATCATTCCATCTTTGTAAGCCACTTGGCACGCCTTTTATGTTTCAAAGAGAGAGAGCTTGAGCGATTTGTAATATCGGTCTTGCACCGCTTGTAAACTTCTTGAATATCAATAAAGAGATTGAATTCGTTTCAAATTTGTGTTCATTTACTTTCCGCTGCAAATGGGGACACTCTGTGCGACTCTGTGGCCTAGCTCAAATCGGCCGTTTCTGGAAATAGCCTTGCACGGGCGCAACCTAGGCCCGTGCGGCATCACGCCTTAGCAAGGACGATCGCTCCTGCGGGAGCGGGGCGTGACATAGTGGTATCAGAGCACGGTTTCACGTCCTTGGACTTTATTTCGATTTTTTCAGTTTTGAAAGCTCGTTGGATACAAAAGAAGTATGCGCTCTCTCTCATTGTGCCTTGGGATGTTCCATACAATAAGTCTAATACTTTCAAAAGCTCGTACGAGTACTCAGTTGGACGGGATCGATAGGCGAAGGCCTTTGTGCCGAACCACGACGTACTTGAGTTGGACGGAATTGATGCTAAGAGTTAGCAAACGCGAGACATGCTTGAATAAGCTTACGCTGACGATAGCAAACGAGTACACGAGACCCGAGTATAGTTCGAACGAGATGGTCATACACGCAGCCTTTTGGCTAAGTTGTGCGGAGTATCGCGCACCTAAACTCTTTGGTGCAAACGAATTACGAACGAGAATAAGTGAGCGTGCAAACTTGAATGTAGTCCGTACGGGATGGTTAAGCGGTACAACTTAGTCCGCACGTCGCGCACCTCGACTTTTGGGTGCAATCGGGTTGCGAGCGATATCAAGTATCGCTCGATCGAGAACGGAGATACACTTTGAGTGTCTATCGATAGGAACGCTATCGAGTTAACGCTTAGGCGTGCACGAAAAATTTATTGGATTTTGAGAATAATACGAACGACTTAGTACGTCGAGGCGACGTAATGCGATTACACTAGAGATTCGTCGAACGAATCTAAAGGATGTCTTAGCGCATAACGCGAACGTGATTGAGGACTAGATCGTATGGCTTGAATTCGAGTGGTGTATGTGATAGGCTCGAAGAAGAATAAAAATGAGTGTCGATGACTAGTCGAGTGGCTCGAACCCTGAGTGGTGTATGGACGTCATAGAAATTGTTCGAGCGAGACTAAAGGATTTACAGATAGAACGAGTATGTTGGCGAGGCAATGCGATCGCGCAAAGCCTTAGAACGCGTCACGCTTAGTTGGTCGTAACTTCGAATGTCCCGAACGAGATGTCGTTTGGACAACTTGTCAATGGGCAACGCAAGTTAGAAAACGATTCGGAACGATGAATGAAAATGAATGGCCTGGATCGAGGAAACTTAGAGGATCGTGCGTACGATTTGGGATTGATTCAAATAAAATGTGACTTGAGTTTTGAACAACGATCTTGAAACGAGCTTGAGGAATAGCGATCGAACTTGATCTTGACTATCGAGGAAATTGTGGAATATCCAACTCGGACAATAGCATCAGTCGTACGACTCGAAATTGGTTGCGAAGGAAGATCGTCAAGTTACGCATATCATCGATGGTATTGAGGCATATCAAAGATCGATATGCGATAACTCGGGGGCACACTGACTCGGCGAATGACGGTCGTGCAAATGTTATTGTTCCGATGGATGCTATACTATTGATATTGAACGTGTCGAGGAAAATATAGACGTGGCCCGAGGATTTTCTAGTTGAACGCATGACGGTTAGACTATCAAATTGATTTGGCTTGGATGAAAATGTGAATGCTTGGATTTGCTTCGTTGACAACCACAACGTTGACGTTCTTGTCTTATGCGAGTGCAACTCTAGCCTCGCATATGCGTCGTGCCGGATTATGACGATCACTCCGCGTGAACACTGATATGGTGATTCATACAGCGGGAGTGATTGAACTTGGATGGCGTGGCAATCTGATTGCTTCGACTTGTGGTTTGACGCGAAGGTGGACTCGAGATTGAATTTGTGTGCTTGAAGAGTTGAACTTGAGGATCGAGTAGGTCCAATCTGCGTATCGAGAATGAGTTAGTCTAAAACTCAAACAAGAGTTACGCCCCGATGAGAATGATTATTCCGCGGGAGCATCGCATGGTGATTCATGAACCGCCGTGGATAATCGGACTCGCGTGAGATTGGGGCGCAATGTATTGTCGAGCTGGATGACCTCGTGATCGAATACACGAATTGGTTAGAACTGTTGATGGAACAGAATTGAATATGTGCAACGTAAGTCTTGATGCGAATTAGATGATCATGCTCGATGTTTAGAAATCTGAGTGACGCGAGCTTGGGTAGAAACTCCTGTACAAACGAACAAATGGTTTGACCATAGGATTTGGGGCGAGCGTCGTGCAACGACCTTGCACGATGAGCCACGGACTTGACGTGTAACTATGACCTTGTGAGCTGACCTAGCGGATAGGCGGACGACCCTATGCCGAGTGATTTAACTTGCGTGATGGCATTTACAGTATCGTCTGGATGGACGATAGACTTAGGGAAGCAAGACTTAGAGTAGGACGGGGAACTAGGAGTGTGCGTGAACAACGACGAAATAGCCCCAAAGGATGGGAATGATAGGAATGGATGAGGCGCAAGTAAAGTTGAAATAACGAATTGAATCATTGGTCGGAAGACGTACTCGATGATAGTGCAATTCTTGGTTTTGAATCGGACGGACATTACTTAGGCTTGGTCGACCCTGCTAAGAAGAAATCATACTGATTTTGTGGACAATAGCGCTTGAGAAGCGAATCGAATCATCTCGAGAACCGAGATAAACGATATGTGATACACACATGAGTTCGGTTTTAAATCGAAGTTAGCAAAACGATCGGCAAATCAAAACTATCACGAGTAGCTTGTCCGGCTTCGCTAGTCGCTAAGCTTGGTTAAAATTTATGTATTCGGGGGACGCCTTGAATGCGTGCACGATCCAAACTCAGCGATGTGATGAACTCGAATGCAGTTGCAAGTGAGTGTTACGATGCACATAAACGAAAGTGAGTTTGCCTCAGCCTACGACACTCGCATTTGATGAATTTCAATGCACCACGTACGACCGTTTCAGTCCCGTGATACATCGATATAGCAACCAAGTCAAAGAAGCGCAACAATTGAATAAGTGCCATCAACTCTAAAATGAATGAAAAGTTATCCAATAAAATCGGCCCAAACGTATGCGACGCGAAACTTGGAAAGGTATCGAGTATAGTTCGGTGCCATAGAACGATAGAGCCGTTCGATAGGGATTGCCTAAGAAACACGACGACGCGAGTTAAGGAATGGTAGGATGGCCTGCACTCAGGAAGTCTCGAGGACGAGACTTGTTTTGAGTGGTGTATTATGTAGTGACCCGCTCCGCCCTAGCGGAATGCCGATTCAAACGGCAAGTGCAACGACTCAAACGAGCCGTCGACCCGAAGAGTTGGCATCGACCTGATGAAGAATCGATGCAAGGCTTACATTGGCCCGTCAAGATGAATCCAGACTTAGACTTTCAAAGGCGCACTCGGAGTATCGCTCGGCCGATGCGAACATCGCTAAGGTAGGTGGCTCCGATGAACCCGTCTCTGCTTAGCCTGGACACATAACAATACGGACACTATCACGAGAATCGCTAGGCGATAACCCCGTGCATGTTAATAAATGACCCAACGCACCTAGCTAAGGGATTAATCCCATCTTGTATGCTTGTATAGAATATAGAAAAGAACATGGAAATTGTGAGAACTCTCGCACCGCGCTCCACGCTCGTGCTAAGGCACAAGCTTACAATTACATCTCTGATGCGTTCAACAATAAAACAATGAATGGTTTACAACAATGAAATGGGAAGACTATCGACATAGTCGTTCCGAGTAGAGTATAGCAACATTGAAAGGCCACGGGACCGATGGGTCGCCAAGGCGACTCCCGCACAGGGAGTTGCAATATGTATAAATGAATGAATGAATAAATAAGTGAATAAATGAATCGATGAATGAATGAATGAATGTGTGAATGAAATAAATCAATGAACAAACGGACAAGTGAAAGAAAGAAAAGAAAGAATGAAGAAAAGATAAGAAGGAAAGAAATGGTTAGCGACAGGTCACTACCAAAATAAGTGGTTTTAGCGACGCCCAAAAACGTCGGAAAAATAGGAAATTCCGTCGCTAATCTGTATCACCGACGTATTTACCGACGTTTAGCTTTGGTCGCCGTTTCCTTAGTCGGTGATCACGAAAACGTCGCTGAACGTCGCAATTACCGACATTCAGCGACGTACGAGTACGTCGGTGAGTTATCGACGTTTATCGTCGTTCCGTCGGTATATTAGCGACGTATATGTAGTCGCCACACGTCGGTAAAACCTGGAATAGTTACCGACGTCTAGCGTCGTTTCGTCGGTAATATAGCGACGTGAGTTTCGTCGCTAGACGTCGGTAATGGTCCTGTACATTTTTGCAGCTAGTGTCGCTAGACGTCGGTAAATACGTCGGAGAGCTGTACTCTTTTGCAGTTAGTCGTCGGTAAATGTCGGTAAAACGTCGCAAACATATATTATTTGCAGCTTGTCGTCGGTAAACGTCGGAAAACGACGTCGCTAAACGTCAGTAAGCGTCGCTAAACGTCGCTAAAGTTGTAAAAAAAATAAAAAAAAATAAAACACAGATTCTATATTACCACTCACAATTCTATAAAACACATATAGGTACACATTCAAATCCCCACTCACAATTCCAAATCACAGCGCATTGAAACCCCCACTCACAATTCCAATACAAACATCCAATACAAACATCCAATCATAAGTCACAAATATCCAATCATAAGTCACAAACATCCAATACACAACTAACATCCAATACAAACATCCAATCAAAGGCCACAAACATAAAATGATACAAACACAAATAAAAGTCCTAACTAGGACTACTAGTGATCTGGTGCAGGAGGGGCACCGCCGCGATGAAGGCGTAAAAACTCCTCATACTCCGCAAGTGAAATCGATACAGATGGAGCGCCAGGCTGTGACGTCGGTGGAGTCGGTGTCGAAGAAGAAGGCGGTGGAGGCGGCGGAGTCGACGACGATGAAGGCGCACCCAGAGTACCAGCATGCTCCAACGCTGTAAGTCGCTGGTTGTATGAATCCATGATAGATAACATTCTACCAGTGCTCTGGACCATCGAATCCTGCGCCTTTCTCACCGTCTCGGCCATGGTCACCTGTCCTGTCTGCAACTCCGTCACCGTGCGCTCTAACCCTCCAACGGCGCGCTCTGTCCTCTCAGTCGTCTCCCTGAGGTCTATAATGCCGCGGTCGAGCGCATCCAATCGTGCTAGCAGCGCAGGATCGTCCGTAGGATGCTGAGACTGCTGCTCGATCCGTCGTAGCAGGTCGTCACGGAGAGACTCCATCATCTGGTGGACTCGGGCAGACTCCTGGGACGGCTGTGGACCATGCACACTAGCAGGAGATGTCCTAGAGGACTGGGTCGCAACTAGGGCGCCATAGGATCCCGTACCGTAGTACGTACCCCTACGGAGGCCACCAGCGGCGGTCATCCACAGCTCGTCCTCCGACGGAGCTTGAGTGGGCTGCGAGGAAGTACCGGCCTCTCCTGCATCAGGTGCACTAGCAGCCGCCCGTTCCCGCAGCCTCTTATACTCGGCCTAGAAAGTATGGATAGTACTCTATGATTTCTAATTTCTAATTAATGTACTTATTTTTACTAACTTCATGAATATTTATTTGCATCATATTTACTAAGTTATATTAAAATGGACACGAAGTATTAAATTAAGATAACGTATTGTAATACTTACATAGGTCTGCTCGGCCCTCTCGTCAATAAGGACTCCGCCCTTCCGATGGGTGGCCAGGAAGACGGTCACCATGTCGGCGTTACCGACCTTCCTTACCTGTAATTAAATATATTATCTTAGTAATAATTTATCGGATTTGCATTAAAATAATATTTCTAAAAGAGAAAGACATACCAGACGACGGAAATGTTCCGTCATCGGAATCGACCCACCGCACCACTTCGAGGCATGTTGCCTAGCCGCCTTGGCCTTCTCCGACTTCTCCTTGTACTTTGGCTCCTCGAATCGAGCCTTCATCGCATTCCATTGATCAGGGGTGATCCAACCTTGGATCGGCTTTCCGGCACGATCACGATCCTTCTGATCGTTGATAGAGTCGCGGATCAGCTTGGCAGCGACGGAAGGAAACATCCCCTCGATCTGCTCGGCCCGGTGCGGCGGATAGTAAAACATATCCTAGAACAGTACGAAACCAAATATTTATTAGTTATATATAATATGCATAAATTAAATGATTCATGTTAAAAACAAATCTATTTTAACCTTGAAGCGCGTAAACCAGAAGTTCTTCCTTTCGTCTGGAGCATCAGAGTAGTTAATCCAGGGACCACCATAATTATGCCTCAGCATATCGCCTAGGCGTCTCTGTACCCCTGAAGGACGATATCTATACATACATATTATATTCATGAAAAAAGTTAATTTATGATAAAAACAGAAGAAAAATAATAATAAACCAAAATACCTACTTTGTACCGTCGGCCCAGATCTCCGTCCTCCCCTCCTCCGGAGGTGCGCACGCATCATCTTCATGATGCTGGTCGGCCGTCGGCGCATCCTCCTCGGCCATCTGCTCATCCGTCTCCATCGTCGTATCAACATCAGGAACGCTAGACGGGGGAGCCCTCTCAACAGGTCTGGAACTACTCGTCCCAGGAGATATGCCACGTGACGTCGTCCCAACCGGCCCAGCTACTGTCCGATATGGAGGAGTAATCGGCGACGAGGATCCAGAGCCGGTACCAATAGGAGGTACCGAAGGCAAACTCCGTCCCCTAGCAGTACCTGTAGGAAGTACCGGATGATCCCGACCTCCTCGTGGCCCTCGCAAATGTCCGCGACGACCTGCCATACCTGATAACAGCATATGATAGTACAAGATATAATAGAGACTAGAAATATGACAGTACAACAAATAATAGAGACTAGAAATATGACAGTACAACAAATAATAGAGACTAGAAATATGACAGTACAACAAAGATAATAACCAAGGTAACATATGATGATACATTCTACAATAAACATCTAAGTCCAGATAATATCTCTCTCAATCATCTTCAGAATAATCATCTTGTTCGTCTTCCTCGACCTCATCTTCCTCTTCCTCCTCATCTTCACTTTCGTCTTCACCTTCGTCGGCTTCGCCTTCCTCTTCGGATAATTCTACATCTTCTACATTATGTGTCGTGTAATGCGTAACTTCCGTGGAGTCCACATCGACAATATTGGTTACAGGAGGTAGCTCGTCCTCCTGGTAAGCTTTTTCATCAACATCAAAAGTATCTCTAGCTTTAGTCTTGCATACTGCCCACCAGTCAGACTTCGTTGCTCCCCGTCTCGGATAAGCTGTAAAATACACGAGCTGAGCCTGAGTTGCTAGGACAAACGGTTCGTAGCCTTGATATCTACGCTTGTAGTTTATATCCACAAGACCATGCTTGTCAATTTTCCAGCCTTGATTTTCAATCGGATCGAACCATTCACACTTGAACAACACGATATTTGCAGGTTCTCTGCCATAATTATATGACAACTCCACAATCTCTCGCAAGATGCCAAAGAAATCATTTCCTGGATCGACGTCTTTGTAGTTCGAAGACTTGATACACAAACAACTGTTCTTCGTGGAATCAAGATCCAGGAAGCTGTCTCTAATCGGAGCATTTGTCGACTTGAACCGAAAGCCATTGACACAATAACTTGGCCATGTTTTAACAAAAGTAATTGGTCCCTTGGCAAGAGTTCTAATTAATTCAATCTCGGGTGAAATTAGACGATCGACCTGAATATCAAAGAAGAGATAATAAGTTATTTATTGCGCAGTTGCATTAGAAGAGGCCAGTAAATATTACCGAACTGCTTACATATTCGCTCAACCAAGAAGGAAAATGACGTCTCATTTCTTGTTCTAATGCTTCGTCTGTTAGGTAGGGTCTAACCAGCCTCAACTCATCATTATATGTGCTGGAAAACAACGAAGCATTAGAACGATTAGTACAATAATATTAGCTTATACTATTACATTGAGATGACGTAAACTCATCATTCCTTACTTACCCTTCTAGCTTCTCCACTTCATCCTCGTCGCAATTGAGTAATACATACAACTGAGCAGCCCTTAGCTCTTCGTCATTCAAATATCTCTTCTTCATTTTTCCCGAAGGCTTTCCGGACGCATTGAATACTTTCAGTATTCCATCATTAAATTCTTGATATCCGTCGTCGTTTCTCGGAGCCCTCGTTCTATTCGTAGCAACATGAGGTTTGAAATAGGAGGAGCAGAAATTTGTAATCTCCTCGAGAATATAGGCTTCACAAATAGAACCCTCGACCCGAGCCTTATTTTTTACCTTTCTTTTTAGGTGATTCAAATGTCGCTCGAACGGGTACATCCATCGATATTCGACGGGTCCACCAACACGTGCCTCGTAGGAAAGATGAATCGGCAAATGCTCCATAGAGTCGAAGAATCCAGGAGGAAACACCCTCTCTAGCTTGCACAGTGTTACCGCAATGTCCTTCTCTTGCTTTTCTAGACGATCAACGAGCAATTTCTTAGAACAAAGGTCCCTGAAGAATATGCTAAGCTCCGTCAATGGATCCCAAACTGCCTGTGGTAAGAATTCCCGAAATGCAATCGGAATTAACCGCTCCATGAATACGTGACAATCATGGCTCTTCATACCTGTCAGTTTGTTCTCCTTGAGGTCGACGCATCTTCTCAAGTTTGAAACATACCCATCTGGAAATTTCAGACCTTGAATCCACCTACAAAGCCTCACTTTATCCTCCTTCTCCAGTGAGAAAATTGCCTTAGGCTGCTTCAACTTTCCATTCCCGTCCTCTATCAAATGCAATGCAGGACGTCTACATATTTCTTTCAAGTCCAATCTAGCCTTAGGATTGTCTTTCGTCTTCCCCTTTACGTCCATTACAGTATTAATTATGTTGTCAAACACATTCTTCTCAATATGCATGACATCAAGGTTATGTCTAATCAGATTGGTGCTCCAGTATGGCAGATCCCAGAATATACTCCTCTTCGTCCAGTTATGAGTGCGACCAAATCCGTCACACTTGTAGCCCGTAGCAGGCTGCTCAATAGCACTTGGTAAATCTCTAACCTCCTTCCATATCGTGGCTCCGCACCACCTTGTCGGTGGATCACCCTTCTCCACAACGCCAGCACGAAAAGCATTCTTGTTCCTCCGGTACGGATGATCCTTCGGCAGGAATCGTCGATGACAATCGAAGAAGCACGGTTTGCCTCCGTGTTTCAAACGGAAAGCCTTAGTGTCGTCCATGCAACACGGACATGAAAGACGACCATGCGTGCTCCATCCAGATAACATTCCATAGGCCGGAAAGTCGTTGATGGTCCACATAAGTGCTGCCCGCATCTGGAAATTTTGTTTTCTAGATACATCGTACGTATTGGAACCTACTTCCCACAGCTGATTCAACTCATCAATCAATGGTTGTAAATAAACATCAATGTTCCTTTTCGGATTGTTCGGACCTGGGATAATAACGGTGAGGAACATATATGGAGTCTTCATGCACATCCAAGGCGGTAGATTATACGGGGTGACGATCACAGGCCAACACGAATACTGGGATCCTGAAAGTCCGAATGGGGTAAAACCGTCAGAGCAGAGACCCAATCTAACATTACGCGGATCAGAAGCAAAATCTGGATACTCTCGATCAAAGTGCTTCCATGCTTCTCCATCAGATGGGTGATCCAACACTCCTTCGGTATGTTCCCGCTTATGCCAACTCATGTTTTCTGCAGTTTCCTTCACCATAAACAACCGCTGCAAACGCGGCGTCAACGGCAAGTAGTGCATCGAAGAGGTAGGCTTCCTGGTACCGACAGACTTTCCTCTACCACAGGCCTTGTAGCGATCGACACCACAAAATCTGCAGGCGTCTTCATCCTTGTCGTCTTTGTAGTACAACATGCACCCGTTGCGACAGGCATCGATTTTTTCATATCCCATCCAGAGCGATCTAACCATCCTCTTAGACCGGTAAAAGTCTTTAGGCAACTTCGCACCCTCAGGCAATATTTCTATAAGCAACTCCATAATACGGTTGTAGCAATCTTGCGACATGTTAAAATCGGACTTGATGCTCAACAATCTTGTAACCACCTCCAACGGTGAATGATCCTCACAACCAGGATATAATGGAGTCCTTGCATTCTCCAGCAACTCCATGAACTGTGCAGCATCGGGGTTCGGTGCCTCCTCAGGTGCATCATGATCATCCGGATCGAAACTAGGCCCGGCCGCGTCAAAAACCATGTTCACCAACCCATCGTCGTAAGGAGCGTTGTTGTGGACATCAACATAAGGCTCGTACTCCGATGCTAAAGACACAAGTTCTCCGTGCTCGCTCCACTGATAGTAATTCGGCGTGAAACCCTTCGAGTACAAATGATACGTGACATCCACTTCTGGATGATATTTAAAGTTACGACATCTCACACACGGACACTTAATTTTGGTACCGTCCATGTACTGAGGGAACGCCTTGGCAAACTGCAGGAACTGGTGTACACCCTCTATGAATTCATCCCGCACACCGCACATGTCATCAGGATGACGGTTGTACATCCAAGTACGATTCCGCAGATAGTAATTCAGCTCCATAATTCTGTAAGATAGATACATCAAGGTAGTGAATGATATGCAAGTGTCAAAGCTTTTCCGATGGATTGCATTTATCTTTTCATCCATTCATTCATGCATTGCATTTATCTTTTCAGTTTTGCATATCATTACCTACTATTATACATGCATACTTTATATATACATCAAGGTAGTAATACTAGTTGATGTTCTGAAAAGGAGAGTGCGATGTCTAGTAGAGGATTCTTTTTTTTGAGGAGCTGTCATATCATGGAAGTCAATATAAAATAAAAGAAGTATACATGCAATTCTATATGATTCCTAGGCCAATCAAGGTCAAAGTCAACTATTGGTCAACTCGATCAACAATCTAGTAAAATGAATGAATATTAAGGCAGTTTATTTCGTAAGTAGTAATTCATATCCATATCCAATTGAGGATAATTCTGTAAGATAGATAGATGCACATTGCAGTCAGTGAATGAATATTAAGGCAGTTTAGATATGGGTGCGCAATTTAGATAGAGGTCAGTAGAGAGCGACAGTTTAGAGAAAACTGAGATTATTGGTGAGGTATAATTGTACTTGTAGGAGTACACGACACCAACTGTCCAATATCGACCCTTTGGGTCTACAAGAGTTACTTAACTCAGTTTGTCAAGACAAGTAAAACTTTTTAAATTAATACCCAATATCGACCCTTTGGCCTGTGCTTGAGCAGTATCCTAACTCAAACTATCTATCCTAACTAATAAATTAATATCCTACTTTAACATCTACTAACTCTCATATTCCTTCTAACATAAACTAATATCCTAATCTTAACTAACCCTTTAACTGAAACTAATATCTAAATAATGCTAATCATGAACTAACACCCTAACCTGGAAGTCCACACTGCTTAAGCACAGGCCATAGGCCAAGTTATAAGGCAAAATGCAGGCAACTGCCTGTAGCTACAAGGCAAAACCAAATGTTGACGGTATATATACCGTCAACATTTAAAAAGTTTACTTGTCTTGACAAACTGAGTGAAGTAACTCTTATAGGCCCAAAAGGTACTCTATACACTCTTACTTATACAAGCCTTTTGAGGCAATCAGCGTTATACTAGATTTCCGAAAAAAATCTATAACTCTGATAGGCCCAAAAGGCTTGGCATAAGTAAATTTAATTTCTAAAGAATGGCTCAAAACACTGTACCAATCATACCTATATTTCTAAGATACTCTATATACTCTAGGTACTAGGACTGAACTAACTCTCTAACACTCTAATGATACTCACTCACATATACCCACTCTTACTTAGGAATACTAAGATCTGACACATACTGATAATCACGTCCCTAATGTGGAGTCGCAAAATGTCGCTGAGTTAAACAAAACAGCGACGTTTTGTGACTAGACCGCGACATCAGCTTTCCCGGTAATTCATGGCTTCTGTGAAATAACCACATCTTGGCTATTTGTTAAATAGATCGACCATGAGCTCCCATGTTCAGTCGTGCCTTCAACATCATGTTCAAATGAAGGTGACAAGCAGCTGACTATAGAAAAATATGCCGTATTGAGCTTCATAAAGAAATGCAAGATTACTACATAGGAGAAAAGGTTTGGTAGGATTACGTCAAAGCACACGGCTTAGAAAATTATGACATATTTGTCTTCCGACACCGTAGTAACATGGTTGGTACATTAAGGGTCTTTGACAAGGTGACATGTTGTGAAAAAATATATCCTTATAGTTCTTCTACGGATTTACTTTAACATTACGTAGGAGAACTAAGGATATATTTGTTCACAACATGCCACCTCCTCAAAGGCCCTTAATGTGACAACCATGTTACCACGGTGTCGGAAGACAAATATGTCATAATTTTCTAAGCCGTGTGCTTTGACGTAATCCTACCAAACCTTTCCTCCTATGTAGTAATCTTGCATTTCTTTATGAAGCTCAATACGACATATTTTTTCATAGTCATCTGCTTGTCACCTTCATTTGAACATGATGTTGAAGGCACGACTGAACATGGGAGCTCAGGGTCGATCTATTTAACAAATAGCCAAGATGTGGTTAATTCAAACGATAGGAGTCGCTATATTCCTTAGAATAGACTTGGAATATTCTCTAGAATATTCTTGGAATATGCCTTGTAGCCAAGTGCTAATTAGATCTAGATCTAATTACTCCTATAATTACCTCTCCTGCCCCCATTAGTGCTAATCACTACAAGTGGGGGGCCATGGGGGTGCTACTGCTGATGTAAACTGCTGCTACAACAGCTGTTCTTGCTGCTGCTGTTGCTGGAATGGGGGCAGCAGCTCACCTTCTACTCCCCATCCATCTATCCACCTATCCATCCAACTATCTATCTAATATATATCTACACATACCAATAGCTAACTAGTATCCTATTTCTAACCCCAACTTGGTATCCCAAACCAAGGCTCTAAGACGGATAAATATCAGGTGTCTGAATCTGAGCCACAAAGTCCTAAATAGAGCAATACAGGTCATGATATGCAAAATACAAGAGAAATGAAGGATACAATGCAATCTATATGATTTCTAGGTCAATCTAGGTCAAAGTCAAACTTGGTCAACTCTAGTCAACTCTAACAGTCAAACTAGGTCAACCTTAGTCTAGTTTGGTCAAACAAGGTCAAACTAGTCTAGGTTAGCCTCATCTAGACTAAAGTCAACTATTGGTCAAACATAGCCTATTAGGTTCAATACCAAGGCATTCTAGGTCTTGGGCTAGTCAACTAAAGTCTAATTAGGCCTAACCAACATAGCCTTATATGTTACCCTAGAAACAATCCTAATTGGGTAAACTATATATACAAGAGCCTATATACAAGCTATAAACCAAAATCCTATAATAACTTGGACTACCAATCACATGTATTCAAAACATCATATATATATATATAATTCATACCTTACATATAAACTTATCCCTCACATTCACTCCTAACTCCATACTCCAACCTCTCAACTCTCAACCCATGACTTCAAGGCTAACTCAGCCCCAATTCAACCTCTAACCTATAACTCACATCCTCATGTAACCATAATAGCCTATATATATCCAATAACATATAACCTATGAAGGTTTACATGAATGATCAAGGAGGAACTAAACAAATGCATTAAAAAGGCTTAAAGACTGAACAAAACTCAGATCTATCTAACAAAACCATGTGTCTGTGTGTGTACGTGTGTCTGTGTGTGTACGTGTGTCCGTGTGTGTGTTCGTGTGTGTGTCCGTGTGTGTGTGTGTCCGTGGGAGAGGAGGAGGAGGAGGGGGAGCTTAGGGTTTACCTGAGCTCGAGGAGGAGGAGCTCGACGGGAGGGGGGGTCGTCGGGGAGAGGGATTCGCCGGTGGAGAAGGGGGGAAGTCGTCGGGGAGAGGGATTCGCCGGTGGAGAAGGGGGGAAGTCGTCGGGGAGAGGAGGGGACTCGTCGGGGGGGAGGGGGGACGGTGGAGTCGTCGGGGGGGGGGGGGAGGGATTCGCCGGAGGAGGAAATCGGGTCGAGGGGGGAAAAAAATTTTCGTTCGAAAATTTTCGTTCGACTGAACTCTCTGCCCTAATTATAAAAGAGTTAGCGACGTCCTTATTAGCCGTCGCTAAACGTCGCCAAAATGGCGACGTTAAGTAAGTTACGTCACAAAACGTCGCTATTCAGCGACGTTTATAGTCTTCTGTCGCAGAACGTCGCTAGTCAGCGACGTTTTACGACGTTTCCTTCGTGGCGTCGCTATATTCAATGTTTGGCGACGCCACAAGCATCCGTCGCTAATATACGTCGCTATATGAGCAGATTTTAGTAGTGGGTGTGACGAGCACGTGCAACGGGGCTCACTACACGCGCTGCACGGACGCCAACCTGGTCGATAACGCATTGTGGCTAAGGGTTAGCCTATGACGATAAAATACGAAATGGTCGTGGACGGACCCGTGCACGGGTGATACGGATTCCGCGGCATGATCAAAGGGAGGATCGTGGCCGGCCTAGGCGGAATCAAATAAGGCTTACGGGTTGCCTGGGTGCGGACTTGGCCACCCAGGGGACGTAAGTGCTGCAGTATTTCAAGAAAGACTTAACGGGGTGTGTGCCAGTCCGCACCCTACGCTAAGTTGAGAAATACAATGGCTTGGATATCCAAAATGGCTTGTGATGCCAGCGACCGGTGCATATAGATTTAAGTGGGCTTTGCTGGTGGCAATCCACGTGCAAGTCCTTGTATTGAAATCAAAGTGGTCTAAGTTAAGCTGAACAAAACGTCCTCTGAACAGACATTGAAATGTATCACACCAAATGATAATGAATACTTCGTACAATGAGTTAAAGAATACGTCTACGACGCGCTAGAAACTGAGGCAGGGACACGTCCATGATATTGAATGTTTCCAAGAATCACGTTATGATATTACACATGAATTGTTTGACTAACTTGGTTTACTTTGGACAGGGAAGGCCGGACGGTAAGTATGGGTAAGTCGTACATGTATTTCCATGCGACACTTAAATTTGGCAACACGGAATAGGTTATGATATATGCCATGAAATTGACCCTAAGGTAAGATTAGAAAGACAATGAATGATAGAGATGCACAAAAGTAAATGGAACGTGTTTGGTAATGATAGCGTTGTGGGCGAGCTAGCCTCCCCACCAGTGCATAACAATGTACTGATAACCCCACAGTCTGCTTACAGGAAGCAGGAAACATCGTCGGGTACGGAGCTTCCATCGAACGTGCTAAGGCGCGGAGCTATCTCTCGAGCCTTGGGGCGTTGTAAGGAGCTGAAGCACCATATACAGGACATAATGTATCGAAACATCGCCATGAATCATTCCATCTTTGTAAGCCACTTGGCACGCCTTTTATGTTTCAGAGAGAGAGAGAGCTTGAGCGATTTGTAATATCGGCCTAGCGCCGCTTGTAAACTTCTTGAATATCAATAAAGAGATTGAATTCGTTTCAAATTTGTGTTCATTTACTTTCCGCTGCAAATGGGGACACTCTGTGCGACTCTGTGGCCTAGCTCAAATCGGCCGTTTCTGGAAATAGCCTTGCACGGGCGCAACCTAGGCCCGTGCGGCATCACGCCTTAGCGAGGACGATCGCTCCTGAGGGAGCGGGGCGTGACACATATTACCCTGGTTCAGCTAGTTCTATTTTTACAGACTTTATTGCTATAATTCTTCTCTTGTTTAGTTATTTACTTTCCGTGCACCTTATCTGTCTTTCTTACCATCACCTGAATATAAACTGCCATTTTCATCAATACAACTGCCTATAACTGCTTTATAGTTCTCTGTCATTTACTTGAATTTTCTAGATGAGATGTGCTCGTTCCTGTCCTGACTGGACCTGTTGATAAATTTTACAGATAGCTTGGAGGTTGCCTGCTAGCCTAGAGAAGACACATTAGTGGTGGTTTAGATAGTTATTTCTTTTGTCTGGAGTTGTATTTACTTGTGGATTACTATATTTGAGTTTTGAGATGTATTTCTGGGTTTATGTATCTTAGACACTTAGACTTCTATCTCCTGTATCTCTTTTGGATTTATATTTTATCTATCCTTATCATGCTCTACCTTAGATGTGATTGAGACTGTATCTGCTATGTCACCCCCATTCGGGGAGTATAAACTGCTTAGCATTATATTGTTAGATGTTGTGACCTAGGACAGTGTTCTACTGCCGATACTGTGGCGTAGGCTGGGCGTCGTTACGTTCTCGTACCCTAACAGTGGGTACGGGTCGTGACATCTACTGCTGACGCGCATGGGTTTAAGCCCTGAAGATACGCCGAAGCTCCACTGCTGACGCGTATGGGTTTAAGCCCTGAAGATGTGCCGAAGCTCTACTGCTAACGCGCATGGGCTTGATGCGATCTTTGGTGAGAAACGTGGCTTAGATTTTTTTTTTTGCTGAATCTTTGCCTTCTTTGTTTGAACACTAGTGTCGATGACTGTCCCACTCCTGAACGAGGTGCTTCTGGATGCTGTCCTCTGCCAGATGGGAGTAGATTATGATGAGGAGGTGATAAATCCTGCTCGAACTGCTATCATGCTGATCAGCCTCCCGAGAGAATGACTCAAATCCAGGAACAATCATATAGGTTCCTCAAACGGATAATGGAGCGTGGTGTTTTGAAGTCTGCCACATCTGATAAAGTGACCTTCTTGAAGCCTGAGTTCCTGTTTGGGGACCGCCTTACCTCTACTGAAGCAAAGGTATTGAAGGTCAAGGAAGACTGGTTCTTTACAGCAAGGGGAGTGCACATGACCGTTAAGCAGCTCGAACGCCAATGGCCTCTGACGGCCTTCTGTCGTCTTGCTTCCAAGAGGAGGATGACTTGGGATCTAACCCCATCTCAGGGGGAAGCGGTGGCAGGCATCCTAAAGACCGACTCTACCTCAGATCAAAGGGATACTTTGACCGCTGTACGGGCTGGGCCTTCTTTCACCTGGCGGACTCTACGCCCTGGGAGCATTTATAGTGATGTTCCCGCTAATACATTTGCCTTTGGCACTTCGACTTTTGCCAATCGCATGCTTTTGATGGAGCGATCGTACCCGAAAGGTGAATTTTGGGTAGAGGGTTGGTGTCATTATGTTGCCAAATGGGACAAGCTGACACTCTGGATGCTGTCACGATTTTAAACCGAACTCCAAGAGATGGGGCTGACTGCCGCGATCCGTGCTACTCAGGCAGGTGTTGACATCAATCGGCATATGTTCCTCGCGCTCCTGGAGATGTTTGATATCCATACCGGGACCTTCTTCACTCCGGTGGGGGAGTTAGGTCTCACACTTCATGAAATACACGAGGTATCAAAGCTCCCTTGGGGATCAGAACCCTATGAGGAGTACTTCCCGACGAACGAGGAGTTCTAAGTCCTGGGGGACAAAGCTGAAGAAATGATGGCCATCTTCAAGGAAGTGGCGAGTCATCATTACTATATGCAGAAGAGGGATAAGAGCGGATCGCAGTCTCATGTGACCACCTGGAGGGATTATGTCTTCAATCAAGACAAGGAGGATCCCTCTTTATTTACCACTCTGCCAGCGCTTTCCCGTAGCGAAGTGCTTTCCGAAATGAACAGGTTAGGTGAGAAGAATCCCCGAGAGAACGAGGACCAGCAATCGGATGAACGCTCCTACAGCTGTTTCTGGCACCTAACTCATCGGATGTCGTCGAAAGCGGTACTAGCTGCATATCTGATGGTTTGGCTTCGAGATTACGTTTTTTCGGGCGGGTCAGGCTCCGTAGAGAGGGTGACCCGGAACTTAATCCTGCCAGCAGTGAAGTTGGTTTTCGGCCGGCGTTTGGCTCTTTTTCCCGCGATGGTGTGTAACCTGCTACGAGGTTTACGAGAGTTTACGGGAAACATGGTCCATGATTGCGGTAGGAATGACAACTTTCCACGTGTCGAACTGCCAATTCACTATCTAATGGGGTGGTTGATTTTACACCATCCAAATGTAATGAGTCCGGGTTCGGAAGAAGACCATAGGGCCGGAGATGCATTCCTTCGTCGTTTTCGCCAGAGGAGCTGGTTACATTCTGGCATCCCTGTTTGCAGGAAGGTTTTATCCCGCCTTCAGGGGTGGGAGATCACTAAAGTAGGACTTGTCTTCTCGGGTTTTGAGGCCGATGAGGACTTGATGGATTCGGGCGAAGACGCCACCACTCTGCCTCCATAGGGATTCTGCTAGTTGCAAAGTATTCGGCCATCCCATCTGGTATACCGAAACATGAATCAGTGCTATCTGGAACCGTATTTACCGAGCCGCTTTGCACGACAATTTGGTTATACGCAGCTGATGTTGGATAATCTCAGTATCACCCTGGGGTATGCTGGAAGTTTGTTGGATGGTGCACGAGCTTGGAATTACTACAATGCTGGATGTACCGAAGCTCGCTTTACGCTGCCCGTCCAGAATCTGCGGCCGCCCATTCTTTACTCGGCCGCCAAGTTTTACTGTGTTATGGCTGCCACGCCTCCCGGGTATGAAAGGAAGACAAGTCTTGTTGCAGTCACCCCGCTAGCGGTGATCGGGCATGTATCGGCTAGGGCTCGATCGCACCGTCCGCTGGTGGTGGGTCATCAAGGTGCCTCTGCCGCATCCCCAAGGGGTCAGGCCGAACCTACGGTTGATCAACCGAAACGATGTGCGGGTACAGAGGTTGGCTCTTCTGCGTCAAAGAGGCAGAAGAAGACATCGTCACCGACTGTGTCGTCGGACTCAGCATCTGTAGAGGTAAGGATGTCCCACATAATCTGGTTTAGATTCAATATTTCATGTAACCAATGCTTCCTTTTTGTAGGAGCCGCTAAAAAAGAGGCCCCGTACTCCAAAATCTAATAGGAGCCGGTCAAAGGAGATGGCGGGCTCGTCTGAAGTGCGTATTCCGCCGATTATGATGTCTCCCATGGAGGAGAATCCAGAGGATGTTGCCGTAGAGATTCCAGCATCCCCAGATTATGTCAGAATGGAAGCTGAGGATGCAGCAACTTCCGAGATGATAAAGGCCGCAGCGGGGGCCTTGGATGCCGAGGGTCCAGCAGACACAAGGCTTCCTGGTGATGAAGTGGGGTGGAGTTCGTCGTCTTCAGATGACGTCGCTCCAGAGTTGCAAGAGCCTGTTGCGGGGACAACAGATATGGTTGGAACAGAGGAGAGAGTTGATTCCCCTTCTTGTCATGATGAGGGGAGGTCGGCTGTAACATTGCCGAGTCCTACCCCAGACTCAGCAGTAGAAGCTGAGGTGGCAACCGATCAGGAGGTAGTGATAAATCCTGTCCCTGTAGAGGGATTTGATGAGGAGACCCGTCTGGCGGTCCTGACTTCAGGGACAAGTCAGGAGGCAAGTGTTGATCTCCCCGTTCTGCCAGGGGAGGTACTGGTTGCTGATAGCACGTTGGGGGCTAAAGAGGTGGCCACTGACGTCGGTGGTTCTTCCGAGTTTGGGAAGGATAAGCGTGTGATGGAACCCTCTGTCGTTCCTTCTACTTGGGGTACTATTTCGATGCCTGTTTCGGCTTCTTCTGTTCCTGTGGCTCCTCGGGCTAGTAGTCAAGCCCCTATTGATGAAGAGCCTGCTGATACCGAGGTTCCAGCCTCGCAGGTTGAGGTCGGCGGGTCTTCTTTCGGTCCGCTAACCAGAGCAGCTCCTCCAACTCCTGCCATGACGCCGCAGGAGCTGGCGGATGCAGATGAATACGTGAAATTCATCGTCGAGACAGTGTATAAAATGCTGTAGAGGGGGGTATCGGCAGTGATGGACGCCAACGGGAGCTTTGCGACGGCAAGAACTCTGGCACTGCCTCATATCAACCTGATCCGTCTTCACCAGGGCCACGATCATATGGCCGTCATTCTGGAAGCCTCGGTGGCTGAGTTAGACCAGCGGCTTTCCGAATTACAGTGCATCCAGCGAAATGACCTCTCCGTCCTGATAGATGCGGAGAAGGAGAAGCTGATCGCCGAGATTGAGTCTTCTTACCAGGCCACTGTGAGTGTCTGGGAACGTGAAGTGGCTGAGACTGAAGCTACAGTGGAGCAGTTATCTCAGTCTATACGGAAGACAGTGGAGGCGCAAGCTGCGTTGGACGCTAATATCACGGAGATTGACGCCCAGATCCGCTGCCTTGAGGACCAGCGGGCCCGACTCCTTTTAGACGTCAAACGTGTCCAGGCTAAACACGTAGTATTCAAGAAGGAGGAAGCAGCTTTCACTCACCGGGCTCTTACCCTGGCTCAGCAGCGGCAGCAGCTAGATGAGAAGCATGAGAACGATACTTCTTCTGAGGCTATTGAAGCGATGCGTCAAGAAGCTGAACGTCGAGTCCTGGCGACTGTGGAGACTCGAACGGCGGACTTGAGGCGTCGGATTGAAGAGCTTTCAGCCAACCCTGGAGATGTTTAGGGATTGTAGTCTCTTCTTCTTTTTGTATTTTTGTAACTCTTGCTGGGGGTGTAAACTTTTACTCTCTATTTAAAAATAAAAAATATAAAGTTTTTTTGTGGTGTATTTATTTTTGCTGTCATGAACTTGATGATTTGTGTGGACCTATTATCTCTTGCGCACCTTGGTTTTTAGGTACAGATAATAAGTTTGAGAGAACCCTCATGTTTGCTCAGAGGTGACGTGGATATGGCAAATATGGGATTCAAGTGGTGGAATCTCCCTACTCAGAGGTGTTATGGACGTGGTAGGAATGATCCTGGGGGATACGCGGAACTACTCAGAGGTAATGTGGACGTAGAAGTTCTGCGATCAATGTACGACAACGCAAGGGTTATTTGTACGGGATGTTTACTCAGAGGTAATGTGGATGTGGTAAATATGGTGGGTAGCGTAGTCTTATGGGATATAAGATTCCGCTTTATAGGGTATAGGAGGACAACTCAGAGGTGATGTGGACGTGGTTGTCCTTCTACTGGAGGATGCTACGGAACAGCTGGGTTCCGGAAGCGTATAATTTTGTGAAAGGGAATTGTCTATGAGTCCTGATGATTGGGTCCACAGATCCCCGGGTGGAAGCACATGTCTAAAAAATGTCAAAAGTAGTACTTCTTTAGGAACTTGCCGTTGATAGGCATCATGAACAAGTCCCCATTGGATTTGGCGAGGCGGTAAGCACCGTTTGAGTATACCGTCTCTATGATGAAAGGTCCTTCCCATTTGGGCTCGAACTTTCCTGGTATCTTGTGCGTTAACACCATCGGCCTCCTGACTGCCAGAACCAGGTCGCCAACTTGGAAAGTCCTTTGTTTGACCTTCTTGTTGAAAGCCTGTGATATACGGGCTTGGTAGAGTTCGATGCGTTGTTGAGCTAGGAGACGCTTTTCGTCAATTGCCTCCAGTTTCCGCAGACGACGACGTTGATTGTCCTCTTCTGTGAGTTGGTTTGTGATTGCTACGCGGAGTGAGGGCATCTGGATCTCGAGAGGCAGTACAGCTTCGCTTCCGTAGACCAAGGAGAATGGTGTGTTGCCTGTCGGGGTCCGTACCGTTGTACGGTACGCCCAAAGGCATTCGCTGAGCTTTTCGTCCCAGTCGCGTTTGTTAGATGACATGACCTTTTTGAGTAACCTGACGATAGTTTTGTTGAACGCCTCGGCCAATCTGTTTGCTGCCGGATTGTAGGCGGTTGATGCCACATTTTGAATGCGATTCTTGTCACAGAATCTGCTGAAAACATGGCTAATGAACTGAGGACCATTGTCGTGGATGATCCTCCGGGGTACTCTGAAATGGTAGATGACGTGGTGCTTGATGAAGCTGATCACCCTGGAGCTTTTCACTTCTGCCAGCGGAACTGCTTCTGCCCATTTGGAGAAGTAGTCGGTGATTGCTAGGATGAAACGGTGCCCTCTCGATGAAGGAGGGGTGATCGGTCCCACAATATCCATGCCACAAGCTTCGAAGGGCCAGGAGGCGACTGTAGGATATAGTGGTTCTGACGGTGTATGAATGAAGTCTGCGTGAAGCTGGCACACATGGCACTTCTTAGCATATTCGACAGCGTCAGCGGCCATGGTTGGCCAGTAGTAGCCCATGCGTCGCAGTCAGTCCTGCAACATAGGACCAGGTTGATGGGTCCCGCAGGTTCCATCGTGAGCTTCTCGAAGGGCTTCGGCTGCTTCTTCGTTGGACAAACATCGAAGGAGAAGTCCATCGTAGGAGCGTCGGTATAGCATTTTAGTAGCCATATCGTAGTAGAATCGAAGAGAGCGTCTCCTGACTGAGACGGCTTCTTTCGGGTCCTCTGAGAGAATTCCGTAGACAGTGAAGTCAATGAATGGGAATCTCCAGTCTCGGACGTTAACACCAGCACTCGTTGACATGGCATGGGCCACTTGTGAGCACAGATTATTTTTAGGGCAGACCAGGTCTCGGCCCATTACCTTGACGTAGTGTTGAGTTTCGAGGGGTGCCGCTAATGAGGCTGCGAGGCCGGCCAGAGCATCAGCCTCTAGATTTTTTAGACGAGGTACGTGTTCGACAAAGAACCCGGTGAAGGTTAAAATGATGTTCAATACAACTTCATGGTAAGGGATCAGATCTTCGTGGCGAACCTCGTATTGCCCTCTGATCTGGTTTACGACGAGTTTTGAGTCGCCGTAGGCTTCCAGATAATTTACCCCCAGCTGTTGCGCCAGCTGGAGTCCCATAATGAGCGCGTTGTACTCAGCAACATTATTAGAGTACGGCTTTGAAAGGGAGTAAGCACGCTGGATGACCAGCTGATCGGGGAAGACTAATACCACCCCCACTCCTGCGACGATTTGGCCTTTGGGGTCTGTTCTTGAAGCGCCATCGAAAAACATCCGCCAGACGGGACCTTCTTCGGTGACGTTTGATTCTTGGACCTCATCCGGGATGTCTTCATAGAGTCTTGAGGACTCTGGGATGGGGTGTGCAGCTAAAAAGTCGGCCAAAGCTTGACCCTTAACAGCTTTTTGTGGAACGAACACCATGTTGTATGGTGTTAGCAAGATCGTCCATATGGCTAGCCGGGAGTTTAATGATCCTGGCTTCGTCATGAGGACCCTGAGCGGATTGACTCGGGAAATGACATGAATTGTCTGTCCCGAGACATAATGTCGAGTCTTTTGGATGGCAAATACCAAAGCTAAGCACTCCTTTTCAACGGGGTTGTACCGGTGTTCGGCCCCGATCAGAGTTCGACTGAGGTAGTAGATTGCTTGCTCATAGCCTGTGTCACTGTTCTGAGCTAGCAGGGCGCCGAGGGAATGATCCATGGCACGGACGTAGAGGAGGAATGGTTTGCCGACGACTGGTGCCACCAGGACTGGCGGGCTTGTCAAGTAAGCTTTGATGTCATCAAAAGCTTTCTGGCATTCCTCTGTCCAGACGTAAGAGACTCCTTTCTTCATGAGCTGAGTGAACATTTGCCGGAAAGGTTTGCTATGAACCTCCGGATGTATGCCAGACGCCCCTGTAGGCCTCGAAGTTCTCAAAGATTCTTCGGAGGGTCCATATCAAGGATGGCTTTGGTCTTCTCGGGATCGACATGAATGCCTTTCGCCGTGATGATGAAGCCCAAGAACTTTCTGCTAGAATCCCCTAGGAAGGATTTAGCGGGGTTCATCTTGAGTTGGTGCGCCCGCATGAGATCGAAGACTGTCTTGAGGTCTTGCAGGTGATCTTCTTTGAGACGGCTCTTGACTGCGATGTCGTCAACATAGCATTCGACTGTCTTACGAAGGTGTTGACGGAAAATGGTGCTCATAGCTCGTTGGTATGTCGTACCAACGTTCTTCAAGCCGAAGGGCATCACTGTGTAGAAAAAAACACCCTTTGGAGTCCTGAATGACGTGTGTTTTGTGTCATCAGGGAACATCTTGATCTGGTTGTAGCCCGAATACCCGTCCATGAAAGACATGCGCTCGAAGCCACATGTGTTGTCGATCATCACGTCGGTGATTGGAAGCAGGAATTCGTCCTTTGGGCAAGCAGAGTTGAGGTCCCTGAAGTCGATACAGACTCGTATCTTCCCATTCTTCTTGGTGACGGGGACGACGTTGGCTACCCAATCTGGGTGTTGCTCTTCACGGATGAAGCCGCTGGTCAAGAGCTTGTCTACCTCCTGATCGATGGTGTTCATGATGTCCGGACGGAAGCGCCGCTGTTGTTGTTTGATAGGCTTGGCATCAGGTAAGATGTTCAGCCTATGCATCACGATCTGGAGATCAAGTCCCGACATATCTTCGTAGCTCCAGACGAAGACGTCGATATAATCTTTAGCCAGCTGGATTAAAGATTCTCGGTCTTGTCCTTTTAGGCTTTTGCTGATGAAGATGGGTTTGGAAGAAGATCCATCCCCAAGGGCGATCTGTTCGACTTCGTCTTCGGTGGGAGGTTCACGCAATTCAAAACGAGACTCCCATTGTTGTCCTAGGCGTTGAGCCCAGGGTTCTTCTTCGAAGAATTCTGGCGCTTGGTCTTTGTTTTCTTCCTCTTGAGATTGTGCAGACGTCATATTGGCTGACAGCACCCTCTTGAAGACTGAGCCGATACTGGTATCGGAGTCCCACGTTGATGCTTCAGACGAGTGAGAATGTTCTACTTCTTCCGTATCTGAACTCTCTGGAGTTGACGGCGGCGTGACATAGCCTACCCCCCGTCGAGTTCGATTGTAATAGTCCTGCGGCTTTCCTTTAGGTGTTGGAAGTCGGAGAGGGAGACGTCGACCCTTGCCGTAGTTCAGGCCTTTGTCGCTTTTTAGGTCGTAATTTATCTTTTAGATGAGGTACTTTGCCTTGTCTGTGTACCGATAGAGTTGCATTCTGCCGGCATCTGGTTCTGGCTCGAGTGGCGGGAGGTCTTGATGACGCTCAACCTTGCCGAAGATGATGGATTCTTCATCTCGACTCCGTGGTGGGACTATGTAACAGACCCCTTGGAACGGGACTACTCGATTTACATGATGGACGGTCGTTATTTGTGTTTGCAACGACCGTAGAGCGTTATCTAATGTATACATGGCATTCCAATGTGGAAGACTAGAATAATTAAAAGACACTCTGTTATTGATGAAATATGAGATTTTATCCCGCGGGATTACATTGTCCAGAGAAGGGGCATCTACATTAGCCGAGATATATTCCTCCAACTCTTCGTCTGTAAGCACTGGAGTAGGATCGGGAGAGTCCACCACAGCGTTGGCTTTGGAGTCCGAGAGGACTACGTGGGCCTTCTCTGGCGGCTGAGATGGCGGTGGCTTGCCCTTAAGACGCACCTTCAGAGGTGCCTCCGCTGTGCCTCCGGTGATTGGTGCCTTCCCTTGTAGTTTTGCCACAAGGGGAGCCGATGTCTGAGGCGGCTTTCCCTTGGGGCGTATCTTCAAGGGAGCCTCAGGAGCAGCTGGTGCTTTCCCGGGTAGCTTAATGCTCATGGGAGGCAACTTCTGAGGCGGTTTGCCTTTGAGTCGGATCTTCAAAAGAGCGTCGGAGGTGACCTCAGGCTCCATGTCCGGCCCTGCTGCCGTTTCTGCTTCGTCGTCAGCATCATTGGCTTCCTTCCCGTCAAGTGATTTGTATAAGTCAGCATCGGTGAAGTAGGCTTCAATCCCTTTGAAAGGGTCGATGTCCGCGAACTCCGTACGGATGACGTTGTTGGTGGACACGTACTTCATACATTGGTGGAGCGTGGACGGTACCACCATATACTCATGCAGCCATGGGCGACCCAACAGAAGGTTGTAGTTGATTTCAGCGTCCACGACATAATAAGTGACCTCGGTTCTGAGGTTACCGATGTGGCACTTTTGTCATATTTTGCCCACTGGTTCGCTTTTGCTGGCGTTGAAGCCACTGATTGTTATGTTGGAGGGCGCCAGTCGGTACATTGGGATCCCCAGTATTGAGAGCAGCATCTTCGGGATGATGCTGAGGGAAGACCCCGGATCGATCTGAATCCGCTTCACCTTAACTGAACCGATATACCCTGTATAGTACAGCGGCCTGTTGTGTCGGTTGTGTTTGAGCAGCATGTCTTTTTGGGTGAAGGTTATATTAGGGATAACCTCATCCGCACAATGACAGTACGTGCATACAGTCGGAAGATCTTCAGGCTGCTTGAACTGACTAAGAAAGGATTTAGCATCCTTCAGAGCTTCACAGACAGCTTCTCGGGAGTCTTTGGAAAGACGAAGGAGCTCGAACAGAGATAGGCGGACAGGAGTACTGGCCAGTTGTGCCAGTATGTCGAAGTTGTGGGGCTTGGCTAGCCCCAAAGCATTCTCCTTTCGTAGAGGTCTGTCGAAGCGGGCCTCTATCTGCTTCTGCTTATTGGCTGCTGGGGGCTTAGACGGGCCCTCGTCCTGGACAGCAGGGACAGTGCCAGGAGGCACCACCTCGACGGCAGCTTCGTTGGGTTGGACGTTCTGTTGTGAACACGTCTGCACAGGAAGTGCCTCTTCCGCTGAAGAAGAGACCGTGCGGCAAGACTTGATCTTCCTGCCTTTGGATTTGGAGGTAGGGCGTACCTCCGGTTGAGTCACCTCGGAGACGAGATCGGGGTGAACCCATAGGATCTCTCCCCGAGATGTGGTGAGTGGGATGAGTCCACTCACGTTATCATGGGTAGGTGGTAGGTTAACCACCTCCATTATCGCCTTAGGGATGGGGACGATGCCATCTTGTGTTGTAGTCGGCAGCAGGGTACCAAACTGGAGTGACACCACATTGTCTGACACCGTCTTCTCTTCGTAGTCGACGGAGATTACATCCGCATTGATCATACGCTGGATGTAATTCTTGAGGACATAGCAGTCCTTGGTTGGGTGTCCGACAAACCGATGATAGTGACAGTACCTCGGATTGTCCACTTTTCTAACCTCATCGGGACGCTTCGGGTCCGGAAGCTTGATCTTGTCACCCTGCTTCAGTATCTCAAAGAGTTGCAAGGTGTCTTCGTCGTTGAACGAATAAACCTCCATCGGCCTTGGTGCAAGTGGAGGTTTCTGAGCAGGTGCTGACGCACCTTTTGAGGTATTGACAGTCAATGCCTGTTTCCCCTTTGTCTCTCGTCCGGGGTTGTTGGCTGCAGGCCGTTTTCCCTTATCCTCGAAGGCAGGGAAACTGACTCCCAGAAGACGAGCATTTGCCGTCTTCTTCTTTGCGGCTTCTGCTTCAATGATCAAGGAGCTCCAGTCGGGAGGAGAAGTAGAGTTAAGCCAGAGTTTGACTGCAGGCAGCATGTTCATGCTGCAGGAGGAGAGAAGCGCATGTTCTGGCATGCCCGGGGGCAGTCTGAAGCAGGCCTGTCGGAAGCGTTCGATGAACACTCGGACTGTTTCCTTCTCCTTCTGGCGTATCTCTATAAGGGACGCCATTGTCATGTCCTTTCCGCCGTCGTAGAAACGGTCGAGAAAAAGATGCGTCAGGTCGTCGAAGGAAGATATTGAATTGTCGGAGAGGTTACAGTACCAATCGTACGCCACTCTTGCCCCAACAAATATGCTGGTAATGCGTCCTCCTTCGGAAGATGTCCCGTCTGAGACTGGAAATAAGGTTGGGGGATGCCCATCTTTTGGTACTCCTCTTGTCTTGTCTTGGACTCAAAGCGTTCGCACAAGTCCCTGATCATCTCGACCACGTCTTCTGTGGAGCTGGGATTCGAGGAAGGTGGTACCACTGGGAGTTGAGCACTTGAGGGCTCCGATGTCCGAGGTGCTTCGCGGCGATCTATGTCCGAGGATACCCGTTGAAGGGGTACACTCAATTCTCCATTGGCCCCTGGGTCGGGACCGGCAGAAGGTGCCCTGGCCAATGCTGACCATATCTCAAACACCGCTTGAGTCAGTGTTTATATGGAGGCAGAGAGGGTTTTGAGTTCTCCATCCAGGGTATCCACGTGCTGGACGAGGTCCGTTGGCGGCGCATCAGACTCGATATCAGCCCCAGTCACGTTTACTGTCATGACGCGGCCGGGAGTGGATGGATGGGTTAAGGCTTCACTCTCGGCCTCACTCTCTTGTGGGGGAGTTGCCTCTCCTGGAGCCTCGTCTTGGCTACCCCCGGCTATGTTCGGGAGAACATTCACCATGGGCGCATCTGCAAGGGCCTGATTACCCTCAGCTCCGTCTTGAAAGGCCTCTGCGTCTCCGGAACTCGGGTCCGTAGATGCTAGACTACCCCCAGCTATGTTCTGGGGGATATCCTCATCTCCTGGGAGGCTGACAGGATCCACCCCAGATGTGCTTTGGACACCCTCGTCTTCGGACTCGACAAGGGTCTGACTACCCTCAGCTTCTTCCAAGATCTTCTTCCTCCCCCGAGTGCCTTCGAACACTCCGGAGGACGTGACAGCTGTCTTGGTTTTCCTTGGCTGGCTTTTGGACGAGGAAGAGGAACTACCAATCGCCTTTCGGACTGACGAGGAGTTGGAGATCACGTTGCATGAAGCAACCCTTGGCTCTTCTTCTGTTGATACCTTCTTTCCGAGGCGACGTCGGAGGGGTGTCGATGATTGCAGCCGCTGGAACATCGACTGCCTGGGTGGGACTGCCGCTTTGCAACAGCAGTTGATGGTGACCACAACACAAGTATGCCCTGTGAGAGGCGCATCGTGTTTGTCAATCGACTCTCCTGATCGGCACTTGTGAGTGATCACGTTATGCAGATCATTGGAGGAGAGTGCCACCTTCACACCCCTTCAGGCGCATGGCAAGGCCAAGCGTCGGGGTGGTCAAGTGAGTGTTGTGCCACCTGATCTAATACCAAACAGGCATCCCGATCAGTAGTGGGGGAACCACAGCATTTGAAGTGACTTGAACGGACCTCAGACGCACAACCAGAGGAGGCGCGGGAGTTCAAGACCACTGGATTTGCCTTACTCGACTTGGTTGTGCACGTAATAGATGCGCCCAAGCGAGACAAGGAATTTGAAGGTCGGCTCGTTTCTGGCGCCGTAGCACTCGAGTCGACCTTGTACAGCTTACCATCAACAGTGCGCATGATTATGAGTGCATGCTTCTGGCTTGCTGTTGGCATAGCACGTTTGGGGCGTATGGCCCGTGCTGCCTTGGATTTCTTCGTACCAGTCCGCTGGGGAGCATAGTACTCAGAATCCAAATTCTCTTTGCCATTACAGCGAGTGAGTCTGTCAAAGACAGAGACCTTCTGTGGTGCATCAGAGGTGATACGCGGGGCATTGGCTGCGCCCCTGCTCCGTCGACGCATCTTCTTCGCCTGAGTAGGAGATGGCTGGGGAACGTGGTTAGCCGCACGTTTCCCCGAGAGATGCGCTGCACCAGCGGGCGCATCTTGGTTGCTGAGGACGTCAGCAGGAAGGGAAGGCTGGATCGGCACATCCCCTTCGGTGGTGGTGCCCGAGGCGTCGACCTTGCGCACCCAGACTCGGCGGGTCTTCTTCGGCTTCGGCAGCCGCTTCGAAGGACTCGCACTGCCTTCAGGGATAAACTCCTCATACGCCTGTTGATTGAGGCATACGACCAGCGTCTTGTGGGAGGAGCCCACCTTCACGTCGTCGGATTGCGACACAGCTTTCTCGGTAGAGGAGAAAGAGGTCCCAGCAGAGTCGCCAGCTTGTTTGCCATTAAAATTCTTTTATTACAAATTTTAATACAAACAGAACAGTGTTACAATATAGGACTTAGACGTAGTCCTAGTAGTACACTTTTGTTTATCTGGGTCCCTTGTACCGATGGAGTGAGTGGTAATACGTTGACTCCGTTGACGATCTGACGACGGTTATCGGTTCTCTGAAGACTTGGATTGCTCTGGGTACTGGAGCTTGCTGAGAGGAGGAAGACGTTGAGTGTCTGTATCTGCCTCTCTGGTGGTTATATGTTCTGTCTGTGTGTATGTAGGTAGGTGTGTAGGTGTGGAAGAAGGAAATAATCCCTCTATTTATAGCTTCGCAGGCTAGCTGCTCATGCGCGCATGTAGGATACGCCTGTACGCGGGGATGCCACGTGTTGATTGTTGATGGAGGCGCATGAACGATGCGCCCTGATCGAGGGGTTGAATTCTTTACACTGCTGTTGTGGACCGGCACGTAGCAGAGGAGAAGATCTTTCTGTTGCTGAGATCTTGGGTGAGTCGAGTCAAAGGACACGCGTCATCGACCCATGGCTCGGAGATCTCTGATTTGGTAGGAAATGATCTGGTAGGATGCGCCTAGGTTTTGGCGCATGAGGAGGCTTTGGCTCGTAACCTTTAGGAGTCACGAACCATTCGGGGCGCATGGCTTTTGAGGCGCATGCGAGGCTTCAGAAGTGACTTAACTCCTGTCTTTCGGGATCAGAGAGCAGTCTGAGGTGCATGGCTTTCGAGGCGCATGCAGAGCTTTAATGGTGACTTTCTTTCTGTCTTTAGGGATCAGTGAAAAGTCCGAGGCACATGGCTTTCGAGGCGCATACAGATTTGGACGCACGGCTGCAGAGGCACATGCGAGTGGTTGAGTGGCCACGTGGCAGTAGCCGTCGAAGGAAAGTAATGATGATGCTGACATTGGCGACGCTTCGTCTTCTGAACTGTTCAGACTTCGGAAGGCGTGCTGCCAACTCTGTCAGTTCAGCATTTAATATTTGTGACATTCGATGGACAGCTGAGTGGGCGCGTCGGTTGGCGTTCCACTAGTTGTATTGGGACACATGGGGGGCACATCCCTATGATGTTCTTGGTACTGAAGGGCGCGTCTGTGTGATGCGCTTGATGTTGAAGGACGCGTCTGTATGATGCGCGGTCTGGCCGGCGCATCTGCTTCGTGACACATCTTTAATGGTGCGACTGTTACGATCTTCGAGTGCTTTAAATAGCTGTCTTGACTTAGCTGAATTCGAAGCGTCCGGTTCATCCATTTAATGCAAATTCATTGCACGGAATTCGGAGAGCCATCCACTTGGCGTATGGGTTTGATTTGCCCGACCTATAAATAGTGGCATGGAGAGAGTTTGTTTCTCGTTCTCTCACGTCCTTCCGACATGAATTCATTTACTCGGATACATTCTGTTGATGAGATACTCCCGAGGGTGAAGATGCGACGCAATGTCTTCATTGATGCACTTGAAGGTGACTGTTACATCCAAAAATCGGAGTCGAGGGCTTCCGAGGCAGGCGGAAGGTGCCTGTTGCATCCAAAGATAGGGATACGCGAGCCTCGTCTTCGTTGTGCAGGAAGAGCCGTAGATCGGAATGGCGGTGCTGCGGCTTTGGTGTCTCTTTCTTCTTTCAAAATGGGTGTAGTCCATTCTGGTTGTGTTGAAAGCTGCTCCTTTAGTCGTGGTTTCGATTACGGTCTTCCTTGGCCTTTGGAGGCTCTTTCGAAGCCTCCCTTGGCCACAAGTTGGCTTGTGGTTCTTTTCTCTTCCTCGGCTAGAGGGTTGATTGCCACCCTCGTTCTGCTCAATAAATGCTTCATTAGTCGAAGCATTTAGACGACGGTGAGCCTGGCTGGAAGAGCGACACATAACTGGGCTGCTGAAGGGATGCACATAACTGGAATGCACATAACTGAGCTGGTGAAAGGATGCGCCTTGCTGAGGGCGCATGGTAGGATGTGCCTGACAGGGGGCGTATGGTGATCGCTGCGCCTATTTGAGGGCGCATGATGGCTGTTGGCTGTAGACTTAGGATCTTTTCTTTGTAGAAATTTTCTTTTGTACAATCTTTTCTTAGACATGTAATAGACTTTTATATGTAATAAAAAGTCCATTTTCGATGTCTATATTCGATGTTTTTGCTGTGAAGTACTCTGTCCGAGCTCTGGCGCATGTATTGTCTGGCGCATAGGATTTCTGGTCCTAAAATTCCATGCTTCTACAGGTCCGGAGAGATAACTCTCTTTGCAATCCTTGAGCCAACGAGATTTTATCAAGTTCTTTGGAATATCTCCAATTTGCAATCTCTTCATTGCTGAAAAATATGCCTACAAGGAATCCCCTTGGTCTACATCCACAAGCATTCACAATTTATGATGTTGTCGGCCGGATCAAATGTAACCTTCCGGTTGACACTGTTTGGCGACATATACTTTTGGACAGTGCAAACTTCTGACTCTCTTATGATGTGATGATGGAGAACTGTGTATGCATCAGAACGGGTGATTTCCTTCCTTACATCTAAAAATATCGTTTTTGTGTAAATTGCGGTAAATTTACCTTCTATTACGGCCATGCTAGTTTGATTCACAACTGGTGTTGAGAGTTTATCATTGACATGCTTACCCATCTGGTCGTAACGTAAGGCTGCCAAACCGTAGTAACAATTTTGAAGGGCCTTCCATAGTGGCAGCTTCTCATTCAAAAACCTTTTCAGAAATGCGTTCATAGATTCACATCTATTCGTTGCAGTAGAACCGCAAAAATAATTTCCATGTAGGAATGTGTCCGCCCATCGCTCCCTCGTTTTGTACAATGTAGTGGTCCACTCATTGTTCTCTACATTATAATCTGTTAGCATCTGCTGCCAACGGTTTTCAAATTCATCGACTGAATAGTACCTGTTTAGAAAACATGGACAATAACTAAAGTTGTGATATTGTAACAACAACATACTTCAATGTAAAGTAGCAAGTGTGCGATGTACCTTTTAATCAGAAGACTCAGTTTATTGTGAAAACCCTCTCGGTGTACATGTTTGGCAGCATTGTTTAGGATATGCCATGAGCACGTTCGATGAACTATGCTGGGCATTAAATCCTCAATTGCTTTATTCATGGATCTGCAACCATCCGTGAGAACTGTCACTGGTAATTTGCCATTCATACACTCTAGGAATTTTTCTAGAACCCAAGAATATGTCTCTGCAGTCTCATTATGGATCATTGCAAACCCAAACACACAAGTCATCGCATGATTGTTTGTACCCACTAGAACCACCAACGACATTTGACTTCTATTTGTTTTATATGTAGAATCGAATGCTTGTGAATCTCCAAATAATTCGTAATCAAATCGACATGCACCGTCAGCCCAAAAGAGATGGGCCAATCTGGAATCTTCGTCTATCTTGTACGCGTAGAAGAAATCTGGGTCACTGCCCTCCTTAGATTGAAGAAATATAAGTGTTGTTGTAGCATGAACATCGTCTAGTGCTCTACTATCTTGAGCTAGAGCGTTGTATAAATCCTTTCTCGTCCATCCAACCTTATCCCAGCCACCTTTCTTCTGGACAATTAAATTCCATATCTGTCCAGTCCCCATACCTGATTGCTTCATAAGCTTAATTTCTTCCAACTCTGCGGGTGATATCGTACGATGGGATCTCAAAACAACTGTTTCATAATCATTCGCCAGGTTATGGTTGTGATATACATGAAATTTTTTGACGGACCACATCTTTGTTTTATGGGTGTACCCAATACGAAAAATTGCTTTACAACCACTTCTGCTTTCACTTTTTGGCTCACGAACCCTGTTTGGAGCTTCCTTGTATTTCTTATGTCTGAATCCCGCATTCGAACAACACCAACTACGGATCATCGCCATCCCAGATTTGTTTTTCTTTACCTCGTTCTTTCTAATACTGAAACCATATGCTTTTGAATATATTCGGTATAATGTCTCTGCTTTTTCAATAGAGTTGAACTGCAGACTGACAATATCTTCTTCTAAGAGCTGTTTTGGATCTTTGTTAATGTTGGCAGACTGCAATATTTTTTTCATCGTCACTGCATCGAAATCCAATAGAGATTCACCGTCGTCCCTAAGAACAGAATAAAACAAAATAAACATGAGAAATAGATGTAAAAATATAATGTATTTCTTAAATCCATTAGAAAGGGTGATGCGAAATAACATTTCGTTGTTTGCGTTGATGTCGTCGTCGTCGTTATGATGCATTCTTCCATCGTTTTCTTCATCTTATTCTTTACTGTCTCCTAAGTTAACATCTTCCAAACTTTGCTCATCATCCAAATCATTTGACAGTCCTCTTGAAAGGAAGCTTTCTTCATCGACTAAATCTTCCACATGTTCATCACTTTCTCCATGTGACGTCGACATTGAAAAAAATAGAGTGTGTTAGAAACCAGCAGAAGAAACGAAGGACAAGAAATAATACAAGAAGAAAGAGTAATGCTATATTCGTACCTCCAAATTGTCCCTCTAATATATAGCCCTCCCATCTGATGTGGCATGTTAAATAATAGTGTGTGTCATCTGACATGACTGATGACATGACAAATTTTAATCCAAAAAGTTAACTACCCAATTTTCTCCATAATAATTTAACGTTAATATCAATGTTAATATTAATTTATGTTAATATTAATGTTAAGGTTAATGTTAATATTAATATTATTGTTAATGTTAATGATAATATTAATATTAATGTTAATGTTAATGTTAATATTAACCTTAATGTTAATTTTTATTTTTAGTTTTATTTAAAAAAAATTGCCACGTCAGCTGCCAGATCAACATATCACGTCAGCTGCCACGTAAGGATGGACAGTTTGAAAGTACAATTTGGAGGTACAAAAAGCATTATTCAGGAAGAAACAACTTCCAGCAAGGCAACAACACAACCTTTTCGTCTTCCTTGTAACTCCGCCACGTGGCCCTCTTTTGATGGCTCATGAAAAATCTTGAGTGATTCTAGGAGCAAGCATAATTTTAAGGAAACAACTTCCAACAAAACAACTTTCTCGTCTTCTGGGTACATGTATTATTAAATTGTGTAGCTAATAACGCATGAGGAAGCATGCAACAGCAATCTCCACGTGGCCCTCTTCTGTAGGATAACGCATGCAGCAACATTTAATGCTACGAAACCCTATTGTCTTGTTATGTGTTGTGTATCCTATGTGGCATGAGGCATAAGACAATAACTTGCATAGGCGGCTATATTCACAAATGACAATAAGTTTAAAAAGTCATCTCCAATACAAAAAAGTATTGAGAAGACAATACAAAGTAATTTTTTACGACTTCCAAGACAACTTTTACTCTTCTAATGATATGGTATCAGTGTTTATTATTAAATTGTGTAGGATAACGCATGCAGAGCATTTAATGCTACAGGATCTGTTGTGTAAGGAACACAACCTGTAAGAGAGAACCCGAGAGAGAGAGAGAGAGAAAGAGAGAGTGTGGGAGATGACTAGATTTTAAACTTAAAATTCAATTTTTGGTTATCATTACTAATAACTAGTTCGCACGTACGAGTTTAGACGAACACTAACCGAGCCCCGAGCAACGTGACATCAGCTAGCTAGGTTTCTAATACCGTGGCATTCCTGTTAATTTAAAATTTACAATATTATTGAAACTAATATTAATACTAAAAGTTAAAATAGTTTTTGATTTAACATTTACTTAAAACTAGTTAAAGTTAAAATTGTATTCTTTTTTATTTAAAATGTAATTGGAACTACAATTAATATTAACATTCGCTTGTCCCGTAGTTTAAGGCGTATTTCACTGCTTCTTGCTTAAGTCTATGCACCCAAAGAACTTGATTGTTCAAGTCGAACGCGTGCACAGCACGTTCCCTCGATGCAAGGCTTGACGTAGCCCTTGCTTGTCAAGTCGTTGCACGAACACATTAGAAAAGAGTTTTGTTGGGCTATCGAAGTATAGCAAGCACCGTACCGTGTCACGTGCATTTGTTAAGCAGTGAAAGGGTGTGAAGGCCACTGGCAATGTCAAGCCATCACGGACTATAGCTGGGTTAGACGACGACCCTTTTGCTGCGGGCCGAATTGGTCCCTTGGCCTAGGAATGGATTGGTTGAAGGAGCAATACACAAGAATAGACTGCCATATTGGCAGGATTATTTTTGGTATTTCCGGTGAGGCAGAGTTTTCATTTTCCGATGAGGCAGAGTTTTCACCATCGACTTGATTCCAGGGATGGCACCAGGACCGGAGAGAGTCTACAGGATGGCACCTTCAAAGTTGGAAATCTTGTACAAGATGATTGAAGAACTCAGAACCAAAGAATTCATTCGTGCTAGTGGATCGCCTTGGGGAGCACCGATGCTTCTTGTGAAGAAGAAGGATGGTACATCAAGATTATGTGTTGATTATCGTATATTGATGACTTATTTGATCAGCTCAAGGGAGCGGCTGTATTCTCGAATATTGACTTGCGGTCATGAGGGTACTATCAGATCAGAGTCAGAGAGAAAGTCATCCAGAAGACATCATTCAGATCGAAGTATGGACATTAGGATTTCCTTGTTATGCCATTTGGAGCGACCAGTGTGCCAGCCGTATTCATGGATCCCATGAATCGTATCTTCATGCACTATTTAGATCAATTCGTGATAGTGTTCATAGACGACATCTTAGTCTATAGCTGTAGTGCCCTGTCCCTACATCGTGCCCCGTACTCCGTCCACGGGGTGCGCGAGAAAGGAAAACTGTCGCTATCGATTCGGTCGGGACCGATAGGTCGGGATCGATTGACTCGATCGAACGGGAACGGTTGAATTAAGATCCATTCTCTCGCCTGAAGTAAACTCAAGGTGAGTGGCTGACCCTCCTCTTCTCGACCCCCTTCCTAGGTAAATCGATAATGTTGTTGCGAATGAAAGGATAAATGCAAGGGCAGAAACACGGGAAAGGGATTGAGTTTTCAAAGATAATGTAGGCTATGGCTTATTAACTAAAAGAAAAATATGTCTTCGTACAGTTATGGACAACTTGTCGACAAGGCGGTAGTTTCCTCGATCAGCAACCCGAGGCCACGGGACCGTTTCGACGTAGGAGAAAATAGGGTATAGTCGTGCATAAGGTTTCAGCACAGGTTAAGCGGGGACTTGCATCGGAGCTAGCTACTTGCGTTGAAAGGACCCCGATTAACAAAGCTATACGTCCAGGATGGCTTGTGATGCCAGTGACGTCGAAGAGGGACGAGGCGAAGGAGGTCAGCCACTCGCCTTAGACTTGCTTCAAACGAGCGACTGGTTGGTTGCGCTGACGTCGCCTACGCGATCACCTGCAACCCGCTGAATATGGGACTTGGTTCCAGAGAAGCCATTCCATAACGTGGAATGGATCTTAATTCAACCGTTCATGTTCGATCGACCCGGCCGATTCTGACCTATCGGTCCCAACCGAATCGGTAGCGACATTGTTCCTTTCTCGCGCACCCTATTACGACCCGCACCCGGAGTAAGGGCATGAGTGCGTGACAGCGTCCCAGCCTATACCGCAGAAATGACGTAGAACGCTGTCTAGTTGTACTATATGACAACATTTATAATATCAAAACCTGTCGAGAACGGTCAACTCCGAATGGAGGACAAGCAATATCAATATAATATACCCAATAAGCTATTATATTGTTGCGACCGTCCAGTGTTGGTATTTATGTATGGTATTTATGGTGCACATCATCTTAATTCAACCGAGTAGTTCAAAGGAGGGAATTATGTATGGTATTTATGGTGCACATCATTAGGACGGGTTGCGACCGTCCAATGTTGTGATAAGCTATGATATCAGTAAGTTTGGGATCCATCGGATATTGGGATAGCATCCCGTATCGAAGCGATCATAGTCTTACACATAAGGATGCCAAAGATGCATTACGTTGCGAAATACCGTGACCTTCATATAGATAGGGCCGGTGGGCTGAGATTAGCGCTGGGTGCAGGCGCAGGGCCTGCCACCCTTATGCATATGTTTAAGTTTACGGTTGGTTGGTTGAGTGAAATGATATAATTTCTTATGTAAAGTTCTAACCTTGCAGGCTAGGCGAAATGGGACATAGATGAGCACGATCACTATGTTTATGTTAAGATTATGTCTAACTGTATCTGTCGCAGGAACACGGTAGTGGACAAGGCTTGGACGTTCCGAGGCATGGTGTCCTTAGCGTTCAAGAGGAGCTACCGCATTGGCGTTCGGACTTGCGACATGAAGATGTTCAGCCGAAGACTACTTGTTGGCTATAAAGAGGCATAATGTATGGAATAATGTACTCCTTTGTGAGCTAGAGAGATCATGACCGTTGTAGCCAATTGGCATGTTAAGTTGGGCTATTCAGAGCCATTGTAACCTTCAGTTCATTATCAATAAAAGAGATTCTTGTTGTATACTACGTTTTTCTTCCGCTGCTTATGTTATCAATTTGAGCTATAAACACTATTGTGAATCTGTTATCTTGCCTTGCACGAGCGTAACTCCAGATTAAATGCGGCATCACGCCCCAGCGAGGACGATGATTCGGGTGAAAACTTGATAATGATGAAGACGGTAACTCGGTCGACAAACGTAAGTATCGAGGCACGATCGGGAAAAATTTACAGTAGCATTAATATTAAATCTATATTGGCTTTTCTGTTAATTTAAAATTTACAATATAATTAAAACTAATATTACGAAAATGCTATTTGCTCCAAAAAAATTTGGGTGATACCATCTTCCATTATGTGGCATATGACATGGTTGCTAACATGACAGCTGACATGACAAAATTTAACAATAAAATTAATATTAAAATTAACATTAATTAATATTAACATTAATATTAATATTAACATTAACATTAATATTAACATTAGCATTAGCATTAAAATTAACATTAATATTAATATTGACATTAACATTAACATTAAAAAAATTGGGTAATTAATTTTTGGAGTTAAAATTTGCCATGTCAGCTGTTATGTCATCTGCAATGTCAGATGCCACATAATGGGAGATGGCATCACCCAAATATGTTGGGAGCCCAAACAACTAACTGCTAATATTAATACAGTGGCATTATCGTTATTTCCCAATAGATTTGTGCCTTGTTCGGTCACACCCCTCCACGAGCGGGTTACACCCCCCTAAACGAGGGGTTAAATAGCCTTTTCAAAAGAAGAGAACCCATCCGACTAGAGAGAAACAAAGGAAAAAAGAAAAAAAAAACAGTCGCAATGGAGAGGAGCAAGATCAACTGCAGCGTATGGGCCGTCATCCCTACCGAGATTCTCTTGATGATACTGGTACTGTCGGGGATGCCGACGGACGAGGTAATGTGCAACGTGGCCCCAGTTTGCCGTTCATGGTGGAAGGCGCTCAACGGTCCCTTAGACTATTGGTCTAACGTCGACTTGGTACAGTGGTGCCGGAGGACCCAGCAAACCGCTGAGATTAGTTTGACCGTAATGAAGCTCGTGGCTCGCAGTGAGGGATATCTAGGGTCCCTCTCCGCGTACAAGCTCGACGAAGCAGCCTTCTCTTTTGCATGTTTAAGGCCAGTGCAAAATTTTATTTGGTCTTATTCTAATACTTTATTTTTTCTATTACAAAATTCTACGTATACTTTTGTTAATTTCTATTGATGTTTTCCCATTTTTATAATACAGTGGGAAATTTCTAAGGGTGCTGCACATTCCGAAGTGCGACGTGAGTGATGAAACTTTCGTGAGACACTTGGAGTTTCTCCCTGTGCTGGAAGAACTCGACATTAGCTACTGCCTCTATATCACGTCGACTGGAATATTTTCCGTCGGAAAGTATTGCCGCCGTCTGGTCAAGCTGAGTAGGAACATGCCCCCTCCGGATTTCATGCTCAGGAACATGTTCGTACTGGACACGAAAAACGAGACGGAGGGAATGGCCGTGGCTGATTCGATGTCGCATCTTGAGCACCTACATATAGGATTCGGCATGTTCAATGGAGACACGCTGCGATCTATCATATGCAACTGCAAGGGTCTTCGCCTGCTCGACATACGTGGGTGCTTCAACGTGATCTTCGACGACGAACTCTGAAAAATTTGTTATTCAATACAGACGTTTAAAAAACCCTTTGATAATGTAATCCCAGTACCAGGAGAACCTGTGTACGAGATGTATAATGATTTAGATATGTTCTATCATTCCTGGGGTGAATGGTGAAAACATTAGCATGCATGCATGCATGCATTTCTTTATATTTTTCACTAGTCTACATACAAGATATTTTTTATGAGTTCGACTCCATTTTGACAAAATTTTACTTTTGTCAATACTAATTTTTTACATGATTAATTTTTTTATAAATAAAATGGACTATGATATAATGACGCCTAAGAGCATCTCCAACCCTATTGTCTTGTTAAGTGTTGTGAGTCTTAGGTGGCTCCTATGTGGCATGAGTCACAAGACAATGTCTTGTTTATGTGGCAAAATTATATCTCAAAAGACAATGAGATCGAAAAACTCTCTCCAATGCAAAAGTATTGAGGAGACAATAAAAATTATTTTTTTCAACTTCCAAGACAACTGTTAAGACAACTACTCATCTTCTTTCTTTTTTCTAATATTTTTTATTCATAATTGATGACATGGAAGAGAAGACATTGTCAAGTGCATTGTCTAGAACAAGACAATCAATGTGAATGGTGAAAACACGCTGCGATCTATCATATGCAACTGCAAGGGTCTTCGCCTGCTCGACATACGTGGGTGCTTCAACGTGATCTTCGACGACGAACTCTGGAAAATTTGTTATTCAATACAGACGTTTAAAAAACCCTTTGATAATATAATCCCAGTACCAGGAGAACCTGTGTACGAGATGTATAATGATTTAGATATGTTCTATCATTCCTGGGATGAATGGTGAAAACATTAGCATGCATGCATGCATGCATTTCTTTATATTTTTCACTAGTCTACATACAAGATATTTTTTATGAGTTCGATTCTCCATTTTGACAAAATTTTACTTTTGTCAATACTAATTTTTTACATGATTAATTTTTTATAAATAAAATGGACTATGATATAATGACGCCTAAGAGCATCTCCAACCCTATTGTCTTGTTAAGTGTTGTGAGTCTTAGGTGGCTCCTATGTGGCATGAGTCACAAGACAATGTCTTGTTTATGTGGCAAAATTATATCTCAAAAGACAATGAGATAGAAAAACTCTCTCCAATGCAAAAGTATTGAGGAGACAATAAAAATTATTTTTTTCAACTTCCAAGACAACTGTTAAGACAACTACTCATCTTCTTTCTTTTTTCTAATATTTTTTATTCATAATTGATGACATGGAAGAGAAGACATTGTCAAGTGCATTGTCTAGAACAAGACAATCAACTTCACAATATCTTCTTTAATTTTTGCCACATAAGCTTCACAATTGACTTGACAATTGCATTGGAAAAGAACTTTTGAATAAAATTTTGTCATTCCTATGTGGCAACTACTTTTTTCCAAAGTCACAATAGGGTTGGAGATGCTCTAAGACGGCTCACTTCTGAGATTTCGACATTTCCCAACACAGATTTTACCATTAATACAACATCTTAGTGTAATCATATTCAAGAGATTTCGCCATTTCCCAACACAAATTTTACCTTATTCAAAATAAATTCTGGCGGTGCAAATTCCACTCATATTAGTGGTATCAGTGCCATTCACCATAATTAATGGTGATCGATACGAAAACATTGGTTTTTTTTCACAACCCTTTAAAATCTATTTACACAGCCAAACAACCAAACTAATTCATCTTCACGAGCCTTCAAAACCAATTTATATAGATTCAAAACAAAACTAAACAGCCAAACTATTTAAAATTCACAACCCTACAAAACAGTCCTAAATATACCATTCTCCGTCTTATATGTACCATTCTCCGTCCTACATGTATCATTCTCTGTCCTACCTCCGTCCTAAATGTACCATTCTCCGTCCTATATGGACCATTCTCCGTCCTACATGTATCATTCTCCGTCCTACATTTACCATTCTCCGTCCTAAATATACCATTCGCCGTCCTAAATGTACAATTCTCCGTCCAAAATGTACCATTCTTCGTGTTAGAGGAACGAAGAATGGCCATTAACAGCCAAACAGCCAAACTAATTCATCTTCACGAGCCTTCAAAACCAATTTATATAGATTCAAAACAAACCTAAACAGCCAAACTATTTAAAATTCACAACCCTACAAAACAGTCCTAAATGTACCATTCTCCGTCTTATATGTACCATTCTCCGTCCTACATGTATCATTCTCCGTCCTACCTCCGTCCTAAATGTACTATTCTCAGTCCTATATGGACCATTCTCCGTCCTACATGTACCATTCTCCGTCCTATATTTACCATTCTCCGTCCTAAATGTACCATTCACCGTCCTAAATGTACAATTCTCCGTCCTAGATGTACCATTTTTCATGTTAGAGGAACGGAGAATGGCCATTAACAGCCAAACAACCAAACTAATTCATCTTCACGAGCCTTCAAAACCAATTTATATAGATTCAAAACAAACCTAAACAGCCAAACTATTTAAAATTCACAACCCTACAGAACAGTCCTAAATGTACCATTCTCTGTCTTATATGTACCATTCTCCGTCCTACATGTATCATTCTCCGTCCTACCTCCGTCCTAAATGTACCATTCTCCATCCTATATGGACCATTCTCCGTCCTGCATGTATCATTCTCTGTCCTACATTTACCATTCTTCGTCCTAAATGTACCATTCACCGTCCTAAATGTACAATTCTCCGTCCTAGATGTACCATTCTCCGTGTTAGAGGAACGGAGAATGGCCATTAACAGTCCCAAAAATTGTTCCATACTAAGTTAAAAGCATATAATAGCACCCAAAAAATATTAACAATAGAAAAATTCTACAGAACCCAAACACCAGACTCGAACCTAGGCCTTCCATGTAAAAGCCAAACAACACAACCAACTAAGCCTGAAAAGACATCAATAATGCTAAGTCTACTACCAAATGCTTACAACACTCTTACAACCTCCACCCATTGCTGACATGTGGGCCATGGCCCACATGTCAGCAATGGGTGAAGGTTGTAAGAGTGTTGTAAGCATTTGGTTGTAACTGTAGTATTATATCCCCAACTTCCAATAAGGAATAGGAAGAGTCGGTTAGGAACGTGTATATATATACATAGGGGTCCCCATTCATCTGAGTAGGTTGCACATTTAACATGGCTCCAAAAAGATCATCTGGTTGGGAACTATTGCCAGAGTCTTCTTCCAGTCGTCGTCGAGCCTCTCCGCATGGAGCACCCTCTGCGCCGCCTCTGACCCATGACTGGCTGGCAGCGGCTGCGGACTTCCTGACCTCCTGCGGGTTGTCACTGGAGGTCATCGCTCGACCTCTTAATCCGGCGCCCAACTTTGACCTGTTGCCGATCACTCCGGAGGAACGGGATTCTCTGGAGATGAGGGAAGCGTTTCGTCGCCTGTGCCATAGGGCGGGTGTGCGCACCCTGCAGGACTTTGCGGAGATCCTCCGCGAGGCCAGTGAGGGCTAGACCTTTTTTTTTATTTTTTTACAGTTTTTTGTCCTCCTCTTGTATACTTCTCCGGAGAATGTTCCGACGACGAAGCTGGGATTTAATGAAATATAATATTTTGTTAACTCAATTTGTTTTCAGCTACAATCAAACTTTTACAACCTTCTTACAACTTACACCAATTTGCTAACTATAGCATTGCTTTTTATAATTAACAAATCTTGTTACGTCAAATCCATATATCAGCGACGATATCCCCATCAATGACTTGTTACGTCATAGAATTGATTATGCTGCCATCGTCAATCTTGCCGTCAAATCCATCTTAAATATAATTACAAAATAAAATAGAGGACAACTTTGAGTGTTTCAATTTTACTCTTTTTAAGTACTTGTAGGAGCGTAAAAAGTGCTTCAAAGAAAGAGTCATCTCATTCATAAGTGATCTGTTTACGCCTAGCAGAACGGGTAATTTCTTTACGCCCAAGACAAGGCTAATCGCTTTACGCCTAAGCAGACTGATCATTTTACGCTCGGGTCTATACCCATGGTTTTACGCCAAGGACAGAGCAGCCTCTTTTACGCTGGACAAAGCTGTCAAGTCTCGTATTTAATGCAAACTCTGACATGAAGATATTAATGATGGCATGTATCACAGAATTCAAAGGGATTTGTCTTTACACAGAGACCAATGTTGTCGTTTAGTATGTAGATTGAGCTACTTTACGCTCACACTATGGCTTCTTTTACGCACGAAGACTTAACGAGCTTTTACGCTCAACAGTTGACGTGTGCGTAAAGTCTATTTGAGCTATCTTTTACGCTCAAGGTTACTTAACAACCACTTTACGCGGGAAGTCTATGTCGGGGCTACTTTACGCCCAATCTACTGCTTTACGCTCAGAGCACATTGGGGCTATTTTTACGCCCTGTTCTTTCTGATCAATTTAGAACGTGGTTTGCCTATATGGCTTTTATGCCACACATCCCGAAGAACGTGTGTACGTGCATCCTATTCTTACTGAATTGATGGGACACGTGTCAACGTATACAGAGGATGACTTTGATCGTGGGTGGCGGTTGTTAGCGTAAAGGCGGAACTTTTGCTGAGTTTTTACGCACAAGAGCCCAAGTCTATAAATAGACTTATTTTTCTCATAAGATGGACACACAGAGAGACAGGAGAGAATACAGAGATCAGAACTTCGAGATTTTGATTCTCCAGAGCATTCTTCTTCAACTTTTCTTTCAGAAAAGAGTGAAGCAAAGCAGGAAAGCATTCGGCCTCGCCATCAGTGCCCAAGTGCGTCGATACCTTTCTGGTGACTTAGTTCTTCCAAGTTGTACTACTTCAAGCAGTGATCTTCATCATCATCATATGGTCCAAGGAACAAAGTGATCATTTACAGATCAGACTTCCATAGCAATACTTTTCCAGAATCAAATTTGTACTTCTTGTACTTTTTCTCGTTTTATTTTTAAAATCCAACTTTTGTTTGGCAATTTTGTTAAGTGAAACAAAATGGCGACTCTGCTGGGGATGACCTTCTCCTCTAACGAGGAGGCGATTGCTCAATATGATGATGTTTCGGTCGGTTTGACCAAGAAGACTCTGGTTGTGCACTTCGACCAGACTGCCTATGAAGAAATGCTCCGAACTGGGGGTGGTTCTCGCCACTCCAATGTTCTAAAGTCTCGCAAAGCACAAAAAGTTTGGATTCCCAAATCCAAAGTGGTTTCTGATCTCTCTGTTGCTTCTGATGACAATGGAATTCTTCCCACTCCTGTCGTAGGGGCTCCCGTTCGTAATGAGGCAGTCCTTACTTCAGAGTTGCACTCAAAGTGTGACGATTTATCTCCCATTTGTAAGGGTGAAGATAATCAGGTTTCATGCCCACTGCGTAAGAATCAAGTTTTACGCTCAGTGGGTAAGAACCAAATTTTACGCTCAGTACATAAAAATGAATCTCCCATTCGTAATGGGACAGACTCTAAAGTTTATGCTTCTGAGTGTAAGAATCAGTCTCCCGTCAGTGACGTGGTAGGCCCAAATAAATTACGCTCCTCGCGTAAAGCAAAATCTCCCGTCTATGACGTGGTAGATAATCAATTTTTACGCTCCACGCGTAAAGGTAAGTCTCCTGTCTTTGACAGTGTAGATAAAATTCATAACGATGTTTGCACATCTAATGTGAGTGTACCTAAACGTGTACAGCGTAAAAATATAGTTGGTAAAGCTTCTGTCCTACACCAACAACCTTCTTATACTGCTTTACGCAAAGTACCAAACTTACAAATTACACGCCATGAAAATGGAGTCCTTCGTGCTAAATCTCAAGATTTACGCACACAACTCCAAACGCGTAAAATGTACAGTTTGGTTCTGCGAATGCAGCCAGTAATCTTCTTTATACACAAGGGACTAAACGTTTTTCTACCCCAAATGTAATAAAGAAGAATACTCCATCTGTTCCTTCTGATTTACGTGAATTGCTAATGCAAAAACGTAAGAACAGACAATCCCCGGTAATATTCCCTCAAGAAAAACATCATTGTGAATATCACCAGATTGTGATCAACTGTTGTTGTTCGGCTTCAAAACGGTCAGTTTTTTATCGTTTAAGTTTTAACTCGCCTCAACATCAAGCTGAAGACCAAGAACATGAGCTGTCACATGTGTCAGTCAATATGGTATCTCATACTAACAGAGGACGACATCCAAGACGGAATATGTCCCAAATCCCAGGTCAACAACAGTTCAACAGGCTTCTTGATTCCTTTGAAGGAGTATATCAGAATACTCGATCAAGAAGACAAAGGCAATTGCAGACTTCTGATTCAGAAGCTGGGGGTACTCAATCTTTTGAGTCTGATACCGATAGTGTGGATTCATACTTCTATACTAATCCCTCTATATCTTCAAGAGAGGTTGAATCCTACGCTGTTGGAGATGAACCAGAGACGTCATCTGCTAATACGGAACAACGTCTCACTGCCGTGGAGCAATCACTGAAAGACATGCTTAACATGGTGCAAAGCATGCATCAGATAATTTTGAATCAGCAAACTGCTCAACCGACAGTAATAACCACGGTACCAGTAGCAGCACAAACTCAAGATAGTCAAGGGGCTGATATACCTTTGATTATTCAAGAGCCTGCTGTTAATCAAAACTCTGCATCTCCAGATCCCATCATTCCAGAAGATGTACCACCTCCAGTGGGGGTTACGGTACATCCAACGACCATTCAATTAAATGTGCTTCCTCAAACCAGTGAAGCCATTCAAGCAGTACGTGAACTCAAAGCACAGTTTGAAGTTTTGAGGCACAAAGATCAGCTCCAGAGGTTAGGGATTAAGCAACCTTATCCTCCTCATTGGAATGATGTACCCTTTCCACCGAAGTTCAAGCCGCAATCTATGGTTTTATTCGATGGAAAAGTATCTCCCAGTCAATATATTAATTACTTTGATATTATGACTGTACACTTGCAAAAAAATGATGCTCTTCTCACTCGAGTGTTCATCGGGTGCCTGACGGGTTCAGCTTACGACTGGTATCGTAGCTTACCCGATAACTCTATTTCGTCTTTTGACAAATTCAAGGCAATATTTCTCTCCCGCTTCTATGAAGGAGGTATGGACATGAACATGTCCTCCTTGATAGAAATCAAACAAAAGGAGAAAGAAGATACTCGGACGTTCGTTGAATGTTTCCGACAGGCTACTCTAAAGATGCCTCATGGTATGCCAGATTCAGCGTTGATTGATACATGCAAGATGAATCTGCGACCATCCATTGCTGTCTTCACGGGTTCCCAATTCACAGATTGGGCTTCGTTTATCATAGCAGTAGTTTCTGCCGAGACCAATGGTAGGTTGGCTCGTGAACACGGGATGATTTTCGCTTCAGAAGATAAAGGAAAGAAAAGTAATCCTGGTAATAATCCTGGCAATCGTAATATGAAAGGAAAAGATACTCTTATGGTCAATCTTTCTAAGAACAAAACAACGCCAAATAATCAGGAATCTTCCAGGCCAAAGAAAGAATACTCTTTTGACGAAAGTGATATCCCAGGGATATTTCAATGTCTGGTAAAAAGTGGTAAACTTCAGATTCCAGAGCCAAAAAGGTCTAATGAGGTAAATCTGACTGACAATCCCAAATATTGTATCTATCATAGATACATTAATCATCCTACCAGTGCTTGCTATGTCTTGAAAAAGAAGATCCAAAAGCTGATAAATGGTGGCACTATGCTTTAACCAATGATGATCATACGGTTACGACCAATATGGTTTCTCTTCAGTTCGGGAATTTTCCTCCACAGCAAGTCCCAGATGAAATTATTCCAATTCCGAAGGCGACGATGAAGATCGTGAATATCCCGCCTGCCAGGGAAGAAAATACAGGATTGCTGCCACTCACATTGAAGAATGGTGAAATCATGTGGGTACATCCTGACTTAGTACCTGAGTTGAAAAATGAAGGTAAAACTTTAAAATCTAAGAAAGGTAAAAAAGTCAAAACCTGCAACATGATTTCTCATGTTATTCCAAATCCTGATGACTTGGATCATCTATGGGATGGACTTCCTCTAGAAGATAGACTGAAAGGACTAAACATCTGTCCTCCAAGTCTAGCTCCTCCTACCAAGCTCAAGCTTACTCATCAGCAGTGGCTAGCCATGAATAGTGTTCCTTTATACCGGGCACAACAAGTTTTTGCTGCTTATGAAAAAGCTCCAACAGGGATTTCTCCTCGTATCCCGAATCCTTCTCCTCTCTTAACTACAGAGACGTCTATGCTTCATTCTCTTGTAGTTGCAGCGGTTTCTTCCTCTTTCTGTGCTGAAACACCTGTCCAAAGCTCATTGCCTATCCACTTGTATAGTCAGCAATCTGTCCTTCGCATGAGGAAGATGGGTTACGACTTTCAAAAGGCAGAAGGTTTGAATTATGATAAAGGAATACGTCTTCCTTTACAAATTCAAAATCAGAATTCCACTGTTGGATTGGGTTCTGAAGTTCCTCGTAACAACCCTCACAAGAAGAAGGCTAAGGGAAGAAAGACTAAACCTGTAATATGGTACTTTCTTCTCCTGGGTCTGAAGAAGAAACTTTTGCTGGTACAAGATCTGGAAAAGAGTACCACAAAGACTATGAGGGATCCTCCAAAGAAGCAGAAGATGTAGTGGAAACTCTACCAGTTCAACCTTCTCCTATTCCTGTTAAACCGTCTGTGGTTGAAAAGGGGAAACAGAAAGCAGTACGCTTTGACGTCCCATTGAAGTCTGCTTCCAGCCAGGGGGTGGTGATAAAGTCTTACAATTTTGACATTCTAGCTCAGTTAGCCAATACTCCAGCTAGACTATCTATATTTGAACTGCTTCGCCTTTCCAGAGAAAGCAGAGAGACTTTGAGCGAAGCTTTACTTCAAGCAGATTCATGCTTGGCTCAACTCAAGACTCCTGATAATATACCAGTGTCATGTCCGCAATGTCATAGTGTGATGGAAGCAATTCCCAACATCACCTTTACACAAGAGGATATGCTATTGAAACACAACAAGCATGATAGGCCTCTGTGCTACACTGGATATATCGGATCCACTGAAATTGACAGGATTTATATTGATCCTGGGTCTTCAATTAGTATAATTCTTCAGAGTATGCTAAGACCCCTGAGGATTTCTACTAGTGAGCTGACTTACACTAGTACTACGATAGTTGGCTTTAACTCTGGCAAAAGCAAACTACTGGGGAAGATTCGTCTGCAGATTCAGATTGGTGATCTTCGAACTATGGTAACTTTCTATGTTATCAACTCGGACGTATCCTACAATATTCTTATTGGAAGACCGTGGATTCATGAGCACAATATTGTGCCTTCAACTCTTCACCAATGTTTCAAGTATGTGGACTCCCAAGGAGTTGTGAAAACTGAGTTTGCTGATATTAATCCGTTCAAGGGTGTCGAAGCCTACTTCTCTGATTCAAGGCTTTATAAACAAGAGCATGTGAAAGAGATATCAGACATGGCTGAAGATCAATCATCATCTGAGGATCAGTCTATTAATAAAGATCCGCCAGAGGAGCAACCTTTGAAGATCATAGTCAAGGGACGAATCCAATCCCAACCTGTCAATGATCAACCTTTGATAATCAAGGTTAAAGGAAGAACTCAAACTTCATCTGAGGAATCAATAAATATTCCTACTAAGAGCCAAGTTCAACCTTTTATGATCAAGGTCAAAGGGCGTACTTCTTGTACGAATGATCCAGAATCACCATTGATTGTCAATCTTGGCAAATCTACGCAGAAGGCGGATGATGGCCCACTGTTGATTAATCCGAAGCGTAGCAATCAGATTGTAAATGATATAAATATTGATCATTTTGTACTTTTTGATATCAATAAAGATTTCCTGTTCGAGTATATGGCTGTCAAGTTTATTAAAAGAATGACTTTATCTTCTGATAATCAAAGTCATCAATATAAAGACGACATCGAGCCAGAAGAAACTTTATACATCGATCATAAGGAAAATTCTTTCCCTCCTCATGTAGATGTTGGACCTATGCTCAAAGGTTCCTAACATCTTCTCCCTATCTACTTCATGTAGCCGCTTCATCACAAGCTTGCGTAACTTTCAGACGGCACGAAGAATCCTATTTCGTGGTCCCGTCTGATAAGAAAAACAAACGCCAAATTGTGTTTGGCCCGGCTAGAAATATCCCTGTTACTCAGGCAGATGAGCTGAAGGATAAAGACAAGGGAAGAATCTGAATTGACAAATATAGTCAACAATCTATCAAGATTATCCAGAATATGGGATATGATTTAAAGACTATGCAAGGTCTGAATCAAGGCAAGGGTAGACGACTACCATTATGCGGTGATCCATTTTACCAGAAGACTCGTCATAGGTTGGGATATAATCCGTCCCACATGTTTAATGACGATATACAAGAAGAATTCTCTACTAGCTCTTTGCAATCATCAGATTCGGAAGAAATTCTATTCATCGAATCCGATATGTCTCGTTCCTCACATTGTGAATCTGGGCAAATATTCTCAGTCAATATGGTTCAAGCCGATGATGAATCAGAGCCATTTGAGAATGATCCTTGGGCTCAACAGATGGATACTCAATGGGAACTTCGTTTTGAACAGCGACAGCCACCTACAGAAGATGAGGTTATCCAGATTGATGTTGGAGATGGAATTACGTCCAAACCAATATTCATCAGTAAGAATCTTTCTGAAGATGAAAAGGAAGAGCTGATAAAACTTATCAAAGATTACATTGACATCTTTGCATGGAGTTATGAGGATATGCCAGGGCAAGATCCTAAAGTTGCTACTCATAAACTCAACATTTTGCCTAATATCAAGCCTGTAAAACAACAACAACGGCGCTTTAGACCAGATATGATGGATGCAATTGAAACAGAAGTCAAAAAGCTGATTACATGTGGCTTTGTTCGTGAAGAACAACATCCAGATTGGGTGGCCAATATTGTTCCTGTTATGAAGAAGAACGGAAAAGTCCAAGTTTGTATAGATTACCGAGATCTTAATACGGCTTGTCCAAAGGACGAATTTTCACTTCCCATTACTGATGTCATGATAGACAATACATGCGGTTTTGAACGTATGTCTTTCATGGACGGATTCCCAGGATACAATCAGATCAAGATGCATCCAGAAGATGAGAAACATACATCTTTTCGAATACCCCTTGGGGTTTACTGCTATACGGTTATGCCCCGTTTGGTCTTAAAAATGCCGGTGCCACATATCAACGGGCTATGAGCAATATCTTTCAAGAACATCTACGAAAAATAGTTGAATGCTACGTTGATGACATTGCTGTTAAAAGTCGGTCAAAGAATGATCACATTCAGGACTTGAAGACAGTATTTGAATTGATGTGCCAACATCAATTGAAAATGAACCCTACTAAGTCTTTCTTAGGGATTTCTAGTGGCAAGTTTTTAGGATTTGTCATTACCTCTCAAGGTATCCATGTTGATCCTGATAAGGTTAAAGCAATTCTTGAAATGCGTCCTCCTCGTAATCTGAAAGAACTCCGTGGCTTTCAGGGCCGTATTGCTTATATCAGAAGATTTATATCTAATCTTTCTGGGAGATGTCAACCTTTCTCCCGTCTATTAAAGAAAGGGGTATCTTTCGTCTGGGATGAAGCGTGTCAAAAAGCCTTTAATGATATTAAGCAATATCTTACAAACCCGCCTGTTCTGGTACCTCCGGTGATAGGAAGACCATTTTTGCTATATGTTCGACCTTGGATCATTCACTTGGCGCTCTTCTGGCACAGAAAAGTGATATGGGTCATGAACAAGCAATATATTATCTTAGCAGAATGATGGTCGGAGCTGAACACAGATATACTCATGTGGAAAAAGAATGTCTAGCTTTGGTTTTTGCCGTCCAAAAGACAAGGCATTATGTCACTGGACAGACTATTCATGTCATCTCCAGAATAAATCCCATTCGGGTATTGATGAGAAAACCGAGCATTCTTAATTCCAGGTTAGCTACCTGGGCGATGTTGCTCACTCCTTATGACATGGTTTATGTGCCTCAAAAATCAGTGAAGGGCCAAGCGTTAGCTGATTTCTTAGCTGCTCATCCTATACCTGAAACTTCGAAGTTATATGAAGACATTCCAGACGAAGTAGTGGATTGTAACATGACTTTGAAGAATGATATATGGCAATTATATTTTGATGGAGCATCACGAGTGGGACCTAAAGGCAATATTGTCTCTGGGGTAGGAATTGTCTTGGTTTCTCCTGACCAAATGGTCATATACCGTGCCTATTCTCTTAATGAGCCATGCTCTAACAATGTAGCAGAATATAATGCTCTATTGATTGGTCTCCAAGTAGCAAAACAATTGGATATTGAATTCTTAGAGGCTTATGGAGATTCTCAATTGATCGTTAATCAAGTTAGAGGGACTTATGAAGTCAGAAATCCTGATCTCATCCCCTATCATCAGGTGGTAGTCGAGTTGGTCCTATCATTCAAAGGATTCTTCATTAAATTTGTACCACGTTCTCAGAATGTGGAGGCTGATGCTCTTGCCAGCTTAGCTATAGACTTGGCTGTCCCAATCCGAAGACAAAATACAATTACTTTGTTGGACCGAGACTTGTTCTGTGTGAAGAGTAATCTGCATATTGAACAAAGTTATGTTACAGAGGCAAGTTCCCAGCAGAAAGATTGGAGAACTCCATTCATTGATTATGCAGTTCATAGGATTTGCCTGAAGATCCTAAAGAAGATGCATCAATTAAGAGACGATCGTTTCGATTCTATTATGATTCGTCTTTACATATGCTATATCGTCGTTCATATGACGGACTCTTGCTGCGCTGTCTCTCAGAAAGTGAAGCCAAACAAACACTGCGTGAGGCTCATGATGGTGTATGTGGTGCTCATCAACCGAGTCCAAAGTTGCAAGATCGCATTCGAAGAATGGGGTATTATTGGCCCTCTATGATAGCAGATGCTGTAGACTATGCTAGAAGATTAAAGCATATCAGATTCATGCTGATTTTATTCATCAGCCGTCTAAATTTCTACATCCTACAGCAGCCTCCTGGCCCTTCGAAGCTTGGGGTATGGACATCATTGGTCCTATTAACCCTCCTTCTGTCAAAGGACATCAGTTTATACTAGCTATAACCGATTACTTTTTGAAGTGGGCAGAAGCAGTTCTTCTTGCTGAAGTGAAAACATCTAATGTAATCAGCTTCATTAAACATCATGTCATTTATCGCTTCGGGATTCCTCGACGAATAATTCATGACAATGGACCACAATTTGCCAGTCAGGCATTTTATCGGTTCTGTGACAAAAATTAAATTCAAAATCTGGCTTCTACGGCTTATAATCCAGCTGCTAATGGTTTAGCTGAAGCCTTCAACAAAACGATCATCAAACTTCTCAAAAAGTTTGTCTCTTCTAATAAAAGAGATTGGAATGAGAAGCTTGGAGAATGTTTATGGGCATATCGAACAACGGTCCGGACTCCTACTGGTTTTACACCATTTTCACTGGTTTATGGATGTGAAGCCGTCCTCCCATTGGAAATCCAGATCCCTTCTCTTCGAATTGCTATTGCGAATGAGCTAACTACAGAGAATAATGATCGCTTACGACTCCAAGAAGTTGAAGGATTGGACGAGAAGCGTCTTCAAGCACAACATCATATTGAGCTATATCAAGCCCGTATATCTCGAACTTTTAATCGTAAAGTCAAGGAGAGGGTATTTAAAGTTGGCGAGCTTGTATTAGCTGTTCGGAGACCAATGGTGATGACTCACAAAAGCAAAGGGAAATTCCTAGCGAAATGGGAAGGCCCGTATGTAATTGAGTCCGTGTTCTCCAATGGTGCCTATCGGTTGTCAAAACCCAATGGAAATCTACTCATGCTGCCGATCAATGGCAAATTTCTTAAGAAATACTATGTATAAAAAGAGAAGACAGAACAAAAATAAAACTTCTTTTATTATTATTTTTGTTCAAAATAAAAGATTAAGGACGAGGGCTACTCCCTTCCTTATTGAATGCATAGTCAGCCAATGCATAGAAGGCATCGTTTCCTGAACCCATAAATTTTTTACAGACGGTCATCCTCAATGCTTCTTCTTCAGGAGTTTTTCCTGGCTCTACTAAGAAAGCAAAGGTGTCTTGGGGTGGCTTGGGCGTAGAAGAACTGTTGTCTACTTCGGTCGGACCCGTCACTATTGGCTCAGCAGGGCATGTCTCAATGACGTCCTCAATGTTCCTGAAGACTTTATTCTTTTGCTGTACATCCTCGGAAGACATTTCCAATAGAGGAGTAGAAATAAGAATGAAATGATTACAGAGAATTCTCACCTATTTATAGAGGAGGATTACTAATGAACTGGTCTCTGAAATTGAAAACAACTTTTCATTTCCGAAAAGACTCGTCCGTTCATGTTACCAGGTTCATCCATTTAATTATGGAATTGAATCGTCCTTTCTGTTCCCAAGAAATACGTTGATTCGTCCACCGTTTTGACGTATATGCTCACAATATCTGTCTTCTTATTCCCCAGCTACCAAGGTTTGGTTAAGCTGACTTCTTGTCTCTTGGGAGAGGGATTTTAAATCTTCTATCAATTGATTAAAAAGTGGGATTCGTTATTTATCATGTTTTCATAACCTCTGGATAAATGCTAAATCTACCTACTTATCTATCATTTTCCATTTGACCTCTGCATAGAAATTAATCTAATTTTCTTTTGAGTTCTCACACACTGTCATGTCCATATTACCTCTGATAGTATTGTGTACTCTAAATCAGAAAATAAGGTTTCATTATCTATCATGTCCATATTACATCCAGATAGATACAAATCATTGAGCATAGAAGAATTATCATTTCCACTCTCATATCACCATAAAAGTCTATTACATTTCTTAGACTTTTCTTTACAATGGAAATCTATTATATCTAGGATTTTCATTCTATACACACAACGATAACCTAATGGAGATTTATCTCTTCTTCGGATCTTCTTTGTCGGATTCGTTGTTGGTGTCAGTTTCTGACTGTCTGAGCTCCAGCGGCAACCAGAGCAGTAGGAATCAAACTCTGGTCTTCTCTCTCAGAAAAGAGGAGAACCCCAGAGTATGGCAGCCCGAAGGCGTATTGCTGCCAATACAATTGGTGGATTAGTGGTGGCACCTCAAAGGAGATAGGAATGTATCCAGCATTGGGATACGATTCCTAGTTCTGCCATGAAAGGAACTCTACTACCCGATTTCTCGGGGTAGAGTTGACTCCACCAACCAACTCTCCGTGTATAAAGGCTCTTCCTACCAACAGAGGAAGACCCTTCTATTCCACGAAGAGTTCTGAGTTGTCTGATTTGCGCGTCAAAAGCGCAGGAGCTCCCTGATGTTGATGTCAGAAGAACGCTCTTTACAGTGTCAAAGTCACCAATGCCAGTTCTGGAAAAGCTGCTCAGCCAAACTTCTGTAGAAAACAACAAAGAAGAAGTGTTTTTAAACAAAAGTATTATCAGATGCGTATCAAACGCTAACTAAAAACAGATCACAAGGCTTTTTACGCCAGTGCTCCAGCAAGGTTTTTTACGCCAGTGCTTCAGCAAGGCTTTTACGCCAGTGATTTAGCAAGGCTTTTTACGCCAGTGCTTCAGCAAGGCTTTTACGCCGGTGATTCAGCAAGGCTTTTACGCCAGTGATTAAGCAAGGCTTTTTACGCCAGTGATTCATCAAGGCTTTTATGCCTGTGCTTCAGCAAGTTCTTTTTTTTTACGCTCATCAAGAATTTACGCTCATGAATAGATGTTTTCAACAAAAAATTCGAAGACAGATATCTGCTTACGATCGGACTTACCACTTAAGTTGAATGGTTTGGCTCTAATAGTGGTTGAATCCACGTCATCAGACTGGGCGTACAAAGGAACGCTGTGGGAAAGCTCCGCCATTGTTATTTGTTGGAGAACAACATCACAGAAAGTTATCTTCAGAGGAATGAGTACGAGAATATATGAAACATTCTCGGCTACTTATAAAGGCTGAAGAAACTGTTGGGATGAGTCTATTTCGGGGAAAGATCCTATTTAAAAGCTCTCGTAACCACAAGACAGATGCCACGTGTTGGTTTGTTTCTTGGGAATTAACAACCACAGAAGCAGTCAAAAGAAGTGCATAAACAAGTGCGTGTCAATAGATGAGGTCAACAGCAAAATTTTATTTATAAAGGGGGAAGTGGACCCCTATAGATAAAAGATTCGCAATACATAAAAACATCATTTTTTCTCTCCTTCGTTGGGCTGACGAAGGGAGACACCTAGTTCACGCATATTGCGAATCCCGGAGCGGCGCATCAGATTAAGAAACGCTTCGGCATCTCCTGGCCCTTCGTACGCAGTTGGGGGACCACCATCAATGCGACTAAAGACTGCAGGAGTCACTCCAAAACACTCTAAAAGGTTGCACGCTCGCTCGAAATCAAGCCTGGAGCTCGAAGCCTCATTGTTGGTAATCTCATTCTTCGGCGCCATGACAAAACAAGGATGAATGTCAAGAATAAAGAATTTGTCCTTATTTATACAAACCAAAGCAACTCTTCACATTCCTCGTTGGAAACTGCTTACTCGAAAAGATGAAGAGACATTCAAAAGTTTCGAGAAAGAAATTTATTGTTGCGGATTAAGTATTGACCGACATTAATTTTCTTTTGAAAAATACGCCGACTGTTGGATATCTCCGCTTTTACGCGGATGACTGTTGCGTATCCCAAATTTTACGCTGACTGATCAAATCTCAACTTTTACGCTTCTGTTCAAAGTGTTTCAAATTTTGGAGATATTTGAAAACTTTGAAGGGGGTCTTGTAGGAGCGTAAAAAGTGCTTCAAAGAAAGAGTCATCTCATTCATAAGTGATCTGCTTTACGCCTAGCAGAACGGGTAATTTCTTTACGCCCAAGACAAGGCTAATCGCTTTATGCCTAAGCAGACTGATCATTTTACGCTCGGGTCTATACCTATGGTTTTACGCCAAGGACAGAGCAGCCTCTTTTACGCTGGACAAAGCTGTCAAGTCTCGCATTTAATGCAAACTCTGACATGAAGATATTAATGATGACATATATCACAGAATTCAAAGGAATTTGTCTTTACACAGAGACCAATGTTGTCGTTTAGTATGTGGATTGAGCTACTTTACGCTCACACTATGGCTTCTTTTACGCACGAAGACTTAACGAGCTTTTACGCTCAACAGTTGACGTGTGCGTAAAGTCTATTTGAGCTATCTTTTACGCTCAAGGTTACTTAACAACCACTTTACGCGGGAAGTCTATGTCGGGGCTACTTTACGCCCAATCTACTGCTTTACGCTCAGAGCACATTGGGGCTATTTTTACGCCTTGTTCTTTCTGATCAATTTGGAACGTGGTTTGCCTACATGGCTTTTATGCCACACATCCCGAAGAACGTGTGTACGTGCATCCTATTCTTACTTAATTGATGGGACATGTGTCAACGTATACAGAGGATGACTTTGATCGTGGGTGGCGGTTGTTAGCGTAAAGGCGGAACTTTTGCTGAGTTTTTATGCACAAGAGCCCAAGTCTATAAATAGACTTATTTTTCTCATAAGACGGACACACAGAGAGACAGGAGAGAATACAGAGATCAGAACTTCGAGATTTTGATTCTCCAGAGCATTCTTCTTCAACTTTTCTTTCAGAACAGAGTGAAGCAAAGCAGGAAAGCATTCGGCCTCGCCATCAGTGCCCAAGTGCGTCGATACCTTTCTGGTGACTTAGTTCTTCCAAGTTGTTCTACTTCAAGCAGTGATCTTCATCATCATCATATGGTCCAAGGAACAAAGTGATCATTTACAGATCAGACTTCCATAGAAATACTTTTCCAGAATCAAATTTGTACTTCTTGTACTTTTTCTCGTTTTATTTTCAAAATTCAACTTTTGTTTGACAATTTTGTTAAGTGAAACAGTACATAGTCTTCTTATTTTCAAAAATTTAATCAAATATTCGAAAAATAGAAATATTGAGATTAAACTTCACATTCTTAAATATGTTGTCAAAATTTTTTAAATAAACATGTTTCCACCACATTTTTTCTGCCAAATTTTTCAATAATTTATACGGAACACGTGGATATATACTAGTAATAATAGTAATAAATTTAATTTTGGAAAGTAGTTTTTAAAATTAGGGTCTCAAAATCTCAAAGATTTATGTAGTGATTTCATATGGATATATACTAGTAATAATAGTAATAAATTTAATTTTGGAAAGTAGTTTTTTAAATTTAATAGTAATAAATTCGACCGTCTTATACTAGTAATAATAGTAATAAATTTAATTTAAGACTCAAAACTATTCTAATTTTTTTACTTCCCAAGGTCACATAAGACGGTCGAATTTTTCCTCTACTTCTCTCAAACCCTCTTCCTTCTCCCAAACCCTCTCCCAAACCCTCTTCTAATCAAAATGCCGTCGAAGAAACAACGACCGTCGACGAAGGGGAAGAATCCACAAAGGGATGCGATACAGGCCCGAAGGGCAGAACTTGCAAGGGCGGCGAAAACCAAGATTATGGTCGCTAGGGCAGAGGCCGAAAGGGCAGCGGCGGAAGCAGCGGCGTCGGCATCGACGATGAAAGCGGAGGCGGCAGCCAAGCCGCGTGCAAAAAAGGCTAAAAACACTTATTACTCGACAAAGACCAGAAAATATATCTTCGATACAGAGTCGTCGGAAGACTCAACTTATGAAGATCAAAGACGTACTCAAGCGAAGGCTAAGGTGGCAACGGATACAGAGTCATCAGCGTACTCTGTGGATTTTGAATCCTCATCAGAAGAGGAAAATGAAGAGGAAGAGCAATCATCAAATAAGTTCCAGGCTGGAGAGGAGGTAAAAAAATTTAAAGACTCTAAAACTAAGAAGATTTACATTAAATATTTCAAGAAAAAAGCTGTTATGCCTGAAAGATCAATTAAGATGGATGATGTCGAAGATGAAGCTTTCCTGGATATATTAAAATTCTACCAATTGGAGAAACTGAACAAATCCTGTCTTGAGAAAATCTCCCAAACAATAGTAAGAGAATTTTACTCAAATCTTTCGGCTGAAATTAAAGAAAAAGAAGAGGATCAACCACTGGTATTTCTGAGAGGGAAACTGATTAGGGTAAATGCTCCTGTCATCAACGAATTTTATGAATTTGATCCAGTTCCTGAGTTTGATATGAAAGATATTGATAATGTTTCCATGACGGATGCAATTCATGAGATTACAGGTGTTTCAATGGGTGCCAAGACCCCTCAAAATGTATACAAAGATCAATTAAAAACTTTGTATAAATTGTTGCATGCCTACGTATCTCAAACACTCAACCCTACTGGACATGGATTTTCCATCCATCCCGAGAGAGTAAAATTTCTTTATTATATGGAGAAGAAAAAAAGGATGGATATAGGTTCCTACATGTTCAGTAGAATGATGCATCTCGTGGGAAAACCAACTGCAAGGACAGCTCTCCCTTTCGGAGGATTTGTATGCTCGATGGCTGATAAACATTCTGTCCCAAGCTTAGCAGGGGATGTTTATATTAAAAACAAAGGCCCCATGAGAAAACTAACCTTCACTCGAATGTTTGGAAAACGGGCAGCAGCTGCAAGCAAACCATCAACATCTGGAAAACCATCAACTTATGGAATCAAAAACACTAAGGACAGGGTTGATGATCTATACAATTTTGTTGCTGCAAACTTTAAGAATGTCTTCAAAGAGATGAAGACTATATCCGACAACCAGAAATTGATTCTGGATAAGATTAACCAGATAGAGGTTGAATTTGCTGACCAAGAATAAGATTTTCCTTCCCTCGTGAAGAAGGTAAATGGGGCTAGCCCAAACTCTTATGTAAAAATACACACTGTGCACATTGACACTTTAATGCTAGACATCACTTTGATACTTCTATTTATGTTTCTGGATGTCATTTCTACATATACAGTAAGTCCATACTGACTATAATTTTTCTTAATCCGTCCCTCAAGGTGTAGGTGAAGGATATTTTGAGAAAGAAGAAGAAGTAGGAAAAAAAAAAACAAGAAGAAGAAGATGGAGATGGCTATGAAGATTCATCTTTTGAGTTTTGAATGTCTCTTATTTCAATTTGGAAGTAATATTTGACTTGTAATATGGTTCTGAATATTTGTTGGTCATGGCGGTCAAACTAAATTTTGTGTTTGAAATATTTTAAGACTAAACTTTTCGCTTGTACTAAGTGCATAGTTCATAATTTGTTTTGAAAATGTAATATGGTCTTAAATTTAGAGTAGGTCTGATATTTATTTGGATTATTGTATTATGAATTATGCAGGTTCTATGTTGAATTACTAACGTGGATTGGACAGATTACTGTAACGTGAATTATGCAGTTTATTGGACTTGGAATGAAGTATACTTAATTTGATTATAATTTTTTGGTTGAAGCGTTTATTTGGTTGGCAGTTGGCCTTCATAGATGATATTGATATTTTGGTGTATTCCTTTGATTTGCAGATGCCCATCACAGATTTCATGAGTCCTGGGTGCATTCCTAGGGTTTACAGGTGGCTTCATTACGGATGCATTCCTGGGACCACTAAAACTTTATTTGATTGTAATGTGTTTTGCTTTCTGTAAAAAAATTATTACATCGATGCCATCAGTATGAATTCGATGCCAGTGCCTGTTCATCCCTTGTTATTGCTGAAGCAAAATTGTAATCCTGTCTGTTTATTCCTTGTTATTGCTGAAACATAATTGTAATCCTGCCTGTTCATCCTTTGTTATTGCCATCAGTACATCGATGCCATCAATATGAAGTCGATGCCAGTGTAATGCATAATATAATGTAAGAAAAATTCTCTTTGATAGTAGGTTAATTATATTCGAACATTCGCAAGAAATTTTGTTCAGCCATACAGTGGAAGCCTGATAAAATGATATTCGAATTTTCTTGAAAATGATTTAATATTAAATAAATGTACTATGGTAAATGATATTAAAAATACTGTAAATATTTGGTGAAAAAAATATGAGATACTTGAACATTTCCATTCCTAAATGTACCATACTTTGTTAAAAGCACAGAGAGTGTCCGTTCTCCGTTTTCAAAGAACGAAGAATGGTCATTCTCCATGTTAAAGGAACGGAGAATGGCCATTCTCCTTGAGAATGGCCATTCTCCGTGTTAAAAGAAAAGAGAACGGCCATTCTCCGTCCATTCGCCGTGTTAAAAGCAAAGAGAATGGCCATTCTCCGTCCATTCGCCGTATTAAAAGCAAAGAGAATGGCCATTCTCCGTGTTAAAAGCAAAGAGAATGGCCATTCTCCGTCCAAAAAAATATTCTCCTCGAAAATATTATCTTTAGAAAAGTTAAAAAATAATCTGCCCGACCTCAGAAGCAGGTTTTCTCAGTTCACCACCACCACCATGACATGTAGCTTTATTAACAAAATATTAAATTGTTAAATGAAAAATAAAATTTCTGACAATGGCATGGGCAGTAAAATTAGAGCGGCGCCGCTGGTACTTCTCCTTGTTCGAGGAGATCTCGACGACGTCCGACGCGAAGCGGACCGATTCTTCTCGGCGCAGCTGGTACTCCTCGTTGTTCTAGGAGGGCTCGACGACGTTCGATACGATCCGAACCGATTCTTATTTCCTTCTTCATCTCCGTTTCTCTTTCCACCACAACCACCAACACCACCACCACGACGGCCTGTAACCAAAAAAAAAATTACGAAATATTAAATTGGATGGACGAAAGAGAGAGTAAATATGAGTTAATTTAGAGTGTTCATTGAAAAAATTAAAGTGAAGAATGACCTGCTAAAGCAAGTTACCAACAGGTCAAAAGTCTAAATCAGCATTAAATGATGTTTCTACACTATTATTCAATCCGAACCATTGGATCAACATCCAACGGTCCAAATTTTGGATGTATCGAAATATATATATATATATATATATTTTTATATATATATATATATATATATATATATATATATATATATATATATATATATATATATATATATATATATATAATTGGATAGTTTAAAATCTAATATTTACGGTCAAATTCGATGACGAATGCTAATCCCTCCATCTTCTCTCTCTATATATAACCTCGATGGCACCGTCCTAATATTAGTGCTAACAAATAAAATTGGATGCAAGAAACATCACACGCTTTTCTTTCACAGACAGATCGAGGCTTTACAATTGTGATATTTCAAGTTACTTTTGTCATGCGGAACCACAGCTGAAAAATCATTCCTAAACTGAAAAAAATACTAAATGACTGAAATTAAGCGCAACACATACACACAGTCACAATATCCACTCACAAAATCCACAATGCAAACAAAACAATATTTACGTGTAAAATTTTGACCAAAAAATTCTCGGAACGATCAAAGTCAAAACTGCAAAAGCTCACTAATTTATAAAATAAATACAATAATTTATTTCTAGTTTCTTCCACCAATCCAAATCGAATTAGCACAACTACTGTTGAGAATCAATAAGGGACTTTTAGTCCCACATCGGAATATCGAGTATGTAGAGGAGCTAGACTCCCTATAAGTAGTGAAGTAGTCCATCAATAAAAATTATCCAAACATTATTTTCTACATGGTATCAGAGCCATAACCCTCTCTCTCTCTCCACAAAAAAAACAAAAAACAAAAAAAAATTCCCCACCCGCTCCCCCTTGCCGACCCCCCCTCGTCGACACCCCTCCTCGCCGACCCCCCTCGCCGACCTACACCAGCGGCCACCCCCCCTCTCGTCGACCCCCCCCGCCTCGCCGACACCCCCCCCCGACCACCAGCAGCCCCCCTCCGACCACCAGCAGCAGCACCCCCCCTTTCCGACCTCCAGCAGCCCCCCTCCCCCTTCTCAAACCCTAACCCTAGCCACCACCATGTCTAACCCTAGCCTTTCCATCTCCTACAAACCCTAGCCGTCCTCTTTTTTTTTCTGAAAAAGGCGTATTTCGAAGACAAACGGCTGCCAAATGCTTTATTTGCACCAACTCTGTTCCTCGCTTTTGCCGTTTGGAACTAACAAATACTTTTTTTGTTATTCCTTCTTCACATCGGGATCTATATAGAGACTGATCATGTCTTCTCTGGTGTCCTAACGTGTTCACTTTATATGTGCGTGCCAGTACTGGCCAAGTTAGTAGCGCATTCGTAAAGTCTCTGGCGTCGAAGAAGACGACGAAGACGACGTAGTTGGGTAAGTTGTAGACTCTGAAGTTGCAGCCTCCGACGTCGAAGACGATGAAAAAGACGACGAATAGGGTTCACAGTTGAAGAAGCCATGGATTCGATCAGTGGCAAACTGACGGGCGAAGAGATGAAGGCCTTGGTTGATGATATCCTATCAAAGAGATTAACCGAGGCAACCCCACGTGTGATCCATACTGATGTGGATCCGTCACCCTACAAAATAGGAAAGCTGGAGATGAAGTTGGAAGGAACGTCCAACTACTTGAAGTGGTCGCGACAGGCGATGTCACACCCCGATCCGGGAAATCGCTCGTCCTCGCTAGATCTTACCCGAATCATCATCCTCGCTGGGGCGTGATGCCGCACGAGCCTGGAGTTGCGCTCGTGCAAGGCAAGATAACGGTTCACATAGTGATTATCTCAAATTCATAACATAAGCAGCGGAAGGAAGCAAAGTATAACACAAGAATCTCTTTTTATTCATAATGAACTGAAGATTACAAAGGCTCTGATTAGCCCAACATATATGGCAATTGGCTACAACGCTCATGATCTCTCTAGCTCACAAAGGATTACATTGTTCCATACATTATGCCTCTTTATAGCCACCAAGTAGTCTTCGGCCGAACATCTCCATGTCGCAAGTCCGAACGCCTATGCGGAAGCTCCTCTTGAACGCCAAGGACTCCATGCCTCGGCACGTCCAAGCCAAGCTCCGTCCCGAACCGATCATAACCTGAGCCTGCACATAAACTAGTGGGGGATTAGGGTCTGTTTCATGGCCCATACCGTGTTCCTGCAGCAGATACAGTTAGCCATAATATGAACATAACATAGTGTTCGTGCTCATCTCCGTCCCATGTTCCCTAGCTTGCAATGGTTAGCACTTAGCACAAGAATTCATAAAACTCACGCAACCAACCGATCATAAACTTAGACAATGCATAAGGGTCACAGGCCTTGCACCTGCACCCAACTCTCAACTCAGCCCATCGGCCCTATCTATATGAAGGTCACGGTGTTTCGCACCGTAATAGACTTGGCATCTCTTATGTGTAAGCCTACGATCGCTTCGATACGGGTTGCTAGCCCAATATCCGAAGGATCCCAAACTTACGGATATCATAGCTTATCACAGCACTGGACAGTCGCAATTCGTCCGAATGATGTGCACCATAAATACCACACATAATTTCCTCCTAGGCCGAACGGTCCCGGTGCCCCGGCGTAACCGTCCGAGGGAAGCCGCACCTGTGCACGGGCCATCCGAGTCCATTGACCATGCAATATGTACCATAGCAACACACATAACATTCCAACCAAATCCTCTATCGCATAAACATAGTCTCGTTCCATAAACGATTTCCCGTGCCATAAACATATTCGCGTCTCATAACATAATCCACCATCCATATGGGGAGCTCCGTCGGCGTTATGCCCCAACACATCCATAATGATGCACGACGTCCAACAGCTTAGTCATCTCGTACTCATATTCATGCGTCCCGTTCACAATGTTATTCGCATAGCCTACTTCCGTATTTACTTAATCATTTTATAGTTTCCGTGCACGAGGGCACGCTTAACGCCATAGTCAATGTTCTACGCCTAGTGTTCAATGTTCTCGGAGGCGTGCACGTGATGCACATCTCAATATCATCTTTCAATGTTCTACCATCATTGCCCTACCGCGACTCGTACACTCGATGCACGTCGCGTCAATTGTTCGATTGTTCAATGCTCTATCTTAGTGTTCGACACATACTTGGACCTTTCGTCGCCGAGCCACGCTCGCTAACTCGATAACATCTTACGCATACCATAATATATTTTGTTAGACGTGAAGGAATAGGGAGAGAGAGTCAAGAACCCGTCCACCTTAAGCCGATACGCCTTGCCGTCTCGCCGATTGAAGCGTCTCGCTTCCATAACTCGATCGCATAGCTAACTCCCGGACTTAGCCATTCCTTTGAACTACTTGATTGATTTGGCCTATCGTGCCCATGCCACAATCCGTTGCAAGGCCACGATTTGGTTTCGCGGATACTTTATTGCATAAGGCAAAATGCCGACCTCTTATCGTCCAGCGTAAAAGCATAGCCTGTACACCAGATCAACTAAAATAAGTACATGCTCAACGGGACTTATCTTTTGCATCGATTTGATTTATAGATTCCAACCGACTCAAAGCTTACCTTTGGCAAACTTAACACTTGCATCGATTCGCATCGATACCTCATCGGGTCAACGCAACTCTTCGAGTCAACGACTCATCGTAATGCACCGAGCGGAGCGGGACATTACATAATATACCACTCAAAATTAGGTTCGTCCTCGAACCGAAACCAACACTTAAGCCAAGTGTCCCGTATAGATCGATTCACGATCTCATGCTACTATCGTTGGAATCTTACAACTTAGTTTGGATCATACACATATTTTAGGCATCCCACCAATATATGCATTTCAGCCAAGCTCAGTTGTAGGATATCGGGACAACTAACAAGTTCAACTTAATCCTCGAGCACCAATCTGTCTGTACTCGACTTAGTCATATCTTAACGTCTATTCCCAAATACTTCTCGTATGCATCATCCCATAACATGCGATCCTCTTCCATACATCTCGGCACATAACTCAAGTCTTTTATTTAATCATTCATAACATTTGGCCTTAACGACATGGACTAAGTCCAACATGTCCAATTTCTTTTGCCTACCATTTGTACTAAGTCTCATACACAATCATCTCAACACGATCCACATTCTCGAACTACCTACGCATCACGTCTGGGACTACACCCGCTAGGTAACTTATACAGACATCATGTTTAATCTCTCCCGACACAAGAGGTCAACTTGAGTCTATGATGCTCAAAGGCAACAATCTTTCCGACCCAAGGTCTCTTTACAATACGCCCATCTCCTATTCTCGACCGAGTACGAATCCTTTACCCAATCCTCGAATCAATCCTGACTCGTCCATTTCGTTACATAGATAGCGCGCTTAACACACAGAGCCTAACCGTTACTCAAACCGATCTACGACATAACTCTTAGGGTCATTCTATTATTCGTCGCTCTCGCGCATTGCAGAATCTTTGCAATCGCCTTACTGCATCACTATACTAGGCACGTTCCTCAATATATACTCGATCATCGACTACCCAAGTCTATCTGCGTATCCATTCGATTGATCATAAACTTTCTAACCATATTGATCTAGTCGAAGGCTACTCGCTAACTTTCGAAATGCGATACTCGCTCGCTTAGACTTATCCTCAATATGCACTATATCATTCCTTATCCTCGACAAAATTTTTTATACGACTTCTTTAGGGTCATCCTATGGGACTTCAACATTCACTTGATTTGGCGGTCAAGTCTTCTAGGGTCATCTGCCCCGAAACTACGCTCGATAATTGAAGATCATCAACGAGGGACAGTTACAACGAACCATGCTATATCCTATCGCGGAGCCAAATCAATTCTGACAATTCCTATGGGACTTTACCCAATCCAACATACCAATCCATAATTTCTCTACTCCCACGCAACTGATGCGCCGTTTCTACTCGAATGACTCATGCATTACCGTCGACTATCTCTGCTAGTCGCATGACATCTACTCGCCTCAAATCCGAGTTTACCTATTCGTAATCATAGTCCGACACATTTCGTACTCATCGAAACCATCCTCGAACAATTTTTGTATCAAACCACAAGTCAAATCCGATTTTGCCACACCTTGTAAGTTCGATCATCCCCGCTGTATGAATCACCATACCAGCGCTCATGCGGGACGATCGCCCTAATTTGGCATGACGCATGTGCGGTACTGGAGTTGCACTCGCATAAGACAAGAATGTCAACATTGTGGTTATCCTCGAAATAATCAAGCACTTTCATTTTTTTCCGAGTAACATCTATCGACTCTCAAATTCTCCGAAGCATTCCTACCGTTATCATCCAAACTGCCATCAACTTAACTTGCACCTTATTCGTCCAACAACAATGCTCAACATAATTTTCGTTCATTCGATCAGAGTATCCTCGAGTTATTGCATATCGTCTTTGATACGCCTCAATACCATCGTCGACATGCATAACTTGAACATCTTTCTTTCTCATAAGCTCAAACTCGTTGCAATCATTGTTATTCTCCGAACTCGAATACGAATCAAGTCTCACGTACCAAAAATCTATTTCGTTGTAACTAACTACCATCAACGAGACACGATTTCCAATTCACATATTCATTCTCATATTCCTAGCTTGCACTTCCCGATCGTGCTACTGGCTCATCGCGCTAACCCAAATTCGTTCACACGATTTCTTCGTACCTACTCAACACGTTCCGAACAAGTCTCCGTACTAACTCAGCGTAAATTTCGACCGGGTCGACTATTTCCTCGACGTAACATTCTTTCGCTATGCTCAGCCGATCGTTCGGCTTACGCTTAACGAATTCTCGTCCGACGTATCATCCATAGGCATGACTTCGCGCATAATCGTTCGACTCACTTCCTCAAGGCATACTTGCATCGACTTCTCTCAAGTCAATCCCACTCAAGTCTCGGTACTACTTCGTCCGTTAAGGACAAACATATCGTAACAACATCATCGTCTCGACAAAATCTATCGTAAGTCATCAAGCGGCTTAACATAGCTATCGCTAAGTGGTATTCCACATACCACTCAGGATTGAGCCTATCGTTATCGATATAATACTTCGCCACACTATTGGTACTGCATATACCACTCGAAGTCGAGTCATTACTCGGCATCACATTCCGCATAGGTCCGACATCTATTCTCAATCAACTATCCCATATGGCGATCTTTCCGATCCCAGCTCTAGCGTTCTTCTTACTCGAGTTGGCACAACAACTGAACCAACATGCTCTATCGTTCGCTCCAGTTCGACATTCATTCAAATCTAACCGTGCCTTAGCGATCATTTCGATAACATACGCAACATTTACTTATATTCAAAGTTTAACGCGACGTACGGCCAACATACACGTTCGCCTACTCAACTCGACTCCTTACTCATTGCAACTCGTGCAACAATTTACTCTCGATACTTAAGGTCTTTACTCAATCTCGTGCAACATATCGCTATCCATCCGCATAGCCATACAACATGCATCATACCATATCGACTCGTTGCACCGATGCAATGAACGATTTACGACTTGCTGCACTCCGTGCAACCAACAACACATAACCATTCGTATAGCCACATAATACGCATCGCCTCACATATCGACCCGTTGCACTTCGTGCAACCAACAACACATATCTCCTCGTATTTCGTGCGACCAATAACACATATTTCCTCGCACTTCGTACGACCGACAACACATATATCATTGCACTTCATGCAACCAACATCACCATATTCGTTGCACTTCGTGCGACCAATATTCCATAACTCGTTGCACTTCGTGCAACCAACGTTCTCCGATGGCACTCGAAGATAGCGTGATAGTCTCGACATACTTGTGGCAGACGTACTCACTTAATATAGACTTATTGTATGGAACATCCAATGTAGCGTCGAGCAGATCCATGAGCCATGCGGTTGCGGAAACAACTTAGAGTCAACTGAATTCGATAGCGAAGCAACTGAGGGTCAAAGAGATTCATGCACGGTCCAAAGGATGTAATCGCTCTGATACCAACTTATCACGCCCTGATCCGGGAAATCGCTCGTCCTCGCTAGATTTTATCCGAATCATCGTCCTCGCTGGGCATGATGCCGCACGAGCCTGGAGTTGCGCTCGTGCAAGGCAAGATAACGGTTCACATAGTGATTATCTCAAATTCATAACATAAGCAGCGGAAGGAAACAAAGTATAACACAAGAATCTCTTTTTATTCATAATGAACTGAAGATTACAAAGGCTCTGAATAGCCCAACATATATGCCAATTGGCTACAACGCTCATGATCTCTCTAGCTCACAAAGGATTACATTGTTCCATACATTATGCCTCTTTATAGCCACCAAGTAGTCTTCGGCCGAACATCTCCATGTCGCAAGTCCGAACGCCTATGCGGAAGCTCCTCTTGAACGCCAAGGACTCCATGCCTCGGCACGTCCAAGCCAAGCTCCGCCCCGAACCGATCATAACCTGAGCCTGCACATAAACTAGTAGGAGATTAGTGCTTTCGTCCTCGCTTCGCACTAATCAAGACCCGCTCGCACCCAAACCAAACACTAAATATTTTTAGTGAACATGCATCTTAATTTGTGATCTTTCTATTTAGCCTTAGGGTCCGTTTCATGGAAATACTCATGCATAGCAACTTATCTTAAATGTGTCTCATACCGTGTTCCTGCAGCAGATACAGTTAGCCATAATATGAACATAACATAGTGTTCGTGCTCATCTCCGTCCCATGTTCCCTAGCCTGCAATGGTTAGCACTTAGCAAAAGAATTCATAAAACTCATGCAACCAACCGATTATAAACTTAGACAATGCATAAGGGTCACAGGCCTTGCGCCTGCACCCAACTCTCAACTCAGCCCACCGGCCCTATCTATATGAAGGTCACGGTGTTTCGCACCGTAATGGACTTGGCATCTCTTATGTGTAAGCCTACGATCGCTTCGATACGGGTTGCTAGCCCAATATCCGAAGGATTCCAAACTTATGGATATCATAGCTTATCACAGCACTGGACGGTCGCAATCCGTCCGAATGATGTGCACCATAAATACCACACATAATTTTCTCCTAGGCCGAACGGTCCCGGTGCCCCGGCGTAACCGTCCAAGGAAAGCCGCACCCGTGCACGGGCCATCCGAGTCCATTGACCATGCAATACGTACCATAGCAACACACATAACATTCCAACCAAATCCTCCGTCGCATAAACATAGTCTCGTTCCATAAACGGTTTCCCGTGCCATAAACATATTCGCGTCTCATAACATAATCCACCATCCATATGGGAAGCTCCGTCGGCGTTATGTCCCAACACATCCATATTGATGCACGACGCCCAACGGCTTAGTCATCTCATACTCATATTCACGCGTCCCGTTCATAATGTTATTCGCATAGCCTACTTCCGTATTTACTTAATCATTTCATAGTTTCCGTGCACGAGGGCACGCTTAATGCCATAGTCAATGTTCTACACCTAGTGTTCAATGTTCTCGGAGGCGTGCACGTGATGCACAACTCAATATCATCTTTCAATGTTCTACCATCATTGCCCTACCGTGACTCGTACACTCGATGCACGTCGCTTCAATTGTTCGATTGTTCAATGCTCTATCTTAGTGTTCGACACATACTTGGACCTTTCGTCGCCGAGCCACGCTCGCTAACTCGATAACATCTTACGCATACCATAACATATTTTGTTAGACGTGAAAGAATAGGGAGAGAGAGTCAAGAACCCGCCTACCTTAAGCCGATACGCCTTGCCGTCTCGCCGATTGAAGTGTCTCGCTTCCATAACTCGATCGCATAGCTAACTCCCGGACTTAGCCATTCCTTTGAACTACTCGGTTGATTTGGCCTATCGTGCCCATGCCACAATCCGTTGTAAGGCCACGATTTGGTTTCGCGGACACTTTATTGCATAAGGCAAAATGCCGACCTCTTATCGTCCAGCATAAAAGCATAGCCTGCACACCAGATCAACTAAAATCAGCACTTGCTCAACGGGACTTATCTTTTGCATCGATTCGATTCATAGATTTCTACCGACTCAAAGCTTACCTTTGGCCAACTTAATACTTGTATCGATTCGCATCGATACCTCATCGGGTCAACGCAACTCTTCGAGTCAATGACTCATCGTAATGCACCGAGCGGAGCGGGACATTACAGGCGATGCGGACGCTGAAGGGACGTGGCTTGGTTGGCTATGTCACTGGCCAAGCCAAGGCGCCAGCCGATCACTCCGCAAAGGAGTTTTCTGTTTGGGAGATTGTCAACAACGTAGTGGCTGGGTGGTTGACTGCCTCATTAACCGACCAGGTGTCGGACAATATCGAGGCAATGGAGGCTGCTGCTGATATATGGCGGACTCTAAAAGATATGTACTCCGGCTCGGGTAACCCCATGCGGGTCTTTCAACTGCAAGATGAACTCGATAGGGTGGCCCAAGATGAACGTATCATCTCTGAGTACGCAGCCCTGTTGAAGAAGTACTGGTCTGATCTGGATCATTATGATCCTCTTGGAATGGAAGATGCACAAGTCGAACCGGCATTCGCAAAGTACTTTCAGACGTTCCTGGCTTATATTTCGCGGCAGCGTATGATAAAATTCCTGAAGGGACTACACCCTGTGTTTGAGCAGAGACGGAATATCCTCCTATCCCAATCCACGCTTCCGACCTTGGAAGAAGCTATAACCGTCATGACACAGGAAGAAGCTCGACTGAAGTTGATACCCAACAAGGGCTCCTACCAGGAGGAGCAAGCCGAGGTTGAAAAGTCTGCCCTTGCTGCCTTCAATCAACCTCCATCTGTGGGTGGTGTTTGTCACAATTGTGGTGACTCCGGATATTACATCCGATTTTGTCCAAAACCCTTGCAAAATCAGTCTAATGAGCGAGGACGGGGTCGTGGAGGCCGACGTGGTAGTAGAGGAGGATATGCTGGTGGAAGGGGAGGACACAAAGCAAATCTGGCAAAGGAAGGAGAAGAGAATCAACTGGCTGAAATAACCCCGCTTGAGCGGGAGTTCCTTGAGAAGTTGCGAGGAACAAAGCTGTGTTCGGCCGACAGACCTGGGGCGTCTTCTACCTCGAGGGATCACATCACTTGCTTTGCCCAAACCAGCATCGGTAATCCTGCACATGCTCTTGCATCTGTCCATCAGCCAGGATGGATTATGGACTCTGGGGCATCTCGCCATGTCACTGGATCCCATGGTGCGTTTCAGGACTATACTCACCTACCATTGTCGGAGAGTATTCAGACCGCTGATGGTACATCCAGCCCTGTAATGGGTACAGGCACTGTCGTATGCACTCCTTCCATCACTCTAACCAATGTCTTACATGCTCCGTCTTTTTCTGTCAATCTTCTATCCATTAGTGCCATTATACTTGATCTTAAATGTACTGTTTCCTTTGACATTCCTACGGTGACTTTTCAGGAGAAGGGGACAGGACGACGACTTGGGACTGGCACATGGCATAAGGGGCTGTGGTATTTAGACAGGACTGGACTGGACAACGCATTGGCATCCTTGGTAGCAGACGCACAACCAGAAGCTTCCTGTCACAGTATTAAAGCTGACTTGCTACTCCACCACCAGCGTGTCGGTCATTCCTCTTTTAAAGTTATTAGTCGAATGTATCCGTCCTTATATCAAAGGGCTAATAAAGCGAAGTTATTTTGTAATGCTTGTGAGTTGGAAAAACATACCAGAAGCTCGTATGTGAGCTCTGGGAATAGGAGTTCAGCTGCTTTTGACATGATACATTCGGACGTATGGAGCCCTTGTCCTACAACTGGAATTAACGGTTTTCGATGGTTCGTCACCTTTACTGACTGTTATACCCGCGTGACATGGGTCTACCTTATGAGGAATAAAAGTGACGTCCTTGAGGCCTTTCGGGACTTTCATCGCCGGGTGGAAACACAATATGGCGCTAAAATTAAGTGTTTTCAGTCTGACAATGGGACGGAGTATACTAATAAGAGGGTTGCTGAGTATTTTTCCACTCAGGGAATACTACATCAAACTTCATGTGCTTATACTCCGGCACAAAATGGTGTGGCTGAACGAAAGAACAGACACCTGCTGGAAGTCGCACGGACGATGATGCTGGCTATGAATGTCCCAAAACACTTATGGGGGCAGGCTATATTGACGGCCTCTTATCTCATCAACAGAATGTCATCTCAAGTATTGGACTGGAAGACGCCGTTGGAGATGCTTATTGGGGCAACTACATACACTGTTCCACCGAAAGTTTTTGGATGTGTGTGATTTGTCCAAGATAATAGGTCAGGCGTTGGCAAATTGGATCCTAGAGCAGTTAAATGTGTCTTTGTCGGTTACACGGCAACTCAAAAGGGATATGCCTGTTGGAGTCCAGTCGAGCAGAAGATGTTTGTAAGCATGGACATTACATTCAGAGAACTCGAACCATATTATGGTTTGGATGAAGGTTCAGCATTTGGTGACACACCTAACACATATGGTGTTAGATGTGAGGGGGAGATAATAAGCCCAAATGTAGTTGTCGGATCGGTTCCGTGTCCGGTTGTAGAAAACTGGACGAAAGGGAAAGAGCACAGTGACTCAGATACAGAGAATGAAGAAGAAGATACATATGTTACGCAGGGGGAGCAGCAGACAAGGAAAAAGGAGCTTCAAGTCTACAGAAGGGGACAATAGAAGTCCAGTACTGTGCCTATGCCGTGCCCTATGCCTACTGTACCATGTCCCTCGTCTACTCCTGCTCCAACTCTTGAAGATGTTGCCCCCGCACTGAATCACTCGGATTCTGATGCGGATCTCTCCGACTCGGATGGTATGATCTCTCCACCACCTATTGCTCCCTTAAGGAGATCTTCTCGCATCAATGCGGGTAAGGCTCCTGCTCATTTTGATGATTACGAACATGACATTGCCAACTTCTTGTCTTATTCTAACATTTCTTCGAATTATCGAGCCTTCATTGCATCGTTTGACTCTACTTCGTTGCCCAAGTGTCGGCAGGAAGCAAAGAAAGATCCAAGGTGAAAAGCTGCAATGATGGAAGAACTTGGGGCACTGAAAAAAATAAGACATGGGAGCTGGGTCCATTACCCAAAGGGAAGAAAGCTGTGGGATGCAAATGGGTGTACACAGTGAAAGAGACGCCAGAAGGAAAAGTAGAGCGGTACAAGGCGAGGTTGGTTGCAAAAGGATTCACACAGTCATATGGCATAGACTATGATGAGACGTTTGCCCCAGTAGCAAAAATGAGCACCGTGAGAACTCTGGTTTCCATTGCAGCGAACTATGGATGGAAGCTATACCAGCTGGATGTGAAGAATGCCTTTCTTCATGGGGACCTGCAAGAAGAAGTATACATGGAGCTCCCGCAGGATGCTACGCGACGGAATCAGACGGAGGAACGTCGCAAAGAAAGGTGTATAAACTGAAGAAGTCGCTATACGGGCTCAAGCAATCTCCTCGAGCCTGGTTTGACAGATTCAGAAAGGCTGTTACAGACATGGGATACCGTCAAACAAATACAGATCATACGGTCTTCCTCTAGCATGCAAGAGGCCACATCACTATACTTGCTATATATGTGGATGATATAGTGATCACAGGTGATGATGAAGTCGAGATCACTAAGCTGAAGTCAAAACTCGCGAAGGAGTTTGAGGTGAAGGATTTAGGAGCGATGAGGTACTTTCTAGGTATCGAAGTGTGTGAAAGCGAACAGGGAATTGTTCTATCACACAAAAAATACGCACTAGATCTGCTGAAGGAGACAGGGATGCTGGGATGCAAAGCAGCCGTCACTCCAATTAACCAAAAGTATAAGTTTGGAGCAGAAGTAGGAGAGCCTGTTGACCGTGAAGGATATCAAAGACTTGTTGGGAGATTGATTTATCTGGGACACACTCGCCCTGATATCTCATTTGCGGTGAGTGTAGTGAGTCGCTACATGCATGATCCAAGAAAGGGTCATATGGAAGCAGTATTTCAGATCTTGAGATATCTGAAAGGAACGCCGAGAAAGGGGCTATGGTTCAAGAAGAATGGACGCATAGAAGTTGAGGGATACTGTGATGCAGACTGGGTGAGCTGCATAGACGACAGAAGGTCTACCACGGGATACTGTATTTTTGTAGGAGGAAATCTGGTCTCATGGAGAAGCAAGAAACAGTCAGTGGTAGCACGGTCGACAGCTGAAGCAGAATACAGATCAATGGCTCTGGGAGTGTCAGAGTTGCTGTGGGTGAAAGCGTTGCTGACAGAGTTGAAGCTGGACAAGGGAGCACCATTACGTCTTCTGAGCGATAGTCAAGCTGCAATAAGTATAGCTAACAATCCAGTTCAGCACGACAGAACGAAGCACATCGAGATTGATCGATTCTTCATCAAGGAGAAGCTAGAACAAGGGATACTGAATATTGACCATGTCCGCTCAGAAGAACAAGTTGCAGACTGTCTGACTAAGGGTCTTAGTTCATTAAGTCTGACGAAGCTATGTAACAAGATGGGGATGATCAATATCTATCGCCCATCTTGAGGGGGAGTGTTGAGAATCAATAAGGGACTTTTAGTCCCACATCAGAATATCGAGTATGTAGAGGAGCTAGACTCCCTATAAATAGTGAAGTAGTCCATCAATAAAAATTATCCAAACATTATTTTCTACAACTACTAAACAATAAAATTGATTACATTAGTAAGAAATAGTTTTACTGTAATCGAGAACAAGAAGGCAAATCTATGTGGGTCCCTTCCAACAAACTCTTTTAGATCAAACCAAAACATTACATCAAAAACCCTCTTTTTTTTCCTGAAAGTTGCAATCCTTTGATAAATCTCATGTCTGAATAATTTCAGCCACCGCACCTTCATAAATTGGATTATGGTTAATTGAATACCCACTCACTAATCCTGAACAAATCAAGGCCGTTGGATAACCCAAAAATAACATTAATTTCGTTCAGTCCCAACTATACTGTCGGCACTGTACTGTGGGAAAAAAAAAACACAAATAGCTGTTAAAAATTTGGACCGAATTCCAATATACTGACAGTACATTGCCAGTACATTGACAACGTATTATTGTGAAAATATTTCGTCTAAGAATAGATTATAGAAAAATTGAAGTAAGAACACTAGTAGGGTACACCGGAGGTATATGTCTCCGAATTAACTCCAAATTGAGTACATTTTTCGTCAATGGTTTTCTGAGCTTCTCAAACGCACTAGGGGTGAGCAACGGCAAGGGCGGCCCCGGGGGAGGGGCAAACGGGGCGTGGCCCGGGACACCAAGATCCAAGGGGTCCCAAATATTTTTAAGAGTTAGTAATATATATTATATAATATTAATATATAATAAAAGAGTTAGTAAAAGAAAAGAAAAAAACTGACAATTACTTTTACAGTAGTGAAAGTTTGTCACTTCCGATTCTAGAGAGAACTTTTTGTCTTCCAATTCAAGATGTGAATTGATGACCAACGATAAGTGTTCCTGAAAATTGTTAATTTTAATTCTTGCTTCCTTCTTTCTTTTACTTATAATTGAATCCCAAACTCCTATTTTTCTTTCAATTTTATTCTTCTTGTCAACTTATACTGTCCATAATTTTAAAATCTACTTAGGTATTGAAGTTAAGAATTAGGATTTTATAATCGTTGAATTGACGTGAGTTGTGGCTAAGACAACAGCTACTCACTGAAACGACGACGCAAGTTCCGTTGAACAATCTCCAGATAATGAACTTGAGGTTTGAAATTCAAGTTTTAATGATGAACTTGATTGTTGGTTATGCTAATAGCGACAATAATTTTAACGATCTTGAGTTGCACTGAAGAATTATTGAATTTTGAGTAAATTAATTTTCAATTTTTGCATAACATACTTTGAAATGTTGTATTACGTAGTGGATGTTTAACAAATATTAGTGATAAAATGATTTGGAGATTGTTGAATTCGGTATTTGAATTGAATTGAGGATTGCTGAATTTGGTATTTAGATTTGGATCATGTACAGGAACGAAATGTTCACTATAAAGATGTCATTTTCATTGTTTTAATTAACCATTACGGAAAAGCCAATTTGATATTTAGATTGATCTAGTTTTTAGATGTTGTTTAGTCGAACTGAGTTGGAATGAGTTATGGTGTTTGATTATTCAATTATATGAAAAATTGTGCAAGAGTTTGTGTCTAGGAGTTTTTATTGATTTTGTAGAACATTTTATGATATTGTGTTTAAACGTGATCAAGACGATTCTAGTTAAATTTCTATGGTACTATTTTTTCAAGAGAAACGATATTTTAACAATACCCTAAATGTAAAATGCGCTCATGATAATGAAACAATGAATCTTCTCAAAAAAAAATTAACGCTTTGTTTTCAATATATCCGAACAAGGGACATCATTTTGGGTTTCGTCCTGGGCATTAAAATACTCCGGGCCGGCCCTGAGCAACGGTTCGGTTCGGTTCAAATCGAACCGTATATATGAAAATCGAAATAACCGTAAATCGTATTTCTCAAAACCGAAAACCGAACCGTTTTAATAAAAATCGAACCGAATTAATTCGGTTAGGTTATCGGTCGGTTCGGTTTCATGGGCAAATGTGTTGGACCTTCAATTTTTTTAGCAAAATGAACCTATTTAAATAACAATTTATTTTTAAAATATGGTATTATTGTATTTATGAATTCTTCTATTACATAGTGTGAAAATTATTAGTATATATAGATTGATGGTAGAGAGAGAGAGAGTGCTCAAAGAAGTACCGATAGAGAATAGAAGAAGAGAGTTGCAAAACATTAGTATATGTAGAGTGGCGGTATTTTTATAAATTTTTAAATCTAAATCGATTTTCGGTTCGGTTACCTGGATCAAGAACCGAAAATCGAACCGTTATTTAAAAATTTTAAATTTTCAAACCGAAAATCGAACCGATAACCGAAAAATCGAACCGTTTGTCATATTTCCGTTAGGTTCAGTTCGATTTTCGGTTTTCAACCGTTATATGCTCACCCCTGCAACGCACTGATGATCACATTCTAGGATGTTCCCCGTGTAAAAGGGAACCTACCCAACTATCCAACTGTATATCTAACTCCAACAGCTCTTGTACTCTTTCAGGAGTAATTATAATCTTTAGTATAGTTTGAAGTTAAGTGAGTTGGAAAGCTTGCTTTTGCTGACTAACTAAACAAATTAAGCACTAACAACAACTGTCCAAATTTAAACCATATATACTAACACTTAAGTTAGTGGAGGAGTAGTAGCATGTTGAGATTTTTGTGGTGGGAAGTTGCTCTTTAGCCCCCAATCAAGCACAAATGAATCATATATTAAGCTTCAACTAATTGTACATGTAGGCACTTCATTGACCACTGATAATTTAAAACACAGCTCACACTACACAAGCTGTAATCTTAATTAATACCAACTTGGTGCATAATGCCAGACAACTCTAGTTCCTCTGGTGGTTACTAAACATATCCTAATTGTCATGACACCAGTTGATCGCTGGTCGATTGATTTGTGGTGCTCGTGCAATTGGCATGCAATGCGACTTGTTTTGTCGGTCGTACTGAACTTTAATTTGTTTGATGCCAGCAGCTATATCTCCATTGGCCTACATGTTGATTTAATTTTGGTTAATGGATGTTGTTCTGTTAATCATGTAAACATCATAATTCTAATGATAAGGTTTTATAGTAAGGAACTGTAAGCAAATGTACTGCTTAGTGCAGATGGATATTGCTTGTTTAGCTGCAATATATTGGTACTAAATTTGATTAGAGAAATTTAATTAGCACATAGTGCTATGGGAATTAAACTTTACATTAAGAAGTGGCTGAGCTTGGTGACAACACTTAGAAGATTAAATGCAGTACACTAGAGTCAACCATGAGAAAAGGGGAGTATAGCCGCATTTGGAAAGAGCCGAGTGGAATGTATATATGTAACATGTTCATATATTTTTGTTCAATTATGCTATTTGGCTTCCATAATTTTGGGTAATGCCATCTCTCATTATGTAGCATCTGACATAACAACTGACATGGTAGCTGATATGTCATATTTTAATCCAAAAAATTAATTATCCAATTTTTTTTATTGTTAATGTTAATACTAATGCTAATTTTAATTTAATGTTAATGTTTATATTAATTTTAATATTCATATTAATTTGATATTAATTTTAATTTTAATTTTAATGTTAATGTTAATATTAATTTAATTTAATCTTAATATTAATTTTAATGTTAATGTTAAAGTTAATATTAATGTCCATGTTAATTTGATATTAATTTTAATTTTAATTTTACCGTGTCAGCTGTCATGTCGTCAGCCATGCCATATGTCACATAATGGTAGATGATACCATCCAAAAAATTTGGGAGCCAAATAACATTTTTTATTTTTGTTTCATTAATACTGCTACACAGATCGGAAATGGACCCGACACGTGAACTGAAACCACGTGTCGGACCTCCATTGGTCGGGGTCCGGTTACCAAGTTAGCAGGTGTTGTTTTTCTTTTGGGACCCACACGCCAACCAATTCCGGCCCGCCAGGTGGCCTTTCGGTCTGCCGCTCGGTCCAAACTTTCGAGCCAAGTATCATTTTCCTTTTTGTTTTATAGGCTTGATCATTAAGTTTACTCTTTTTAGTCTATGAATAACTAATTGACAGCAAAGTGTCAAGTGGTGAATTTGTTACATTTCTACATGCAATTGATCATCAAGAGGTGATTCATGTCCAGCTATATATATTGGTTCTTAATTAACTAGGAATGGACTCCAAATTAAAGTACTCAAAAGGAGATGTTTCAAAAGTTCCTAGTTACTGATGGCATGTTCCAAGAACTTTGGCAGACTAAAATACGAACCTAGAAGTGGGAGAGCTAGCTAGGGATGGTGGTACTAGGAAAGTTCTGCACGAGACATGCAAGGCTGTAAACATTCTGAGCTCACTGGAGTGTGTTACTTGAAAATTCACTTAACACCAGGCTTTAGGAGTGTTTGCGTCGGTTAGGGTGTAGTTTAGTTTATTGTCATGACGACTATATAAATAGACATGACATGGAGAAGAGATGGATCGAAGTGCATCTCCTCTTTGGCTTTACTTCTCTCTCTCTCTCTCACACACACACACACACACACACACACAAATGGCTACTAACATGTCTACCTATACTTGCACGCTTCTTGTTCTGCTGATCATCCTTTCCAGTGACAGTACTACCCTCTCATCGGAAGGACGGCGCCTGACCGAAACGAAGACGACGACGGCGCTGGGTGGCGATCGCATTGCTCCTGGGAAGGTGGCGGAAGGCCCTGCCGCGCACGCCACGAGCCGCCAGAGCCTCGTGGTGGCACTCGACGATGCTCGGCCTTCGAACCCCGGTCACAGCCCCGGCGTCGGTCACTTCCTTGCACAGAAGAACACAAACCGGGACTAGTTAGGATGGTTAGGTGAATTTGCGTCCGAATAACCTGTATATTTCCTCTCTTATTTTTGTTTTTGTGGGTTTCTATTCATTTATGATCATTCTATTTAGTTAGTTGAACTTGTTCATTATTTCCCATTTCCCTCCTGACTTCATGATGTATTCGTTATGGGAAAGGAAAAGGGTAATTTGTCCCAGGCGGGCGGGCCCGTCCGTCCATATGGCCGAACCCCATTGCCCCTCCTATTTTTATGGATCCTATGTCGGTTAATCTGCCAATGGGATGACGCCACGTAACGGACGGACTGGCCTGTCTGCTGGCAACGTAGCAGCGCTATATGGAAAATGCTAAAGTGGGTGAGAGAGAGGTGTGTGTGTGTGTGAGAGAGAGAGAAAGAGAGAGGCATGACTGCAGCCGACATGTCACCCCAATTCGCCCAAACACCCCGCCTGCACTCAGCACGGCCCACGTCCGGAAAATCCGGCCCCTCCTCCAATCCACGGACGACATGTGGTTTGTGGGCCAATTCGGCAGTCCATATAGCACTGAACATTTTATGTAACATATTGACGAATTTGAGTGAAAATACCACTTTGTTCTCCCTAATGCATTTGCTAATGCTCAGTCTCTAAAAAAAATTGCTCAAAATTGATAGAAGTGAGAAGTAAACTGTGTTTTCTTTTGGCTTTTTCTATGGGCACCATACAAATTACTAGGGGCTATACCAAAAATGTTCAAAAATATTACAAGTTTGCCATCATTTTTTTTTACTTGGGACTAGTCCAATTTTTTCCAGTTAGTAGGACTGCCAACATGCTGGCAATCCTGGCATAATGTTAGGACTGCCAACTTGCTGGCAGTCCTAGGACTGCCAGCAAGTTGGCAGTGCTAACATAATGTTAGGACTGCCAAGGAGAAGAAGAAGAAGAAGAAGCAGCAACAGCACCTACATCCATCCATCCATGTCTCCTCCTCTCTCCTCCTCCTCCTCCTCCTCCTCCGGCCCCGTCCTCCGTCCCCTCCGATTCTCCACCGCCGTCGCCTCCTCCACCTCCGGCCCCTAAGAAGAAGAAGAAGCAGCAGCAGCACCTACATCCATCCATCCATCCATGTCTCCTCCTCTCTCCTCCTCCTCCTCCTTGCTCCTCCTCCTCCTCCGACCCCGTCCTCCGCCCCCTCCGCTTCTCCACCGCCGTCGCCTCCTCCTTGCTCCTCCTCCTCCGGCCCCGTCCTCCGTCCCTCCGCTCCTCCACCGCAGCCGAACTCGACTTCATGCACGTCATCCACTCCCGCTACCCCTCCGCTGGAGCAAGGAGGAGGAGGAGGAGGAGCAAGGAGGAGGAGGGAGGAGGAGGAGGAGGAGGAGGAGGAGGAGGAGGAGGAGAGAGGAGAGAGAAAAAAAACATAATATTGGACTGCCCCCAAGTAATTTTCGGGACGTCCCCAGTAAAAGTTCCTCAAACCTGGACTGTCCCTTAGTAAAATGACGCCCCCAGTAATTGTTGTGGTGCCCATAGAAAAAGCCTTTCTTTTTTAGAAACGGAAAAGCAAACTAAATAACAAAGAGAGAGAGAGAGAGAGAGAGAGAGAGAGAGAGAGAGTCCGTAACATAACAAATGAAACTATACTTACTAACTATAATCAACTTATGGTTTTCTTTAATTAACTGAACTTTTCTGGCTCTTGTGGTCAGTAAGAAGAAGTATAACCTCTTTGGTTAGACGGACGGTCTCGAAATCGAACTACCGGAGAGACATGGACAGTTGGCACAACTGACAGTACGCACAAACTCCTGTACGTTATGCCAAAAAAATAAAAAAACTTATAGTTTTAAATTTGTACTTCTAAGCTTATTCTAATCTTCTAGTTTATACGCTTCCACCTTATTGTTTAAAGAACACTCCCATCGCTTTCAGTGCCTCCACTGCTTAATTGACTAGATTATCTAGCCGCTGTTGTGCTCTTGAGCTTCCTTTTTAAAGAATAAAAGTTGTGCTGATATGGCATTATGGCAAGGCCCCTCTTTAGGATTACATATATATACTTCACTAGGCTTTCAAGTTTAGGTAATTCCTTTTCAAACGAATGTAATTATCCTCAAAAAGTTATTGTTAAATGGTGTGGTTACCTAAAAAGTAGTCGAGTTTATAACAAAATTGGTTTTTTTTTATAGATTTTAGAAAATTTAACTTGATTTCTTTTTTCTAAGATAACAAGTGTTAATGTCCCGTCACTACACAGAAACTCTTGAATTATAACGAGGGTCGTGGAATATAAATTTATGGCTTACTTGCAACTGAATGGCCTGAGTTATTCAAGTTTTTTAAGTTGATATTCTATACTTTCATATTATACCGATAAATATACTTAACTATTGGGGAGTTTCTAGTTGCAACGTCTCTTCATTAGTCATCAATTAATTTTTGTCCCAACAAAGAAAAAATAATTTTTTGACCAAACTAATGGTATAACGCCATTGTACTGTCAGATTACTCTGGGAACCCCTTTAAAACTTGCTATAAATTTTGACCAAAAGCAATATATTGATATTTGGCGGTATACCACCAATATATCGCATGTGTTCTGCATGAAATAAAATATGTTATTTTAGAATATTAACCTGCAATAATTTACGTAGTTGAGCATATTAACTTGTACAACTTACAATAGTTTAGGAAAAAATTATAAAGAAACTCATGAGTTCTTAATTTTTTAAACTCGACCATGAAAAACTGTTTGATTATATGCATCTCATCCTTTGATCTTTTTTTAAAGAACCTAAAAAAATGGTCAAGGGCCTAAATAGAGAAATTTGTACATGTCATAACCTGCAAGTTCTCATTGTGAGTTAGATCATCCAAGATTCATCCACATATTGATACCCAAAATGAAGATCATTTATGATACAACCACACATTGATACCCAAAATAAAGATCATGTATGATACATCCACACATTAATAAACAAAATTAAGACCACACATTAATTAATACTCAAAATGCTAGAACCACTTCCCAAAGTAAAAAAGTTATGTTAGTGAAAAAATGATTCTTAGAATTTATTACAAGGAAAAAAAAATGTCGTTCTTACTAAACAAATATTAGAAATACTTATATATGTAATGTTAATCAAGAGCCATCCAACTGCTAAAACAAGTATTATATGTATTGTTCAAAAATTAAAAAGAAGCCTAAAACAAGCATTAAGTCCAGCGCTTGTTGTTCAAGTGAAAAGCAACACGGACACCAGACGGATCGCAAGCCCCCCAATAATAAGGACGTGTAGATATATGAGTTCTGCGGAACGTTATGCTCTTATTGATTGGGCCTCTGGTGCCCCAAGGGGGGACCATGCCGATCCTATTTTAGCCAGGGTCCATGCGTTGAAAGATGTTCTTAAAACTGCATTCACTTAGATTGGTTAGGCTACCTTATCCGTTAGGTATGAGTACTCTTGGTTTGGGTACTTGTATCTGACTGTGGCTTGGAACAATAACTTGTCGCGGATTAGTTTGCCACATCTTGTCCTTGTTTGGTTGTAGGTGTGGCTTACTACTTGTAATAAAAAAGAAGAAGTCTACATGTGTATATGGTCACCAACTGATAAATAAATATTATATTTGGTCCCCACCAAATTTGTGTTATAGTCAAAAAATATTAGCAATATTGTGTTGTTTCTATAGAAGACATTAGCACAACCATACATGTGTATTGGGTCTCCTCACAATCCTACACCATCATAACTATCAAACAAACCTAAATTATATAGTAGTTATGGACTACATTACTACGAAAGAAAACCATATATATCTGTACACTATAAACCCTAAGTCAGTAAACCCCTAAGTTGGAAAATTCATAAGTTTGAAAACCCCAAAGTCAGAAACTCCCAAAGTCCGAAAATATCTAAATTAGAAAATCCTACAATCAAAATGCATAAATCAAAATCCATAAAAAAAAAAAACCAAAAAATGTATAAACATAAACCCCAAATTAAAAAGAGAGGGATAAATTTTAACATTAAACACACAAAAACCAATAGAAAACTAAAAGAGTTCAAAAGTTACCTTCAAATCATTCTCGATTTGATAATATAATATGATGGGATGAATGAGAAGATTGACCGAGAGGAAGAGTGAATGATTAATTGTGGAATGAATATATTTTTTTTTTTTTGAATTTAGTGCTCACGGGATTTTGTACTTGGAATTTTCATTCAATTTTTGCTAATGAATGGGTCACCCGGGTGGTGAGATTAGGGGTTTTTTTTTTTTTTTCCATCATTTTATCTTTTCCATCAACAACGCTAAAATATCAAATTGTCTAATTATAGATAAAATATTTACTGGTTTAATATGAAAGTATATAATACCACGTTAAAAAAACTTGAATATTTAAGGATATTTAGTTACATTTAAGTCTAAATTTATATTATTTTAACATATCCGATATTTTGATGCTCCAATTTGGACAAAATGCTAGATTTTATACAACGATATTATATATATAATTTGCTTATAATGTATGATTTGCATGTGCATGTGCGTGCGCATCTTATGTGTTCATGGACTAGTTGTATCCATCGTTTATTATTCGGGTCAATAAATACTATTATAATCCTAATTGGAATTATAGAGTTAATTAAGAAGGAGATGTCACAAGAACATATTAGTTACTTTCAGTAGTTTGGTACGACCTGTATTTATTCATCAAACTTCAATCTTTTTGTTTGAATCTTGTAAATCTATATATCGAATGAATAAAATGGCATAGCATTAGGTCTTGCATGAAGCCAACTGTTCATAGGATGGCTATGTCAGTCCAAGGAATGTACGCGAAACTATAGTCTTGGACTATAGATACGGATCTTTAATTGTTAGTGGTGACGAATGAAATGAGAGATTCATAATTTATTGACAAATTGATATTAGTAGCTATATCTTTCTTGATTCTCTCTTTTCTCCACCCATCTTTTTTTTCCCCTTTAGCCTAGAATATAAATTCTTTGTCGTAATTTATATGATCGCAATTGTGATAAGTTATAAGGTCAGTGCTTCTTTTCTTTCCATATTATGATATCAATATGGTGGTGGGTCTAACTCGAACCTTGAACCATTCTTTTTGTTATTTTTAAGATGCCGGTAGATATGCACAGAATTTTGTACGTGCTGTATTGTATATTTTTTGGGCTTACTGTTATCAACTTCCATCATTTTTGTAAATAGAAAAAATAATATATCTCCGTGGCTCGATCAAATGATCTTCCGCCACCCAACCAACATCTTTATGCATCTCCTCGGTCGCTCGAGTTAGCCTACGTCTAACCCAACCCAACCAGCTCTAGCCCATTCCAGTTTATATTTCTGGATTCGCCACTGATTGGTGAATATTTTGAAGAGAGATCGTTTCGAGGAGATCATCAGTAATTTTTTCTCGTCATCTCGTCTTCGGCAACATTTTGTAATATGTTTTCATTATTATGAGTAGTTGTGGTGATCCGGTTAGATCGGTGGAGAACTTTTTTCTAGGACTGTAATCTGATTGTCTTGTAGTTTTTTCTGCAATAATTATATGTCAAAAAGTGACTGTATTTGACTTTACGTGTGATTTTAAAATGTTGGTTTTGTACGATTTTTCCAGTTTCGGTTAAGTACCTCTGGGGGCTAGTGCAGAAGTAGAGCCATGACTAGTTGGCTCCGCCCTTAGGGTAGGCGGTTTTAGGAGACGAATTAACATGGAATATGTTGCATCCTCCGGAACGGAAGTACAATCTCAAAACAAATTTTCTCATACGCCTGATTCATAAATGTATTATTTTAAAATTAACAACCTTTATTGAATGTTTACGTGCTCCTTCTGAATTTTTTTGAGTGTGGGGGAAGAGAGGAAGCAGTACCATTTTCAAGATATTTTTTTCCGAATATTCTTAGGTTGTTATATACAAATATGAACTGATATAGAAACAGTATAAATGTATAATGAAAATACTATTTGGCACACGCGGCAACCACCGCGCCTACCGCTCCGCTGCCGTCTTCTCCACCCCTCTGCTCCACACTGTAAAGACCCACGGAAAACTCATATGCAGAGCCTAACCACTGTAAACTTTCCTATAGGTGTTTGAACCTAATTTTAAAATGGCTAGGGACCTGTACAAGATTTCCCGGTTTCTTAAGAGTAAAGACCCACGGAAAAGCTCATTTCTGAGAATCTGCAATTAACAAAGCTCCAGCACTTGAGGAACACCGACTACTCCCATTAAGCTTTACACTTACTTCCTAGCCTATCATTCATCTCTTTCTTTCTCGAAAGACAAACTATAGTGGAATATGCTGATTAGTTTTTTTTTTTTTAATTTCTTTCTTTCTGGTTATCATAATAGCATGCGTTCATGAATGCCGCAGATTTATAATTGCTAAATTCTCAAATTTGTCAGTCAAAAGAGCCTTAGATTCCTTATGTGTCATGTTGTATAAAATTAATTAGAGAACCCTTTCAGCACTGTCACTGTGAGAAGCCAACCATCCTTTCGGGACTATATATAATTTGCAAAAGTGACCGATTTGAAACGAATTTTTAGAAAGACCAAAATGTTACTGATCACACACAAAAAATTGGGGGGACATATAACTTTTTTTTTTCTTTTTTTTTATCACTTCTCTTCTCCATAAAAACAACAGTTTTTTTGCTATACAATACTATAATTTGGCACATACACAAACATAACCGGTGCACACATACGGACAAGAACAACGGAACGGTAGAAGGGAAAAGATGGAGCGACATCGGCGGAGGAGGAGGCGGCACCGGCGGAACACACGACGGAGGACGACATAACAGTAGGGGGAGGGCTGAGGCGTCCTCGTAGATGGAGGAGGAGGCGGCAGCAGAGCAGAGGAGGATGCGGGAGGAATACGGCGGTGTTTGTCATTCTTGATGGCAGGTTGGCAGCTGGCAGCGACAACGTCCTCGGCCATGCACGTGCATGCGCACGAACAACTTTATCGTCAACAAAATCCGCCAACTATCAAATCTTACTTAGTTGTAAACGCATATAAAAAAAGGGTTTTTTCTTGTACAGGGTGCCTGTGTTGGAGTGGGTGGAATTCCCAACCTATGTGGAGAAGATCCCGGAGTGCGACGAGCGCCGTTCGATGTCGAAGAAGTTCGGGAAGTAGGCAACGAGGAGTTGCTGCTGCTGCTAACAAAGGGGGAGTTTCTGGACTAGGGCCACCGAGTTCGGGCCGAACTCGGTCCCAGGCCGAGTTCTGGCCGAACTCGGTCTGGCTGTTCCAGAACCATTCTGGCAGCCCGACACAGAGTTCTGCCCGAACTCTGTGTCGTCGGACTGGGCGGAAATCTGGGGTGATTTTTCACCATTGGACCTAATCAGACGGTCCAGGTTGTTGCGGGATTAGGGAGTTAAGTTGGGATTTCCAAACCCTAATCATAGTAACACAATTGTAGCACACAATCGACAAGAGAGAGAAAGGAGGCAAGAGTGCCATTGCAACTTTGGGAGAGAAGACGGAGGATTGAAGGTCATTTTCGAAAGAGATCGCGTTCGGGTAATCTCTACTCGTCGTTCTCGCTCTTCGTAGCATTGTAATCATTGTTCTTGCTTCTAAGTGTTGTGGGGATCCGATTTGGATCGGGAGGAGTTTGTAGAGGGTGTAATTCTTCTATTCCATTAGTGGAGGCTTCTCAGGGTTGGACTCCGATCGTCCCGTGGTTTTTCCCGCAAGAGTTTTTCACGTCAAAAATTCTCTGTGTCTGCGTGGATTGTTTTGTGTGGTTGTTTTTGGGTTCGTGCGTTGTATTGCTCGGTCCTCTCGCAGGTACTCTCCGGTTTGGGAAAAGGTTTTCGCGCTTCTTTCCCAACAGAGTGGTATCAGAGCCAGGTTCTGGAATTCAGAAGGGTGTCAGGAGTTGACAGAAACTAGAGAGGAGAGATGGACGCGAAGCCGGTGCGCATGGTGAATCTGAACGACACCAACTATCACTATTGGCGGAGCAAGATGAAAGATTTGCTGTTTGTCAAGAAGCTGCATCTGTCCGTATTTGCATCCGAGAAGCCCAGTGATAAATTCGAGGAGGACTGGAAATTCGAGCATATACAGGTGTGCGGATACATCAGGCAGTTCGTTGACGAGAACGTGTACAACCACGTTGCCAATATTGAGCACGCGAAGACGTTATGGGATAAACTGGAATCTCTGTACGCAAAGAAGACCGGGGTAAACAAGTTATTCCTGATCCGGACGATGATGGGTCTGCGGTACAAAGATGTGGCGTCTATTACGGATCACTTGAGTTATTTCCTGGGCGTGGTTGACCAGCTGTCTTCAATGGGAGTCAAGTTCGACGACGAAGTTCAGGGACTATGGCTGCTGTGTACATTGCCAGACTCGTGGAAGACCGTACGAGTATCTATGATCGCTTCTGCTCCAGAGGGCATGGTCAGTCTGGAGTTTGCCAAGAGCGGGGTGCTGAATGAAGAGATGCGGAGACGTTCTCAGAGCACTTCATCTACATCCCATCACTCAGAGGCATTGGTTTCAGAGAGCCGCGGAAGGGGCAAAAGCAGGGGTCCAGGTGGTGGCAGAGACAAGTGCAGGGGGAAGTCCAAGGGTCGTTACAAGGACTCAGAGTGTTACCATTGTGGTAAGAAGGGCCACATCAAGCAGAACTGTTTCGCTTGGAAGAGAGAGAAGAAGGGCGACAATAGGAAGCAAGAAGAGAACACTACAGCGGCGGTCTCGATGCATGGAGGCGATGTGATCGTCGTAGGTGATGAGGTTATCACAAACCTCGCATGCGATGACAATTCTTGGCTGGTGGACTCAGGGGCTTCAGCACATGTATCTCACAACAGGGCACTATTTGCCACTTACACAACAGGCGACTGTGGAGTGTTGAAGATGGGCAATGGAGATGTGTCGAAGGCGGTTGCCGTTGGAGATGTGCATTTGAGAATGAAGACGGGTGTGATTCTTGTTCTCAAAGATGTTCGTCATGTCCCTGATATCCGTTTCAACCTGGTGTCGGTTGGAAGGTTGGATGACGAGAGATTCTTCAATCTCTTCGGAAATAGTCAGTGGAAGCTTTCCAGGGGTTCGATGGTGATTGCCAGAGGAAGCAAGAAGTCCAGTCTCTACTATATGGAGGGGAGCGCACAGGGGGCACAGAAGGTGAACGCAGTCAGTGATGCGTCTACCGAGTTGTGGCACAGGCGGCTCGGCCATATCAGCGAGAAGGGGATGAGCTACTTGGTGAACAAGAAGGTGATTCCAGGGCTCAAGTCTACAAAGTTGGAGAAGTGCACGCACTGCTTAGCTGGGAAGCAAAATAGGGTGTCTTTCCAAAGTCACCCAAGTTCAAGAAAGCCGGCGTTGCTCGAGTTGATTCACTCGGATGTCTGCGGTCCTATGAAGGTAAAATCTATTGGTGGTGCATCTTACTTTGTAACTTTTATTGATGACTGTTCCAGGAAGGTTTGGGTCTATGCCTTAAAGACCACAGATCAGGTGCTACCTACTTTCAAAGAGTTTCAGGCCTCTGTTGAAAGAGAGACGGGCAAGAAGTGATTGTGTGTTCGGTCCGACAATGGCGGCGAATACATTGGTCCCTTTGATGCGTATTACAGAGAGCAAGGGATACGACACCAGAAGACTCCGCCCAAGACACCTCAGCTCAATGGTGTAGCGGAGCGCATAAACAGGACACTGATGGAGAGAGTGCGGTGTTTGCTGTCAGAAGCAAACTTGTCGGACAGTTATTGGGGTGAGGCTCTTCTCATAGCTGCTTATGTTATTAATTTGTCTCCTAGTGCTCCTTTGCAGGGTGATGTGCCTGACAAAGTATGGTACGACAAAGAGCCGCTATACAATCACCTACGGGCGTTTGGTTGTAAGGCCTTCGTGCATGTACCGAAGGACGAGAGGACCAAACTTGAGCCAAAGACGAGGCGATGCGTCTTTGTTGGCTACGGTCGGGATGAGTTTGGCTATAGACTCTACGACCCGGTGGAAAGAAAACTCTACAGAAGTAGGGACGTGGTATTCGTCGAGGATCAAACCATGACCAACACTCAGGATTTCGAGACGCCTTCTGAGGCTGAGAAATTGCCTGAGTTAGAGTTATTTCGCTTCGAGCAGTTTCCAGAGGACATCGCAGAGGATCCAGTTATGGGGGAGCCAGTACATGGAGTAGCTCCCAACCTTGATCATCAGCCTGCTGATGGTGGTCAGGGTATCCCTCAGGAGGATGAGCATGCCAGAGAGGCAGTTCCTGAAGGGGAGGAGGCTGTTGGTATACAGCCAGCACCAGTGGCTCCACTGAGAAGGAGCGACAGAGATCGTCGACCATCTACGAGATACTCACCGGATGAGTATGTGCTTTTGACTGACGGGGGAGAGCCCGAAAGCTTTGCAGATGCTATAGAAGACGAACACAGACAGAAGTGAATGGAGGCCATGCAGGAGGAGATGAGTTCCTTGCACACTAATTCTACTTATGAGCTGGTGCGGTTGCCAAAGGACAAAAAGGCTTTGAAGAATCGATGGATGTTTAGAGTGAAGCAGACGGATGATGCTACTCACCCTCGATACAAAGCGAGACTGGTAGTTAAAGGCTACGGTCAGCGGAAAGACGTGGATTATGATGAGATCTTTTCGCCTGTCGTCAAGCATTCGTCTATTCGGGTGGTACTTGCATTAGCAGCCAGTCTCGACTTGGAGGTCGAGCAGATGGATGTGAAGACGGCATTCCTCCACGATGATCTTGAGGAGGAGTTGTACATGGAGCAGCCAGAGGGATTTTGTGAGAAGGGCAAGTCACATTTGGTCTGCCGGTTGAGGAAGAGCTTGTATGGCCTGAAGCAGGCTCCGAGACAGTGGTACAGAAAGTTCGAGTCGTTTATAGGGGAGCATGGTTATGCACGGACGACGTCGGATCACTGTGTATTTGTGAGATATTTTGCCGATGATGATTTTATTATTTTATTGCTCTATGTAGATGATATGCTATTAGTGGGTCGGAATACCACTAGTATAGCGGAGCTGAAGCGCCAACTGGGCGCGGCCTTCTCTATGAAGAATTTGGGCGCAGCGAAGACTATTCTTGGGATGGAGATCAGCCGAGAGAGAGAGTCCAAGCTGCTACATTTGTCCCAAAAGAAGTACATTCACCGGGTACTTCAGCGTTTCGGTATGGACGGGTCGAAGAAAGTGAGTTGCCCCCTTGCGGCTCACTTTAAGCTCACTGAGGAGCAGTGTCCATCTACCGAGGACGAAAAGGAAGATATGGAGCGGGTTCCATATGTCTCAGCTGTGGGAAGCCTTATGTATGCCATGGTGTGTACGAGGCCAGATATTGCTCATGCAGTTGGTACGGTTAGCAGATATCTTTCAAATCCTGGAAGGGTACATTGGAGTGCGGTCAAGTGGATTCTACGATATCTTCAGGGCACTGCTGGTTGGAGACTTTCCTTTGGTGGTGACGAGCTGAAGCTGGTTGGGTATACCGACGCTGATATGGCTGGAGACGTAGACACGAGGCGATCGACTTCGGACTACGTGTTGATGTTGGCGGGAGGAGCGCGCGGTGTCGTGGCAGTCGCGGTTGCAGAAGTGTGTTGCCTTGTCGACGACAGAGGCAGAGTACATTGCGACGATGGAGGCTTGCAAGGTGTTGTTGTGGATGAAGAAGCTACTGCAGGAAATGGGACTGAAGCAAGAGCAGTATACTTTGCTTTGCGACAGTCAGAGTGCTATTCTCCTTGTGAAGAATCAGACGTTTCATAGCCGGTCCAAACACATCGAGACTCGGTATCATTGGATACGGGATATGGTTGAGAAGAAGGACGCGGAGCTTGAGAAGGTTTATACAGATGACAACGGAGCTGATATGTTCACGAAGATTCTACCAAGGGGAAAGTTTGAGTACTGTAGGCAGATCGTCGGGATGACGACATCCTCCCCATAGTTGTGAAGGGGGAGATTTGTTGGAGTGGGTGGGGTTCCCAATCTATGTGGAGAAGATCCTGGAGTGCGACGAGCGCCGTTCGATGTCGAAGAAGTTCGGAAAGTAGGCAACGAGGAGTTGTTGCTGCTGCTGCTAACAAAGGGGGAGTTTCTGGACTAGGGCCACCGAGTTCGGGCCGAACTCGGTCCCATGCCGAGTTCTGGCCGAACTCGGTCTGGCTGTTCCAGAACCATTCTGGCAGCCCGACACAGAGTTCTGCCTGAACTCTGTGTCGTCGGGCTGGGCGAAAATCTGGGGTGATTTTTCACCATTGGATCTAATCAGACGGTCCAGGTTGTTGCGGGATTATGGAGTTAAGTTGGAATTTCCAAACCCTAATCATAGTAACACAATTGTAGCACACAATCGACAAGAGAGAGAAAGGAGGTGAGAGTGTCATTGCAACTTTGGGAGAGAAGACGGAGGATTGAATGTCGTTTTCGAAAGAGATCGCGTTCGGGTAATCTCTACTCGTCGTTCTCGCTCTTCGTAGCCTTGTAATCATTGTTCTTGCTTCTAAGTGTTGTGGGGATCCGATTTGGATCGGGAGGAGTTTGTAGAGGGTGTAATTCTTCTATTCCATTAGTGGAGGCTTCTCAGGATTGGACTCCGATCGTCCCGTGATTTTTCCCGCAAGGGTTTTCCACGTCAAAAATTCTCTGTGTCTGCGTGGATTGTTTTGTGTGGTTGTTTTTGGGTTCGTACGTTGTATTGCTCGGTTCTCTCGCAGGTACTCTCCGGTTTGGAAAAAGATTTCCGCGCTTCTTTCCCAACAGCCTGCAAGTTATTAATATGTAGGTCATGGTCTCTCTATAGATCTCTGGAAATTAAAGTTGGTAACGTATTCTTGGTCCCCCAATAGAAGGAAATATCACAACGAAAAATAGCAAAACTTCAGGTGTTACACTATATATATATATATATTTCTTTCTTTCTTTTCCTCGAGTGATTAACTTTTCCTAGACTTCCAGAGTTTGGCTTAGTCATACGGATCCGAACCAATTTACCAAGTGGACTATTTCACATGACTTTTGAGTCCCACGTGCATGCATGCATGCACTGTGTGGAGGTTGGTGATACGTAGTACGTACCAAGAGTCCAAATAACTTGATGTCCGAAAGTACTGTAGATTTTGCTAAATCGACAGTAGAGTTTGCTTTTGCTGCAAACTTTGTCTTCTCTATGAATTCCAGGAGAGGATCCGAATCGCCATTTGCTTCCATGGATCCAAAGGACTTTCAAAAGCTGCATTGTATAAAAATGTTCAAATTTTTCCTAAAAATAGATTCTCATAAACATTCTCAAGTTCCGATTCCCTCCTTGTAAACCGATGATTGATCAGAGGTGTAGAGTCAATGAGTCATCTCCTCTAGAGATTTTCTTTTACATGTCATTTTCTCCGAACAGACGAACAGTGGCTAGGAAGAATTTGAAATGTGTTCATTCCCATGAAACCTCCGGTATACCCAAGGGACTAGCCTACACTGTTGGAAATTCTTCAATTTTCTTCACTTAAAACTACAAACAAAATAAATTACGTAAATGTTACCGGCCTCCGAGGAAGTCGTGCACGAAGCACTGCCCTAAGAGTTAGCTCGGGTCTATGTGCAGACCGTATCCGAACGCTCCTAGTGGTAAAATCCCCGTTCCACCGGAATCTCGTTGTCGCACACGACGTCGGAGAGAGTGACCACGTACTTAGCTCTGCCCAGAGCAATGAAGAAGAACAGCGTAATACGAAGGAGACGAGAATTTTAGAGAGTTTGGAGAAGAAGAATTTCTGTGTCTTCAAAGTATTGAGATTGGCCTCAATATATAGGCTTTCCTCTAAGGTTAGGGAATAAAGGAGAATGAAGACAATTTAATCCAGCCAATAAATACTGAACGTTACAAAATTCAAATGAAAAACCATGTGGTACATTGTACCTGGACATGAGTGAAGTTACAAGTTTAATGGGTTCATAACGGTCAAAATTATTGTAAGGGAGTTAAGCTTTTGCTAGCTCATGTGTGTGTGAACACAACACACATTCAGCTAACAATCCCCCCCCAAAAGGTCAAATTCCGAAGTAATAGAAAGAAAGAAGTAAGACAAGAATAAGAGAATGTACTCTGGGCAGTTGTATACTATGCATAAATGAGATGGACTACAGCCTTGAATCTCACGTAGTGACTATTGTTTTTGTCTGAAGAAGAGCTTGATGGACTACGCCTTGAATCAGTCTTCTTGAACCAGACTCAAAAATAGCACACATAGTACGCTAGAGGTACTTGAGTCTATCGGGTGGCGCATTTGGTTGGCCATGCGCACTTTTATACATTCATGAGAGTTGTCTAGGATCGTCCTGTCCTATAGTCGCGGCCCTCACGACCTCTCATATAGGTAAGTCCTTAAGGGTTGGTGATAGGAATCAACCCTACATATCATGCTTGGACTTATTAAGAGTTTAAACTCAACCTATCCATATCACAAAAGGAACACTGTCACCATAGGGATGGGATATCAATGTACACATGTACAGCCTCCTGGGCTTTTATTTTAAAGAGAATTTAATCTCAAGGTCAGTGTTCCATAATAGTCACCTAGTCCAGCTTGTTTCTACCCATTGAACCGGCTTCTTGGGATCTCCAGTCAGACTCGGTTGGGTTGCCACTGCTGGTGACTATACTATGGGATTAACCCCATCCCCCTCGATGATTCTAGGATCAATGTCCTAGACAGACCCTTCGTCAAGTGGTCTGCAAGGTTCTTTTCTGACTTTATATAGTCAAGAACCACATATTTGCCCAATAGGCTCTTTATTGACTTGAAGCGCAGCTGCAGGTGCCTGTTCATCTTAGCATTCACAGAATCATGCTTTAGTAGTTCTATAACAGATTTATTATCACAGTTTATAGAAATAGCAGGAATAGGATGAACAGAAACAGGTATATGCATAATAAGATTTCTTAGCCATTCGGCCTCTGTACATGTAGTATCCAAAGCTATCATTTCAGAGTCCATTGTACTTCTGGCTATGATAGTTTGTTTACATGATCCCCGGAAGATTGCAGCTCCTGCTAGGGTAAAAACATATCCAGTAGTGGATTTCACATCATGTGAATCAGTTACCCAATTTGCATCGGAGTAACCTTCTATGATATCAGGGTGTCTAGTATAATGAAGTTTATAATCTAGAGTACCCTTAAGATATCTAAATACTCTGTCTAATGCAGTCCAATGTGACTGATTTGGGTTACTAGTATATCTACTTAGTCTCCCAATAGCAAATGCAATGTCAGGTCTGGTCCTATTTGTTATATACATAAGGGACCCAATCATCTGAGAATATCTATGTTGTTCTATAGAAGATCCTTCATTCTTCTTGAGAACAACATTGCTATCATATGGAGTAAGGGCAGGTTTCTGGTCAAAGTACTCAAACTTCCTTAGCATTTTCTCAATTGAATGTGCTAAGGATAGAGTATAACCTCCTTTGCATTTGGACACTTGCATTCCTAGGATCAGATTAGCCTCACATAGGTCTTTCATATCAAACTGGTTAGATAAATAATTCTTAGTGTTATTTATCAATTCCAGTGAAGATCCTAAAATAAGGATATCATCAACATACAAGCATAAGATAACACAACTTTTATTTGTATTTTTAGAATACAAACACTTGTCATATTCATTTGGTACAAAACCAAATTCTATAATGACTTTGTCAAATTTGTTGTGCCATTGCTTGGGAGCTTGCTTTAGGCCATAAAGAGATTTTACTAATCTACAAACCTTCTTTTCTTGACCTTTAGCAATAAAACCTTCAGGTTGCTCCATATAAATCTCTTCTTCTAAATCTCCATTTAGAAATGCTGTCTTTACATCCATTTGATGGATCAGCATATCATGAATGGATGCTAAAGCTAGAAGGATTCTAATAGAAGATATTCTAGCTACAGGAGAGTAGGTATCAAAATAATCTAATTCTTTCTTCTGGGTAAATCCTTTGGCCACTAGTCTAGCCTTATATTTTTCTATGGTACCATCGGCTCTAAGTTTCTTCTTAAAGATCCACTTACAACCTATTGGTTTGCTGCCTAAAGGAAGGTCTGCTAAAAACCAAGTATTGTTCTCCATGATGGAGTTATACTCATTGTTAATAGCTTCTTTCCAGAAAGGGGCATCAGGAGAGGATATGGCTTCTTCATAAGTTGAGGGATCACCTTCTATCAAAAATGTGAAGAATCCTTCTCCTAAATTCTTTTCAATTCTTTCTCTTTTGTTCCTTCTAGGTTCTATGACTTGTTCAGATTGAGAATTAGGCATTTGGTCATGAGAACTAGTAGACGGAGTAAGAGAAGGGTTAGAGGAAGATGAAGGGGTTCTATCCTTGAATGGAAAAATGTTCTCAAAGTAAACTGCATCTCTAGCTTCAATGATTGTGTTATTAGAGATTTCATTTACTTCAGAGTGGGTTACAAGGAATCTATTGGCATTACTATCTAGGGCATATCCTATGAATGCAGCATCTACAGTCTTAGGTCCTATCTTCCTCTTTTTGGGTTCAGGAATTCCTACTTTAGCTAGGCATCCCCAAACTTTGAGGTAATTAATCCTAGGGGTCCGACCTTTTCATAACTCATATGGTGTCTTATCATTGGTCTTACTGGGTATCCTATTAAGAATATAACAGGCTGACAATAAGGCTTCTCCCCAAAGATTATCAGGGGCACCTGAGCTAAGAAGCATGGCATTGACCATATCTAAAAGAGTGCGATTATTCCTTTCAGCAACTCCATTGGATTGTGGTGAATAAGGAGCAGTTACCTCATGAATAATTCCGTGCTCTTCACAGAAGTTAGTCATTTCATTTGAGGTATACTCTCCACCACGATCTGATCTAAGAATCTTAATCTTCCTATCCAACTGGTTCTCAGCCTCAGATTTATAGACCTTGAATCTGTCTAGAACTTCATCTTTGGTCTTAAGGAGGTAGGTGTAACAATACTTTGAATGGTCATCTATAAAAGTTACAAAGTATTTCCTACCGCCTCGAGTCAAGACCCTATTGGAATCACAAACATCACTATGGATAAGTTCTAGGAGTTCAGAATCCCTATGGACAGATTTGAAAGGTAATCTAGTATGTTTGGCTTGAACACATATCTCACATTTGTGTTCAGCGTCTATAGAAGTCTTAGGGATAAGATCTAAGTTCATCATTCTTTTGATAGATCCTAAGTTCACATGACCTAGTCTACCATGCCAAACATTTGATGATTCAACATTTGCAACAAAAGAAGGATTTGAACTTTTATTCATAGTACTTAAAATAAAAAGTCCATCTTTCATAAATCCTTTTCCAATAAACAGATCATTCTTAGAGAAAACTACTTTATTTGCCTCCATAACAATTTTGTATCCTAAGGCTACAAGGAGGGATCCACTAACAAGATTCCTTCTGACAGACGGCACATGAAGCACATCATGGAGAGGTAGAATTTTTCCTGATGTCATCTTCAGATCTATTCTTCCTCTTCCTACGATATGTGCAGATGAGCCATCTCCTAGGGTCACACCTCCTCCACCCGATTCTTGATAGTTGAAAAAACAGGAGCGATCAAATGAAACGTGAACATTAGCTCCAGAATCCAACCACCAATTATCAGAATGGAAAGAAAGGTTTACTACAGGTTGATAGCTTACAGACCTGAAGGAGCTAGAAGACCCATTCTGAGTCATGTTCGCCTCTGGCATATATGAGTCTATTCCTTTGAAGGAGGTTTTCTTAGTGATTAGGCTTGGGTTTGCCATAGATTCTATAAGGTTTAATATGGAATTAGATATAGCTATGGACTTCAACCTAATCTGATTTATGTTCCAAGTCTCTTTAGAACTTGAGAATAAGATTTCAAAAAACTACAGAAATTTATTTACTCAATAAAGATGGCTTTAAACTAAAATTAACAATTAAAATAATTTTAGTAATAAACCCTTAAATTTTTAGTTTTCAAGTTTTGATAAGGTTGGGTTAGCTGTAGGGGCCGGATCCCAGCAAGCGGAGGTTCACTAGGAACTCTTAAGTACCGGTCGCTTAGACGAATTTTTCGCCTTATTGACAGAAGGGCCCTTTCGGCTTGTTCCCAAACAAATCTTAACTTTAGAACTTTAAAAATAAAGGAATTTTACTAAATCAATTAATTGTTTGATTTAGCCTAAAATTAAAATATTGAGTAAAATTGAAAACTAGTATTGAAAAACAAAAAAATCTAATACAATTGTATTTGTCTAAGATGTCAATTTAACAAATAATGACGATTAATGAATATTAATTGAAATGTGAAATATAATTGATATGTCAAATAATGACAATGAACAATTATTAATTGTGTAGCAAATAATATTAAATGAGAGACAAATATTAATAGAATATTCAATGAGAAATAAATATTGAAGCTTTTAAAGCCTTTTAAAAACAATATTAATTGCTATGTTTTCAGCAATATTAATGTAAATGATCAACAGAAGCCAACAAAAAAAAAATGTTAAGCCAATGGTGTAAACGTTGACAGCAATATTGGTGTAAAAGTTCAACAGAAGCTAATAGTAAACAAAGAAATTATTGCTAACAGCAAGCTAATAGCTAACAAAGAAATATTTGCTAAAAGCAAGCTAATAGCTAACAAAGAAATATTTGCTAACAGCAACAAAATTGCTAACAAAGAAATATTTGCTAACAGCAAGAAAATTGCTAACAAAGAAATATTTGCTAACAGCAACAAAATTGCTAACAGTTTTATAACAAAGCAATTTGTTGTGTTTTACAAAACAAGTTGTATGGACAGTAACAAAGCAAGTTTTGTATAATAAATTGCTCACAGAGTGAATTTTTCTAACAAAGCAAATTGGTAATAGAACAATTTTGTAAGAAAGCAAATTAATATATAACAAAGCAATTGCTCACAGAGTGAATTTTTCTAGCAAAGCAATTGTTCTAACAAATATGTAATAGAACAAATGAATGTATAAGAAAGCAAAAAAAATTTCTAGCAGAGCAACTTATGCTAACAGAACAAATAACTTCTGTTTTGTATGTGAGAAATAATTTTTTTTTCTTTTTTTTTTTATGCTAACAGAACAAATAACTTCTGTTTTGTATGTAACAAAGTTTTGTATGCTAACAGTGCAACTTATGTTAACAGAAAGAATTTTTTTTTTTTTTCCTGACAGAAAATGAAAAAGAACAAAGAAAATATTTTGTGAAAAAAGGTAACTCTTAGATTGTTGGAAATTCTTCAATTTTCTTCACTTAAAACTACAAACAAAATAAATTACGTAAATGTTACCGGCCTCCGAGGAAGTCGTGCACGAAGCACTGCCCTAAGAGTTAGCTCGGGTCTATGTGCAGACCGTATCCGAACGCTCCTAGTGGTAAAATCCCCGCTCCACCGGAATCTCGTTGTCGCACACGACGTCGGAGAGAGTGACCACGTACTTAGCTCTGCCCAGAGCAATGAAGAAGAACAGCGTAATACGAAGGAGACAAGAATTTTAGAGAGTTTGGAGAAGAAGAATTTCTGTGTCTTCAAAGTATTGAGATTGACCTCAATATATAGGCTTTCCTCTAAGGTTAGGGAATAAAGGAGAATGAAGACAATTTAATCCAGCCAATAAATACTGAACGTTACAAAATTCAAATGAAAAACCATGTGGTACATTGTACCTGGACATGAGTGAAGTTACAAGTTTAATGGGTTCATAACGGTCAAAATTATTGTAAGGAAGTTAAGCTTTTGCTAGCTCATGTGTGTGTGAACACAACACACATTCAGCTAACATACACCACCATGGACTCTACTAGAGAAGCCAATTCCGACAAATGTGAATAGCGAAAAACTTTCATTTAAGTCTCTTAATTTTTTTTTATACTAGGTTACGACTTCACAACTATTGCAAAAGTTCTAAGGTCAAACCATTTTTTTTGTCAAAATCCCTCATTCTGAAAATAGCAATCAAAGTTCTCCAATAAATGTTTAAAAAAAAAACTACATTTGTAATAGCCACCTTTCGAAATATGTAATTTCAAAAAAAAAAAAAAAAATCGTAAAATTTTATATTTGTAGAAGAAACGTAAAGTTTGTACTAATATTTGGATTTGATCAATTTCTCTAACTTTTAACTTTTGGTTCAACTGGAATAATAGTCGTAAATTCGAATAATTTATTTTCTCGAAATTCGTGTCAGTACGATACTCATTCATATGTTTTATTATTAATAATATTATTTATTTCTATTATTTATTAATTTTCAACTTTTAGTTTTATTTAAATTTTCTAATCCTATATATATTAATTCCTAAATAAATCATTAATCAACTATCCCCCATAATATGACTTGCCCCCTTCTTTTGGTTAAATAAATGAAAAAAAAGAAGAAAAAAAAAAAGGGGTCGATAGTCGCTACAACAACGAAAGGGAGAGGGAGAGGAAGAGGAGAAGGGGAACAAGAGGAAAGGAAAAAAAAAAAAAAAAGAAAAAAAAAAGAAAGAAAAAAAGAAGAAGGGAAGTAGAGGTGGAGGAAGAAGAGGAGGGAGGCTTTTTACTTTTCGGCCTCGTTTGGTTCACGGAAAGGAAATGAATTCCTTTCTATTTTTTATAGGAATAGAAAAGTAGGTTTCCTGTCACATTTTTTTTCGTTGTTTGGTAAAACAAGGAAACTACCTAGTAAAGGAAAGCAAAATATAATAATATTCCAATAATATCCTTACCTTTTAAAATAAAAATAATATTATAAAAAATAACATTAATGGTAAAATAAGTAATGACACATGGTTACTTTTGTCATAACTTTTGTAATAAATGTTGGAAAATGAGGAGGAAAAATCAATCCCATGGATCTGAACCATATTTCTGCCAATTTTTTCTCTTGTTAGGAAATTGATTCCAAATTTGTGGCTACCAAACAAAGAAAAGGAATAACTTTTCTTTCTTGGTTCCTTAGATCCGTGAACCAAACGAGTCCTTCCACCATTTCGATGCTAGTCCCATGCACTCGATTTTATTCTACTTTCAATTGTTCTTTTTAATTCCCATTCTTAATTTAACTTCTATATATGAACACTTACTATAGTGTATATAGGCCATAATTTCTAAATTTCTATTAGTGTGTTAAATATAATTAGGTTTTGGTGATTGTAAATTGGGTTATGTGTGTGTGATGTGTATGTATGTGATTAACCTTGTCATGAAGAAGTGAAATTAGGGTCCAAGTGTTAAAGCAATCAGTACCATTTCCTCCTCTTTGAATTTAATTCTCTCAAATTATTCTATGGCTTCTTACAATTTCCGATTGCATGAAATATAAATTGTCCATCGATCAATGGTACGATAATTTAAGTATATGCTTGTGTTGATGATATATGTAAATTAAGGTTACATGCATTTCAAGGAATGCCCAAGATTAAAAATTGTTGTCATATATATGTCGTTTTACGACATTGTTCTGAAAACATTAAAATTATATTCGGAAGCAGTATACCAAATGTCCATAAACGAAAATAGAATTAAATCCATAATTTGGATGGCCGATTTGGCTTAAATTATGATAAATAAGTTGGTGGATGTACCGACACAAACATGAGTTTCAGGTACTTTCAACCAGATTTTGGGGACCTAAGAGACCATTGTACATGGCTGAATTAAATTTTGTAGTCATATTGTATATCTGCTGATTATAAACTGAGGCATCGTTTGGTTCGCGAAATGGAAGGGAAAAGAAATCAATTCTTTGATATTTTCTTTCCTTTGGAAAATTACAATTCTCATTAATTTTCTTTTTCGATGTTTGAAAATGCCAAAAAATTTGGAAAGGAAAGTGAATACTTCAATGTGGAAAAGTGATTCCTTGCTTGGATGGATGGAATCACTTTTCTGAATCACTTTCCTCTCCTTCTCAATTTCTTTGGCACCCAAATATAAGAAAGTAATCGCTTTCTTTTTACAATCCGATGATTCCGCGAACCAAACGAGACCTGAAGGTAGTTTAGTGTCCGTAGACTCGGTACCATATAAGATTAAGACCTCGTTTTGTACACTATAATATAATCGTAATCGAATGTAATCAAATGAAAAAAATACATTACGATTACGTTACAGTATACCAAATGAGGCCTAATCCTAACAACAACTTGTTCCCGAAAAAATTAGACTATATATTGTTTTGGAAAAAATAATACTCATGTGCAACCCATAGTGTTTTTCACATTGCATTTTATGTAGAAGTGTCTATTTGTTGTGTTCTATGTGTTTGTGATTTGAGCATTTAGGACTTGTAGACTTTGATAGTTATAATTGCTTGTTACTATATTGGAGTGTTAAGAATTGTAGCTTTTAATAGTATGATAAATTATATCACTTCATTATCTGCCATATATTAATTGTATCTTCATTTGTTCACACCCATAATTAATTATTTCAACTCTTCTTTGGCTCGATGGGGAGACTTGAATGTTGTTTGACGACCCGATATTTGTTCACTGTGACTATATGTAGAACTAGGTGTAGAACATGAACTCAAGTAGGCTAGCTACCTTGTAGTACAAGATGATGGAGAAATTAAGTAGATCAGTAAAAAGGAACCTGAAGTTGAAGACTGTTATATCTACATCTCGAATTATTTGTAAAGATTCAATAGTGCAATATGTATTTCTATTTTGACTGAGAGTTATTTGGGGGTATGACTTGTACCATGTTTCTGTTGGCTGTGTGTGTGTGTGTGTTGATCACACAGCAGAGCAGAAGCTCAACTTCCTCAATAGAAATAGTCCCACATTGGTTGGAACATTTGGTGAATAGTGTATATATTACTAGTCTCTTTTTTGTTTTATTGAAGTATTGCGAGAGAGTCCCATGGGCCACACATGCGCAATACCATTGCACATTTGGTTTTCTTGTGTAATGTTTGTAACGTTCGGTTTTTAATAGGCTGGTCACATTGGCTTTTATTCTCCATTATTCCCTATCCGTTGGAGAATAGTCTATATATTGAGGTCCATCTCATATATACCTTCTTCTTACACAGAAAAATTCTTTGCGAATACTCTCTCAAATTCTCGTCTCCTCCAAATTCATCTGTTCTGAACAGAGCTAAGTCAAGGGTCACTCTCTCTGTGTTGTGTGCGACAAGGAGATACCGGTGGAGCAGAGTTATACTCGGATTCGGGCTGAGACCCTACAACCGAATACCGTTGTACATTTGGTTTTCTTGTGTAACGTTTGTAACGTTTCTCCATTATTCCCTATCGTTGGAGAATAGCCTATATATTGAGGTATTATTTTATTTTGTTTGCAGATTTTTGAAGGATGAAAATGGAGTAATTCCTAACAGTTTCCTAGTAATTGAAAGGTTTTCTTATGTTTTATATGTTGGACTTTGCATAGAATTTACTATAATTTTATAAGTGTTGGGTTTTGGTCTTTTTCAAAGTGAATTTTAGTCCCACATCGGCTAGACCAAATGACTTGTATTTCTATATATTAGCTTTGCTAGTTTAGAGATGCACATGTGGTGTGGAGGTGCACATGAGTGTGCCATGTGGGATTATTTTTCTAATGGGAAAAGGCTAAATCAACAATTGAAAGCATTCATGCTTTTTGCTCTTGGAAAATTTATTTCCATGGGAGCTAAGCCTCGTAGGGGCTTAGCGACTCGGACTCGGACTCGGGCTCATGGGCTCATGATGCGTAATGTGGCGTTTTGTTGGCGCACTTTGCACTTAGCACGTCAGCATCGTCGCTAGGCGCATAGTGCGCTTGAGTTGCGCTCGTTGCGCGAGCCACTTGCGCTGCCACGTTGCGCAAGTCCAGTTGCGCTGGGTTGCGCGGTTGCACTGCGTGCGCAATGCGTGCAGTGCGCGCTCTGTCGCACGGAGTGCAAGGAGCGCTGGGTGTGCGCAGTTGGCGCAACTTGCAGCAGAACTTGCGTTTGCACGTTCTGGGCGGTTGTTACATGTTCGGGGTGGTTTTTACCATGATCCTAACTTTGTGGCAACCGAACAGTTGCTGCAGGGCCTATATAAGGCATCCTCTCTCTCACAAGGCTACATAGATACAAGTAATAGAAGCCACCACAGAAAGTTTACAAAGTGTTTTTTAAAACAAGTAAACAGAGAATTCAGAAGTGTTCTTTAACACAATTTTGATCAGAATTTGCTTGCGAATTCCAGCAGCCTTCGAAAGTGAGGAAAGGTGCCGCACCAGTGTTGCTTTTGCACGGGAGTTCGTGTCCATCCGAGGAGTCAGAAGAGCAGGAGTGTTCCAAGTTCTCTGACGAACTTGCTGGTTCCTGGAAGCTGTTCGTGTAGGGCGAATAAAGCTTTGAGCAACGGTGATTATTCACCCCGGCAGGAGTTCTTCCATCTTTTGTCAGTCACCTTCTTCATTGATGTCAGTAATTCTGATTGTATCTTCTTTTTAGAAGTACTACGATCGATTGCTGTGGATTACGAAATCTTTTTAGATTCTCGTAATACTAAAATGAGATCTTTTTAGATCTTCGTTATACTCGCACAACCTTCCTAGAAGTGTTGTATTGGAACATTGTTTTTACAATTGTTTCATCTTCTCTGTTTTCTATCGAAAAATTGTGCCCCGACAATAACAATCTCAAAGCTTTATTGCTACGATGGAAAACGTTAATGCTTCACTCCTCAATACTGACTTTTGTAAGTTAGAAAAGTTTGATGGAGAGCATTATCAAGTTTGGAAGAGGAAGGTTTATCACTACTAAAATCTGTCAAATCAGCGACGCCACAGGACGTCGCTAAATAGGGAAAATACGTCGCTAATATCGATTAGCGACGTATTTAGCGACGTTTGCACGTCGCGATTAACCTAGTCGCTAAACAACAAAACGTCGCAATACGTCGCTATTGCGACGACACTCAGCGACGCGGATACGTCGCGAATTCAGCGACTACGAGCGACGTAAAATGTCATCATTTACCGACGCAACCTAGCGACGTTGAGCGACTTGATATGCATCGATGCTGACCTGGCTTGAGAGGCAAATGGCGACGTTCTGCGACTTTGTTACGTCGCTATAGTACCGACCTATAGCGACGTCTAGCGACGTCTTACGTATCGACATGTAGTGACGATCAGCGACGGTATTCATCACAGTTAGCGACGTTGTGATACTTACTTAGCGACGTTACCTTCGTCGCTGAACGTCGCTGAGAGTCGCTGAACGTCGCTAATATTGAAAAAAATACAGCATTTGCAGCATCCCCTGCAGTATTTGTAGCATTTGCAGCATCCCCTACACCATTTGTTACAACAACGATGGTGTGTATCACGAACACAGTATCAAACAACACAGATACACACAATCACGAACACATTTGAAACACAATCTCATCAATCAACACAGATATATGAAAATTTGTAACAACAATGTCAAACATAATGGTCCACAACTTAATTGCCAAGTATGGAAACGAATGGCAGAACACAACCCAAAATTTATTCTAGCATACATTAGTGTGAATCATCTATGTTCTGTACATATGGTGTAGTATATGTTCTTATCGTATCTAGTATCTAAAAAATGTAACAGAATCAAGATGAACTCACATAATGTAATACTAAGACATCATCTACTACTATATAAGATATAGTGATAGGTTGTCGTATCATCATTGTCGAGGAATGAGGGTCGGAGGACAAATACCGCTCGAGTGAGCCAAAGGCATGCAGCCACTTCCCTCCCTCTCTCACGCTATCAACGTAACAACTTTTCTACCTCAAGTTCTGATCAAGCATCTTCCTTCTCCTCTCCTTCATCATGGCTCTGGATCCATCTGCTCCTCCCTACTTCCCTTCTTCTTATTTGACTCTCTCAGCCACATATGATATCCACCTCAAGTGTAGAATCGGAAGAGAAGAAGTGGGCATAAAGAGGAGGGGAAAGTAGCACAGCCGGTGACATGACTCGGAGGAAGTACAGAGGTTTTCTTCAACATCCATAGGAGAGCTATAAGGATATATCTTTTCACAACATATCACCTTGTCAAAGACCCTTAATGTGACAACCATGTTACCACGGTGTCGGAAGACTAATATGTCATAATTTTCTAAGCCATGTGTTTTGACATAATTCTCCAAACTTTTTCCTGCTATGTAGTAATGCAAGATTACTACATAGGAGGAAAGAGTTGGGAGGATTATGTCAAAACACACGGCTTAAAAAATTATGACATATTAGTCTTCCGACACCGCGGTAACATGATATTCACATTAAGGGTCTTTGACAAGGTGACATATTGTGAAAACATATATCCTTATAGTTCTCCTACGAATTTGAAGAAAATATCTGTACTTCCTCCGGGTCATGCCGCCGGCTGTGCTGCTTACCCTCCTCTTCCTGTCCACTTCTTCTCTTCCGACTCTACACTTGAGGTGGATATCATATGTGGCTGAGAGAGTCAAATAAGAAGAAGGAAAGTAGGAAGGAGCAGATGGGTCCAGAGCCATGGTGGAGGAGAGGAGAAGGAAGATGCTTGATCAGCATTGTCTTCCGGATCGTCCTCATCAAGGCATAACGGGCTGCTCAGCGTGCCCAGCTTCTTCAACTTCTCGCTGGCTGCAGAATCAAAATGGGAACGGGTCCTCTTTGCCGGTCCGGAGCTCTGACTCGCACTCGTCGCCTCGCTACCGGTTTTCTCTCCTCCTCTGATGCGGGTCATAAGAAAAGAAATTTCGTACCTCTTCTTCACATAAACATCATTGTCGTCTTGTACTCGAGCCTCCTTATCTGTGACGCTATCCAACTTCTCGGTGCCTACATTGTCACTCGAATCTTCCCTTCGACTCGTATCGTCCTCTTCTTCGCCTGTCTTTTCGCTCCCTATCTTACAATCATCTGCTATCACCGCCGACTCATTCGACTCCTTCTCCGAGTCTTTCTCCTTCTCCTCCTCCTCGGAGTCATCGGAGAAGGAGTCGAATGAGTCGACGGTGATAGCAGATGATTGCAAGACAGGGAGTGAAAGCACAGGCGAAGAAGAGGACGATACGAGTCGAAGGGGAGATTCGAGTAACAATGTAGGCACCGAGAAGTTGGATAGCGTCACAGCCGAGGAGGCTCGAGTACAAGGCGGCAATGATGTTTATGTGAAGAAGAGGTACGAAATTTCTTTTCTTATGACCCGCGTCAGAAGAGGAGAGAAAATCGGTAGCGAGGTGACGAGTGCGAGTCAGAGCTCGAGGTCGGCAAAGAGGACCCGTTCCCATTTCGACTCTGCAGCCAGCGAGAAGTTGAAGAAGCTGGGCACGCTGAGCAGCCCGTTATGCCTTGATGAGGACGATCCGGAAGACAATGCTGATTCAGTTTTGCCTTCCTTGGATGGTATTGATTCTGTAGATCCGTGTATAAAAGAGAAAGAGATTGGGAGTAGAGTAGACCCGGAGGGAAATGAGAGATTGGAAGCTGGGTCAATATCCAAGAAGCGAAAGAGAGTCGAGGATTCTGATTTTGATGGCATAGAGGAAGAGGTTCGCGACATAACGAGAGAGACAGGGAAGGGGGCAGATGAAGTGAGGCCGACGACGTCGAAGAGAAAGGCAGCACGGTCGTTAAAGGAAGGCGAAATGTTCAACATCCTCAAGAATACCATCTGGAACGACAAAGGATACTTTGACAAAGGAGACCACCATGCTGTCAGAAACATCATCTACTACTATATAAGATATAGTGATAGGTTGTCGTATCATCATTGCCGAGGGATGAGGGTCGGAGGACAGTCAACTTTATCTACGGCTACATAGTTTCTGTCTCGCCAGTCGAATGGCTGCAGGGACTATGTCTTGATCACCATGTCGTAGTCCAATACAATCCAGAGATTGACACAGTACTAATTCATATATGTAGTCCAATACAAATAGTCTAATACAAAAACAACCCAATACAAATAGTCCAATACAAATAAGTACTAATAGCTAATGAGAACCACGCAACTCACGCAAACGCTCAGTGATACGATCACGCAACCACCTCGAAAAAGCGAGATCTTTGGCGTGAGGAGAGATGTAGTCCCTTGCAAGTGCTGCATGAATAGAACTCCCGATCTCACTAGCTACCGGTGCTGGATGAATAGAACTCCCGGTCTCACTAGCAACCGGTGCCACTTCCTCCTTAACTGTAGGAGGAGCCACCTCAGCATTCACTGTTTCCCTCAAACGACGTGCCGCTCCTCGGGTCATGGGTGCCATCTGGTAAGATCGATATTCATAAATAATATAATTGTAATATAAGCAAGCTAACTAAAAGAACCATCATGTAATTTGAGTACATTTTCGAAAGCAGATAAAGTACAAAAAATTCAATTTTTTTGCCAAGTGTGAGAACGGATGGCTCAGAACACAACCCAAGATTCATTCTAGCATACATTAGTGTGAATCATCTATGTTCTGTACATATGGTGTAGTATATGTTATTATCGTATCTAGTATCTGAAGAATGTAACAGAATCAAGATGAACTCACATAATGTAATACTAAGACATCATTTACTACTATATAAGATATAGTGATAGGTTGTCGTATCATCATTACCGAAGGATGAGGGTCGGAGGACAGTCAACTTTATCTACGGCTACATAGTTTCTGTCTCGCCAGTCGAATGGCTGCAGGAACTATGTCCTGATCACGATGGCGTACCGTAGATTAATGCAAAGTCCTTATAGCAAATGTCGTACATAGATTTCTACCTCGCCAGTCGAATGGCTGTAGGGACAGTGTCTGACTTGGTGTATCTCACCATTTTTCTAAAATGCCTGACATTCTACCTCTCCAGTCGAATGGCTGTAGGTGTATTTCTACCTAGGTATCCAGTCTCTCATACAGGACCTACCTATCTCCCTTTAACATTAAATTATACAAATCAAAATAGTCTTAAATACTGGTACCAACTGCCTGAACATGACAGTCCCTAATTTGTACTGGATTTATCCTACCTCTGAGTTTCACACATATTAAAAAGGAAGGCATTTACTGTTAACAAGATAACCTGTCATGAATTGAACAGCAGGCAAACTTAGATTTAGAATTTAAAATATGGTATTCAGGTCAACTTAATTCAGTCAAAGGGTATTAAACAAAAAGTCTAATTAAGACTTTCAACTAAGCAGGCAGCCTGGACTGCTGTTCAGACCTTGGCAGGCAAAATCCCATACCATCTGATGACAAACCTATACACGCCCTTGCCCAAACCATTTGTTTCAGTAGGTAAAACATTCCAGGTTACTCAAGTAACATGTCACGCAACATTTGGTGTCAACAACATTCCTTGTTAATTATAACATGCATACTATCATATCCCAACTCTGCCAAAACCTGACCAACATACCCTACACTAATCATTCCATATTTCAGTAATGTCAGTGAGCTAAATCATACTCAACTGTCGAGAATACTTAGGAGAAAACTCATTCACAGGATTAGTATCCATCCTTCGTGACATAGCTAAAATTTTATAGGGCTCGATAATAATTATTAGTCAATTTATTCATCATTTCAAAACCCTAAAAATGCCCAAAAAACTTTCAGTATCAGTAAATAGGGCTCGAACCCTAAATTAGAATTCGAATCCAAGCAAAACATTAAATTGACAGTTGATATGCCCAAAAAACTTCCGGTATCAGTATATAGGTGTCACACTGTGAGTCTCGTGTCCACACAGTGGGACACGACGTGTCCAAACCAACAAAATAGGTGTCACACGAACTAAAAGCGAGTCCACGCTCTCGTGTCCCCCGCAGCGAGTCCACTGTGAGTCTCGTGTCCCCCGCAGCGAGTCCACGCTCTCGTAGACACGAACTAGAAGCGAGAGAGAGAGCTAGAAGTCGAGAAGAAACTGGGAAGCAGGGACAGGGGAGAGTTACCTGAGGAGGAGCTACCTGAGAAAGGAGGAGGAGGAGAAGGAGGAGGCCGGAGGAGGAAGATCGTCGGAGGAGCGCCGCGGAGGAAGAGGACGGAGGAGGGAAATCGCCGGAGGAGCATCGCGGAGGAGGAGCGCACGAAAAATTGGGGGGAAATTTGTGAATGATCGAAAAGGAAACCCTCGCCGCCTATATGAAACATTTAGCGACGTCCTTCTCGGTCGTCGCTAAAGGTCGCTGATATTTAATAAACGACGACGCTGCTTAAAATGCGTTACTACACGTCGCTATATCAGCGACGTGTACCGACGAACTTGCGACGCAGATTCATATTTAACAAATTATAGCCGCTAGACGTCGCTATTAGTCGCTGTTGGCGACAAACAGCGACGTCATAGATAAACGTCGCTAAACCCCCAAAAATTAGCGACGTTCTTTCTTGGAGTCGCTAAATACGTCGCTGATATGACTTATTTTGGTAGTGTATCTCACTCTTCAACTTAGAGACGTTAATCACGTGCTTCTTGAAGAGGAACCTACCGTTCTAGATACTGGGTCTGCTGTTGCAATCACTACGGCTACTAAACTTCAGGCCAAGTGGAGAAGGAAAAATAGCATTTGTAGGCTGCTTATCCTGAATGCTATGAAGGATTCTCTAGCAGAATCTTACAGTAAAAAACTAATTGCCAGAGATATATGGGAGTCTTTGGAGAAACTGTACGAAGAAGACAAGAACAGGAGCAAGATATTTCTGGTTGAAAAATATCACAAATGGCTCTTTGAGGACGAGAAGTCCATGTTGCCGCAGGTAAAGAAATTTCTGAAACTGCGACAAAAGTTGGAAGACGAGGCGATGCCCCTCCCCGACAAGTTTGTTGTTGGAGGGATTGTCTCAAAGCTCCTCGCTGGGTGGAGTAAGTTCTATGCAAATATGCATAGAAAGAAGCTAGAGATCAGTCTTGAAGATCTCTTGCAGGAAATCTTTGTTGAGGACCACATGCGGGCTCAACTGAAGGTGGACGCACTGTCCAAGCAATTGGCTAACGCCAATCTGGTTCATACCAAGGAACCAAGGGGAAAGCAGGCGGCTTCCCACAGCAAGAAGAAGGACCCTAATAATCTGAACGTGAAGGGGACTTCCTTCAAGCGAAAGAAGGCAAAGTCTCAGATACCTTATTTCAAGTGTGGTAAGAAGGGCCACTTCAAAAGTGAATACAAAGCAAAGACCAAGCAATCAGAGCAAGGAGAGCCTAGTAAGGTATCTATGATCACTGACGTTGTTGCTATGATTGAGCAGGTTGATGCAATAAGGACTGACTCTGACTGGTGGATAGACACTGGAGCCTCCTGCCATGTCCGCTCCAGTAAGGAGTGGTTCACCACCTACACACCTACTTCTGAAGTGGTTATGATGGCGAACCAGGCACAAGCTGAAGTGCTCGAGATTGGGACGGTGGTGTTGAAGCTGACTTCGGGGAAGTCTCTGACGCTTCAAGGCGTGAAGCACGTACCTGCTATCACCAAGAACCTGATCTCAAGAGGCCTACTCTGCAATGCAGGCCTCAGGATGGACATCAATGCTGGCCAGATGGTGATGTCTATCAAGGAAACATATTTCGGAAAAGCTTTTTATACCGAAGGAATATTCAAAATTCAGCTTGTAAATCAGTCCAATGTGATTAATAAAATCACTCCTTCTGCTTATACTCTTGAGTTATGGCATAATAGGCTAGGACATGTTCATTGTAAACGAATAAACAGAATATCTAGTCTAGGACTTATCTCCAAGTGTAGGGGTAAGGTAGAGAAATGTGAAGTTTGTGCTCAAACAAAGATCACAAGGAAACCCTTTCCTCGGGTTAATCGAAGTACAGATCTTCTGGAGTTGGTACACTCCGATATCTGTAACTTCAAAAGTTCTCTACAAAGGTCGGGATGAAGTATTTCATAACCTTCATCGATGACTTCTCAAAGTATGTGTTCGTCTACTTGCTGAAGGCTAAAGACGAAGCATTCGAGAAGTTTAAGGAGTTCAGAGCCGAAGCTGAGCGGCAGACTGGACAACAACTCAAAAGAATAAGAAGTGATCGAGGTGGGGAGTACAGGTCTCATGAATTCGCATCGTTCTGCAAAGAACATGGAATTATCAATGAGACTACGGCTCCGTACTCTCCTCAATCAAACAAAGTAGCAGAGAGGAAGAACAGAACGTTAACAAAAATGATTAACTTAATGTTGTTGACTGCTGGTCTTCCTAAGTACTACTGGGGAGAAGCTGCATTGACGGCCACTTTTATTCTAAATAGAGTGCCTCATGCAACTTCAGACGTTACTCCTCATGAACTCTGGTTCAAGGTCAGACCTAACTTGAATGTCATTCGAGTGTGGGGGTGTCTGGCATATGTCAAGCTTCCAGATCTGAAGATTCAGAAGCTTGGAACAAGGACTACTAAGACGATCTTCTTGGGGTATGCCGAGAAGAGTGATGCTCAGAGATTTCTTGATATTGAGTCAAATTATATCATTAAATCTCGTGACGCAGAATATTTTGAAGACAAATTTACAAGGCACAAGAATGTTGTTCTTGCGGATGTACCAGAGAACAATGAGGGTGCGCAGGAAACTGAAGTCTTCAATGAAGATGTGGTCCAAGAAGATATTGTTGTTGAAACAACGGTTGAACCAGAACAAGCTGAGCTGTCAGCTAAGCGTATGAGGAGGCTGAAGGACTTCGGAAGTGACTTTGTCACCTATCATGTGGAAGCAGATTCGCTTACCTATGATGAGGTGATGAAGACCAGAGACGCAGTTTTCTGGAGGGAGGCGATTGACAATGAAATTGAATCCATCACCTTCAATAACACTTGGGTGTTGGTTGATCTTCCTGAAGGAGCAAAACCCATCGGATGCAAATGAATCTTCAAGAATAAGATGAAAGCAGAAGGAACTATTGACAAGTTCAAGGCTAGGCTAGTAGCCAAGGGGTTTTCTCAGAAGCAGGAAATCGACTACTTTGACACGTATGCTCTAGTAGCCCGGATGACTACCATCAGAATGTTGATTGTTCTCGCAGCAATACATAAGATGGTGATACATCAAATGGATGTGAAAACGACTTTTCTAAATGGCGAGCTGACCGAAGAGATTTATATGCAACAACCAGAGGGATTTATCGTCAAGGGTCTTGAAGACAAAGTCTACAAGTTGATAAAATCTTTGTACGGTCTTAAACAGGCTCCCAAGATGTGACATAAGAAATTTGACAAGGTTATAAGGTCAAATGGCTACATGGTCAGCAAGACGGACAAGTGTATTTAGACGAAGTTCGCTGATGGAAGAGGTGTGATCGTTTGTCTGTATGTGGACGACATGCTTATCCTAGGTACGGATATGAGCTTTGTCACGGAGACAAAGAGGTTCATCTCGAGCAAGTTCAGTATGAAGAACTTGGAGGAAGCTGATGTGATCTTAGGGATCAAGATCATCCGGACAGACACTGGACTAGCGCTGTCACAGTCTCATTATATTGAGAAAATAATCACTCGTTATGGGTATCAGGATCTTCCTGGGATCGATACGCCGTATAGGTGTGATATGAAGCTGAAGCCTAATTCAGGGGAAAGTGTCAGACAGCTGGAGTATGCAAGCGTAATCGGAAGTTTGATGTATGCTACTACTGCCACAAGGCCTGACATAGCTTTTGTCGTAGGAATGCTGAGTCGTTTCACGAGTAACCCAGGTGCTGAACACTGGAAAGCTGTGAAACGGGTGATGGAATATCTCAAGAAGACTCAGACATATGCACTATACTACAGCGGAGATCCGCCGGTAGTGGAAGGCTTCAGTGATGCCAGCTGGTGCTCAGAGGTGGAGAGCAAGAGGTCCACAGGTGGATTCATTTTTATAATGGGTGGAGCTGCTATATCATAGAAGTTGAAGAAGCAGACTATGCTCTTGCGGTCATCCATGGAATCAGAGTTCTTTGCACTTGATACCGCAGCCGATGAAGCAGAATGGCTTCGGGAGCTCATGTATGATCTTCCAGTGGTTGGGGCACAAATACCGGCGATATCGCTATACTGCGACAACCAGACGACTGCGACGGTGGCATTAAATGACCTCTTCAACGGGAAGAAGAGGACTGTGCGGTTGAAGCACAGGACAGTACACGATCTTATCAAGAGAGGTGTTATTGCAGTGATTGATGTTCGGAGTCAGGAGAACCTGGCGGATCCGTTCACCAAGGGCCTCAAGCGCCAGCTGGTCGATGACACAGCTTGTAAAATGGGCTTGAAGGTATTCTGATATTGTATTATTGTATTCCTACCATAAAGTTTTATGCTAATAGTTCAAAGAGAAATCTACTAGGCATCTAGCTTTTGGTTCAAGGGAGGACCACTAATCGGAAGAATATCAGAAACGGTGGGTACATGTTCTATTGGGCATGGAGAGGTTACGGACCTATAACCACAGTTGTCTATTGTTGTTTTCTGCGGAAAACGGATCCTGTGGGAAGGTTGGCTTAAATACCTTAATGAGTTCTCAGGCATTGTGAATGCCTGGTGTGCTTTAAAGAAAGCACGGTAGAGCAGCACTACAAGGAGTGAAACTCCATGCTACAGTGGGATGACTCCACAATGAGGTTCCTATATGTGGGGTGCTTCCCAGGAATAGGATAAAGCTTCGGCTTTACAGGCCAAGTCACAGCGGCGTAGCACCGCAAATAGGCAGTTAGCCTAATGATGTATGTTAAAATAAAGAGGGGTATAGTCAGCACTACAAAGAGGAGGAGTTCCTCATGTTACAGTGGCACGACACCATGATTAGGTACCCGATTAGGAATAAAGCCTCGGCCTTGCAAGCCATGTCGTTGCGGCGTAACACCGCAAGCGAGCCTAAGGCTTCATGCTGGGTAGTTTGGTACTACAAAGAGGCGGTTGCCTCATGCTACAGTAGTATGACACTACGATGAGGTTTTCGGTACGTGGTAAGGCCTCGGCTTTAAGCCATGTCATAGCGGCGTAGCACCGCAAGGGAAGCACAAAGCGCTTTATGCCATGTCTCTTTATAATGAACTCACCTATAGTGTATGGACAAAGAGATATCAGGCCGTCTCTTGAGGGTAAACTTGTAGATGCCCAAAATTATACACTGAAACTAGGCTGGCACAGGGCCTTTAATGTATAGCCAGAAGCACATGTAACTACATTATGTGAGTGGAAAGAATTTCAGCTATGATGCAGAATTCAAGGCTTAGTCCATTCTTGTATTATAGTCTGATGTTTGAACCACGCGGGAAGATTCAAGTCGTCAGCGACATCTCTCCTAATGCATAATGGACAGTTAGTGTAGGGAACACTTATACTCATATATAGAGATATATGGGGGATTGTTGGGTTTTGGTCTTTTTCAAAGTGAATTTTAGTCCCACATCGGCTAGACCAAATGACTTGTATCTCTATATATTAGCTTTGCTAGTTTAGAGATGCACATGTGGTGTGGAGGTGCACATGGATGTGCCATGTGGGCTTATTTTTCTAATAGGAAAAGGCTAAATAAAAAATTGAAAGCATTCATGCTTTTGCTCTTGGGAAATTTATTTCCACGGGAGCTAAGCCCCGTAGGGGCTTAGCGACTCGGACTCGGACTCGGGCTTATGAGGCGTAATTTGGTATTTTGTTGGCGCACTTTGCACTTAGCACGTCAGCATCGTCGCTAGGCGCATAGTGCGCTTTAGTTGCGCTCGTTGCGCGAGCCACTTGCGCAGCCACGTTGTGCAAGCCCAGTTGTGCAAGCCCAGTTGTGCTGCCCAGGTGCGCGTCCAGGTTGCGCCCAGGTTGCGCTTGGTTGCGCGGGTGCGCTGGGTTGCGCGGGTTGCTCGGGTTACGCGGGTGCGCTGGTTGTGCTGCGTGCGCAATTCGTGTAGTGCACGCTCTGTCGCGCGGAGTACAAGGAGCGCAGGATGCGCGCAGTTGGCGCAACTTACAGCAGAACATACGTTTGCACGTTCTAGGCAGTTGCTACATGTTTGGGGTAGTTTTTATCATGACCCTAACTTTGTGGCAACCGAACAGTTGCTGCAGGGCCTATATATGGCATCCTCTCTCTCACAAGGCTACATAGATACAAGTAATAGAAGCCACCACAGAAAGTTTATGAAGTGTTTTTTAACACAAGTAAACAGAGAATTCAGAAGTGTTCTTTAACACAATTCTGATCAGAATTTGCTTGCGAATTCCAGTAGCCTTCGAGAGAGAGGAAAGGTGTCGCACCAGCGTTGCTTTTGCACGGGAGTTCGTATCCATCCGAGGAGTCAGAAGAGCAGGAGTGTTCCAAATTCTCCGACAAACTTGCTGGTTCCTGGAAGCTGTTTGTGTAGGGCGAATAAAGCTTTGAGCAACGGTGATTATTCATCCCAGCAGGAGTTCTTCCATCTTTTGTCAGTCACCTTCTTCATTCCTGCCAGTAATTCTGATTGTATCTTATTTTTAGAAGTACTACGATCGATTGCTGTGGATTACGAAATCTTTTTAGATTCTCCTAATACTAAAACGAGATCTTTTTAGATCTTCGTTATACTCGCACAACCTTTCTAGAAGTGTTGCATTGGAACATTATTTTTACAATTGTTTCATCTTCTCTGTTTTCCATCAAAAAATTGTGCCCCGACAATAACAATATGCACGTGTGCGGATACTATTAGTGTATTCATAGAGCGTATAGAATGTTATATTTGTTACGTACTCAGATTGTTATATTTCAGAGACATGCAACAATATTATATATATTTTTAAAAAGGAATTTTTTGACTTTCATCCCACTTATTAATATAAATTTGTACTTACATTCCACTTTTTAATTTTTTAGACTTACATCTCACTTTTCGTCACTAAAAGTATTTTTCGTGACAAAAAAAATATTTTTCGTGACAAAATGAATGTTTTTCGTGACAAAAAGTGAGATGTAAGTCCAATAAAATTAAAAAATTGAGATGTAAGTACAAATTTATATTAACAAGTGGGATAAAAGTCAAAAAAAGTCATCCACAAAAGAAACAAAAAAATAATAAAATCTGATTGCGCACTAACTATTGTAAGCATTAAAATAAAACTAGTACAAACCTAGTCAGGTTCATACTAGGGGCCTTAACCAATTTTTCCAAATATAAACTGCATAAGAACACTAATTATATAAATTCTATAAGAAACAAGAAAATTTCATTGCAATGACATCTATATTAAATTAAAGGTTATTGTCTAAAATGTCTAGTTAATTAAACATAACTATTGTAAAAAAAATAAAATGTTAAGTATTTTTATAACTTGTCCTAAAAAATATTTTATATTCCTCTATCTTTTCATGTTCTATATGTTATAAATTTATTGTACCCTGTCGATTCATGAGATGAAGAACATAAATTAAATTGCGGAAGCGTACCTGAATCCATTGCTAGACTTGATGGATCTTGAAGCGAACGTCTCTTTATTGGGTTTGATCTTCCAACTTGCTACGACCCTTAATGACAAAGAGGAATCCGACCTTTGTCCCTCTCTTTTTGTTGATGGGGATGCAGAAGAGAAGAAGAGAAAACCTCTCTTTTGGTTGCCGTATAAGTTGGGGACCATAACCCTAATGAATACACACACACACACACACACACACACACACACACACACACACACACACACACACACACACGCACACATATATATATATGTGTGTGTGTGTGTGTGTGTGTGTGTGTGTGTGTGTGTGTGTGTGTGTGTGTGTGTGTGTGTGTTTTGATATTTCCAATTTGGCCCCTCATCAAATTAGAATTATCTCCGGTATCTACAATTTAATTCCATAAAAATTATACCTTTAAGCCAATTTCCAAATAGATCACTTTAATTTGGATTAATTATTTAGATAGCCCAAACACAATTAATTTTACATGTGTGGCCCTTAATTATTGAATAATTCCAATAATCTCCCACTGGGCCACATATGTAACCTTATAATTGTGTTAACCTTAGTGAGCTCATAAATTGCTATCTTAATCCTTAGGGTATATCCGGACAATCTCGTCCATTAACCATATCAACATAGGATCAAAGCGGCCTTCGTTATATATAGCGTAACTAAACCATCAATGGTCACATATACCAATATAGCTAAACGACATAGATCAATCATGGATGCGTAGCATGAAAATTACACGCAATGTGATCAATACATGTCTATTTCCAACTTATCCTCCTTAACTTTAGTGAGATCAATACTTTAACACAATGAAAACAGAATGAACTGAATTTTCATATATCCGATCAGATAAATATCCAAAATACTTTAATACATAAATGTGTCCAAAACCAAATAGCACCCAAATACATAAAATATAAACTCTCACTATATTGTCATATTCTTAATTAACACCCATATGAACAGTATGCTCATGAAAGACCTTGGATGATAATACTTTTGTGAGCGGATCCGCTAACATAGAGTTTGTCCTAATGTGCAATATGGACATTTTATCCATTTTGAATTCTTTCCTTCACAACTAGAAATTTTATGTCAACATCCTTTGACTTATACAAGTTCTTGTTGTTATTAGAATACAGTAATGCTGATTTATTGTCACACCATAATTTTATGTGGTCTTTCAACACCGTACTATAGGCGCAGCCTTGTGACAAAATTTTGCAACCATATTCCCTGAATAAATGCCTAATAACATGTTATAAACCTTGTTGCCATGGTAGAAGAGATTATGAGTGCATGTTTGATACTAATCTAAAATATATCTCCACCAATCAACATAACCTGATGTGGATCTTCTGCTGTGTTGGCATCCAGCAAAAAATCGGAGTCGAAATACCTTATAATTTCTAGAATTATCCGATCTCCTACAAAGAGCATATAATTTCTTGTTCTCTATTAATTACTTAAGTAGTTTGGCTGCTACCCAATGATCCATCCATATTTGCTTAAATATCTTTCTAACATCCTAATATGTACGTAATATCTTGATGCGTACATACTTGAGCATACATTAGACTCCCTACAACTGATCATGAAAGAAAAATCTATATTTTCTTAATTTTAAGGCTAATCTTAGGGCACTTGACTGAGACTGAACTTGTCTCCTTTAACGAAAGGGTTGTCACATTGTTTGCATTCCTGCATGCCAAATCTTTTAAGCACTTTATTGATATAAATTTTTTGTGATAATCCAAGAATATCCCGAGAACGATTACGGTATATCTGGATTCCTAATACAAAAGAAACGACACCAAGATATTTCTTCTGAAAGTTATTTGGTAGAAATTTTTAGTGCCGTACAATATACCTATATCATTTTTGGTAAGCAGTATGTCATCAACATATATAACTAAAGAAAATTGTTTACTCCCTCTGAACTTGTGATATACACAATCTTTATTAGTGTTTATCTCAAAAACCAAACGAGACAATCACTGGTAAAACTTTAAGTACCTTCGACAAGAATCCTGCTTGAGTCCATGAATAGATTTTGTCAATATACAAACCATATTCTTTGGGTCTTTCGACACAAAGTTTTCTGTATGCACCATAAATTGTTTCGTCGATGTTACCATTGAGAAACATAATTTTGACATCCATTTAATGTAACTCAAAATCAAAATGTGCAATAAGTGCTGTGATTGTTTTAAAAGAGTCTTTCAAAGATACTGAAGAGAGAGTCTCTTTAAAATCAACCGTTGACTTTTGAGTAAAGTTACTAGCTGCAAGACGTACTTTATACCTCTCCACATTATCCTTTCGAATCTTTCTTGGTTTTAAATGTCCATTTTTAACCAATGAACTTCGTATCTTTTGGTAACGTGACAAGTTCCTAAACTTTATTGTCTTGTATAGACTTATACTACTTATTTATTTCCTCAATCCACTTTTAAGAGTTGGAACTTTCCATGGTCTGACGGAAGATGATTGAATCACCTTCCAATATTCTATAGTTTTTCTTACGTTCCTAGAGAAATATGACAATATTGTCCGAAATTATATTTCTCCTTTCTCTGGTAGACCATCTTAATATTACCGGTTCTTGAGGTTGTTGAGTTTGTTACTTAGGAATAATTACTGCCGCTACGTTGTCATTGTTAAGGTATCTCAACAACGACTTATAGAGGTAATTCGACATTGCCTTATTGAGGCTCCGAATTTACTTCTAGATCATGACAGGTATAGAATCCTGCATATCGTCAAAAGTGATCCTGACTTTATTTCTCCCCCAAACTCAACATCCTCAAAAAATATTATACTTCTCGTCTCAAAAAAATTTCTTAGTGTGGGATCATATAATTATTAACCCCTTGATTTGTCAGCATGGTGTCACCTCCAGTTTTCAAAATTGAGGGCAAATTTGTCATTTTCAATATTCTAATATTTTTGTGAATATTTATTTATTAATATTGTGTTTTGGGGTTTTATTTCATCGGGTTTGAGTTTTGTCTCATTTTGACTTGTGCTAGCGACCCGGATCAGTTTTGGACCCAACTAGACCCGACCAACTTGTCATGACCAAATCCAGATATTTATATTTGACTAATACCATTTGATTTTAGTAGGATTAGGGATTATAATTAGATTTAGAACTTAAAATTAGGAGTTTTCAAGTTACCATTTCGACCCCAACTCAAAACCACTCATTTCTTTGACTTGGAGGACATTTTGGTAAATTGCCAAATGCCCCCAACCCTCTAAATTATGGCCGACCAGCAGCAAGAACCTCCTCCCTTCTTCTTATTTGCAAGAAAACCTCTCTTTTATTCTTTTCTCTCATTCCACAAAATCCCTTTCTTTTCCCTTTGAATTTTAAGCTCCAAAGTAAGTCAAATCTCTTCTAATTCTCTTCCATACTCTAGATCTCTCTCTAATCTTGGTGTTAACCCTTGTTTATCTCTTATTTGTGGTTTTTATCTAGGTAGAACCTAGCATGGAGGGGTTGGAAGCTTAGATTTGGCTTTGACCCAAAAAGAATCAATTTTGGGGCTTTTTCTTAGGATTCCAACTCCCAAGAGGTAAACCCTAACTCTAACTCTTGTAATTGCTCCTAATTAGTGTTATTTATATATTAGAGGATGTCTGAGGTGTAGGATAACCCGTTAGAAGTGGTTTGGAACCCATTGGACGCAATTTGGGACTTTCGGGCTAGGTTTAGTGCCAATTTTGGGGAAAACCCTAAATTGATATGTTTGGGTATTGTCCCTAGCATATTTAGACCTAATTAGGTTAGTTTGGGTGGGATGAGGCTAGGTACGTGTCCATATTTGGATACGTGGGGTCGTTTTGCGAGAAATCATAAAAATAGGCTTTTTCGGGTTTTTCGGGTTCCAACACACGGGTGACTTTTTGCACCGACACTAGAATCGGCAAGTTAGCACTTAGAATAGGTTATAATCATTATTTAGAACTCGTGGGTAGAGTTTGGATCGATTTTGGATAGGTTTGGTGTCTGTATCGTGCAGTATCGCGAATCGGACACTCTAGAGTCGCCAGAATGGCCATTCGGGCCTCGTTTCTCATTTTTGCTCGCGTGCGCAAATTAGATTGATTGTGTGGGGTACGTGTCTAAGCCCTAGAGGGTAGAATTGAGAGGATTTGGGTATTCGGATAGGTTTCAGAATATTTTGTATATATATAAATGTTAGTGTATGTGTGATATATATATGGGTGTGTATTGTGTGTCTAATATATTTGTGTTGGTAAGGTTAGAGATTTTGAAAGAGAGAGGTGATTGAGAGAGTATGTGAGTTTGAGAGTGAGAATTAGAAGGTGATTGAGAGAGTATGTGAGTTTGAGAGTGAGAATTAGAAGGTGATTGAGAGAGTATAGAGTGGTAGAGAGAGTGAGAATTTGAGGAGTGTTTGAGAGTGTTAGAGAGGGGTGTTTGAGAGAGGAAGGAGGGGGGAGAACCTGCTGTGAACACAGCTGCAGTAGCAGCAGTATACACTGCTTGCAGTGTGTTGGAGGATAGGAAGATTAGCCCCCTAGATGGCTGCACTTTGCAGCAGTTGTAGGGGGGCTAAATCAGCCCCAACTTGACACTTAGTAGCCCCATAGGCTGCTGATTTGCAGCAGGTATGGGGGCCTATTTGTAATACATGTGGTTCGTATTACGTATTTCTGGAATACGTGTACGTATTTATTCTTGTATTGCATAATTTCCTTGCTTAATTTCCTCCCTGGGCTTGGTTTATTCTTGGTTTGGGTTGGCTTGGTTCGGTTTGGGATTGCTCTTGGTTCATCATGAACCAAGGGGTGAATCCCCTACCTACCACCACCACTCATATTTATTACCTATTCTTCTTCTCTCTCTTCATTAATCTCTTCTTCTTCTTCCATTTACTCCCTTCACCTACCAGAGAGAGAAGAGAGAGGTCTACACAAGTGCAACTTGCTTCCACAAGAGAGCCCATTTTTATTGTTCCATTAGCTTCTCCTCATGTTTCTAAGACACATTAGAACTTGTCATTTTCCATTTTGAGGCTTTAAATTTTGTAGATCTAGAAATTTGTTATTTTTGGATTTTGGTGGTTTTGATCTATCAAACTTCTTTGTTTTCAAGTTTTGATGGTTCCATGTTGTAGAGAATTTTATTCTACCCAATTTTGACCTTTGAAAAGTTGGATTTGGACTTGTTTTGACCAAGTTATGGACTTTTGAAGCTTTGGATTCAACCTTGGAGTTCCTGCTGATTTGGAGAAGACAGTGAGCAGTGTGCGCGAGCTTTTTAGCTTGTGCCACTGAGCTGCGTGCGCTCTTTAGCGCAGCGCAGTCTGACTCATACGCTACCTTTTGGAAGCGTATGTCTTGCATACGCTGCCTTGATGAGGAGTCATATGGACCTCATACGCTGCCTTTTGGAAGCGTATGACTTGAGCGTAGCCTGACTTGAGCTTAGCCTGACTTGAGCGTAGCCGGACTTGAGCGTAGCCTGACTTGAGCGTAGCCCGACTTGAGCATAGCCTGACTTGAGCGTAGCCCGACTTGAGCGTAGCCTGACTTGAGCGTAGCCGGACTTGAGCGTAGCCTGACTTGAGCGTACCCCGACTTGAGCGTAGCCCGACTTGAGCGTAGCCTGACTTGAGCGTAGCCCGACTTGAGCGTAGCCCGACTTGAGCGTAGCCCGACTTGAGCGTAGCCTGACTTGAGCGTAGCCCGACTTGAGCGTAGCCTGACTTGAGCGTAGCCCGACTTGAGCGTAGCCTGACTTGAGCGTAGCCCGACTTGAGCGTAGCCTGACTTGAGCGCAGTCTGACTCAGGCGCAACCTGATGTTTAGGCGCCACTGGACCTGACCCTATTTACCCTGGATCTTCTATAGCCCTGTATATTGATATTTTATTAGATATTTAACGTCCATTTTATATCCTTACGCCTTTTGTCCTGAACTTGATAATCACGAATTTACTTGATATATTTAGAATTGATAATTGAGCATGACGTGATAGTGACCCGTAGTGGTGCACTCCTGACATAATAACCTGACATGACCTGATAGTGGCCCGTCGTGGTACACTCCTGACAAGTACACTTGGCATGATAACCTGACATGATTATCTCGAATAGCTGTTACGACGGCTACCTGACATGACATGACCGGTATAATTAATCTGGATACCGTGGGCGATTGTGTTTGTATAAATAAGCCAGTCCTGTCTTGCATCATGTCTAGGACAGGGACTCCTGAGTACCACGGTCAGGAGTACCTACTAAAATGGACTAAGGCTAATAATTAGATTAATACATTAGTCATGACGAGATTTTCCAGCTACAGGCAATTCCGTTACCTGGGCACGTCTTGGGATCTGTAGCCTGCCGTCGAGTAGGGCACATTTCCAGCACACTGTCATGTGTTGCACCCTTCAAGCTACCTAAAGTTACATTCGTTTCCTGGACGATGTACCCACCTGAATTCAACTCTAATCTTTTAACCTGGGTAACCTGGATGGTCTGCAGGACTTGTGGCTGTGGAATAATCTTACTGCATCTTGTTAGTAATTAGGCTTGTGACAACCCTAGTTAGTTAAAGTATCAAGCCGTAATTCTTGCTTGGCCGTGAAGTGATTGGACGGAGTCTAACCAGTCTAGTCTTGCCTTGATCCTGTTCCAGATTATTGAATGACCAGAATGCTTGTATTTATTTTACCGATAAATGGTGAGAATTCCAAGTCCTGTTCAGACGAAGGGTTACAACCCCGGTCCTTGTTTGGTTTACGGGTTGTAACCTGGTTATCTGATTAGTTCCATGGTTATCTCGTCGTATATCATCCTGGTGTATTTTCCTTATTTCCAGTTCTTACTTTTATTTATATCTTGTGCTGATTGCTGGTTTTAGTTCTTAAGTGAAGCCTCCTTTGTGGCACTTGCTCTTTCTGGGGTCTGACCCAGCTGGTTTTGTGTGGCCAGATTTTGGAGCAGCTCCAGAGGATCTACCGACCTTCCAGCCAGATGGTGGCCACTAGACGGAACCCTGGCAACGAGTGGATTATTTTGGCTCTCTCACTCTATTGTAAAAATATTCTTTTGAGACGTTTAGCCGACGAGCACCTGTTTAGCTCGATTGCACTTTACTTACTGTCTGCCTACGGGCTGTAACATGATTAACAGATCCTAGGGTTGATTATGTATGACTAAACTCTTGCTAGTCTTGACATTTTGTAACGACTAGCTTCATGATCAACTGAATATGTAATATTTGGGATGCCTTACTATTGTATATTTAATGATCATACATCTTGTGACTTTTACTTACTTGCTTGTGATTGAGACACTAGGCTTGTTCATGACCTTAAGAGACTGTTGGCTTGTAGATAAACCCTCATGTACCTAGACAGCCGTGACCGTACAGCGAGATGGATTCCATTTCATATACGTGGCTGGCTATGTCTGCCCCCGCTCTCCAGTATTCTGGTTCTGGGGCGTGACACTATTTCAGCCCCCATTGTCAGCCTAGATTAGCCACCTTAGTTGGCCTATAGGTGAGCTACTTGGCAGTCCCAAACCAGTCCCAAATCAGTCCCAAAATAGGCCCTATTCAGCCTATAACCTGTCCCAATTCAGCCCTCATTTAGCCCATATATCACCCCTATTGGACGGCCACAAATCAGCCTAGAACAGCCACTAATCAGTCCCTTAGATGGCCTTAGAGTTCAGCCTATATCAGCCTATTTCAGGCCCAAGAAACAGCCCATAGGACAGCCCCTTTGAGCCCCTTAATGCCCTCTATGACCCACTTCAATGCCCACTTATACCCCCTTTATATATCCTCTATTTTGACCCTTAGTTTGAGCCTTAGTGAGTGAGTTTAGTTAGTGGTTTGAGTGAGTCTTGTGAGTGTTTGTTAGTCGAGTGTTAGTGTAGGTTTTAGTAGTGAGGGTAGTGTGTTAGTGTTGTGTGTTAGTAGTGTGGTTGGAGGGTTGTTAGAAGTTAGAGTATCCTATTAGAGTTAGATGTTGAGGGATACTCTAAGATACTAGGAATGTGAATTAGAAGTTAGATAGAGCTTGGTTAGATCGGTTGGTAGAGTGGTATCCCAAGATACCATAGGGTATCTCATGATACCTTAAGGTATGTTGATGGTGACCAACATATGGGATAAGATGGACTTGATGGGCTAGATACCTGGATTTTATGGTTGGTAATGACTAGATAGGTTAGTGTCTAACTACCCTAAGAAGCCTAGGTTGGTCTACCAAGGTATAGATGGGTTACCTTGGTATTGGGGCAAGGTATTGGGAATACCTTGTAAAGGGTAAAGGTAAGGTATTGGGGTAAGTCTAAGTTTGGGGTTTTGATTGTTAAGATGAGGTTAGATATAGGTTGTCTTGGTAGGTAATGTTTAGATAAGGATAGTTTAGTCTAGTTTTGACCCCCGTTGACCAAGAGTTGACTTTTTGACCAAAGTCAACTACGAGTCAACACATTGCCTAGAATTGACCCAGAACCAAACCAGAGTTGACCAGTTGACTGAAAGTCAACTGTTAGTCAACATTTGACTAGGTTGACCCAGGGTTGACTCAGTGTTGACCAGAGTTGACTAGAGTTGACTAGAGTTGACTTTTTGACCAAAAGTCAACTGTAAGTCAACCCTTGACCCAGATTGACCTAGTTTGACTTGGATTGACTTCCTGTGACCTTGTTTGACCTTGGTTGTCCTAGTGTGACCTAGTATGACCTAGATTAGCTTGGTGTGACTTAGTTTGACCTAGTTTTGACTTAGACCTGCATATCATGACATAAATTAGTTTCATTTTCATTATAAAACCCTGTTTGACTTATAATATCTCATCTTTAGGTCTGTGATTACTCTGAGCGTCTGTTCACTTTATCAGCTCAGGACAGCAGGCGAGTACATTCACTGATAGTTTTTATTGTCTTGATATCTGCTATATCCGATTCAGTTGTAGTGTCTTACTTGATTCCTAACACGATGGTTCACGGACTAGTATATGTCGGATCCTTTCATGAGATGTTGTTCCCGATTTACTTGGTATATTGGTACATGACTCGACTTGTTACTTGTACTTGTATAGACATGGACTTGGGAGTGGGTTGATCACCTGTTTTTGAATCCCGTGTCATGACGTGTTATGTCCGGATCCTTTATACTATTCGGGGATGGGGAGTTATTAGTGGTTGTGTGATCAAAATTCTCACATTGTTCTATTATACACATTGTTCATAGCTATACCCTCGCCTCACGATGGGTAAAGCCTTACCCTACATCGTTCATAGCTTTCCATGGTGACCGGCCTTACCGCTCTATTGTACATATTGTTCATAGCCGGTCGGATGGAAAGCTTGATCATGTTTCCCAAGCTGATCATATAACGCTCTAATAATTCAAGGCACATTTTATATTTACTTATCTTATCATATATCCTGTTCTGTTCTACATTCAGTACTTTCTCACCATGCTATGATATTCAGTTACTCACATGTTCTACATGCCTTTATATTGTACCTTGATTGGAGACTAAGTTGTGCTCGGGAGAAGAGTTACAACCCCGGTCCTTGTTTGATTTAAGGGTTGTAACTCAGCTTTCGAACGGTTCCCAAGTCTTCCTATATCTTTGTCTTGTATTTCATTATACTGTCTCTTATAGAATTTGTCAATTCACATGGAACTGTTGTTAGTGTTTGTACTTTCTCATTTTCCTGACAGGATACCGTTGATATATATTACAGATGATTCTGAGGCGGACTGCTCGACCTATTATGGGCTCGAGTCAGATGGAGTAGTCCAGGACCGTGGCCTTATAGTAGAGCCACTAGATTTTGTACTCCCTGAGTAGTGTAGATTAGTTGGGTTGCCTGGACTGCGATCCAGCTAGCATTATCAGACTGTAGCTTCCATGTTATATTTTGAGACCCTGTGATGTTGTATATATTTGGGCTTGTGTTGGATACTGGACTTATTTCCTTTTCATCTATCGTATTTCCTTTCATGCTATCTATCCTAGTTTGCTTTGTGATTGAGACTGTATTGCTATGTCACCTCCATTCGGAGTGTATATACTGTACAGGTACCTTTATATGTTTAGTTGTAGTATTTATAGATGACCTAGATAGCGTTCTACCGCCGATGCTGCGGCGTAGGCTGGACGTAACCACGTACTCGTGCCCCTAATCAGGGTGCGGGTCGTGACACATAGCCAATAAAGTAGCTGCTTACAATTGAACTTTGGTCTGTATTTTCTTTACACATTAATATAGACATTAAAGTCTACAAAGTCAATAAAATCCAAATCTCATCAGACACAAATCGTGCAACTCTATTTCTAGAGATGTGACCTAATCGCTTATGTCATAATAAGACTAAAAACATTTATTATCAATTTTGCATTTAGTACCACATGACTTCACTTGCAAGATTTTATTGTAACATGCAATAGTTTTAAATGAATATAGGTTATCATAAACCTTAAGGAAACTGTTACCAATAATATTTAGATTTAAAGATGGACTAAACTTATTATTTTCAAATGAACAATGATAATCAGATTTGTCTATTAAGAAAACTGAAACTGAATTTTGTCTAAAAGACGGTACTATAAAAGTGTCTATCAAATCCAAATAATAATCGGTTCCTAAATATAACCTAAAATGTCATATTGCTTTCACTTCTACCGATTTGTCGTCACCCACACAGATGTATCTTTCACCATCAATTGGCTTCGGTAGCTCAGACAACCTTGTCTATAAACACTAATGTGGGTAGTAGCACCAGAATCTAACCACCACGTATTTTTAGGTACTAAATCTAAATTAACCTCAGAACAGACCAAATTTAGAAATGTATATTTCTTTATATACCATGCGTGATACTTTGTACATTTCTTCCTTATGTGTCATGTCTTATCACAAAAGAACAACCCTTAGTTTTATATTGTTATTTCTTTTGACCTGGACCCTTAGCAGCTACTGTATTTATTTTCTTTTTTGCCCTTAAAGATTATCCCATTAAACATGAAAATTAAATTCTTTTTGGCAGATATTGTAGCAACATTAACTGTAAAGAGAACAAAAATAAATAGACAAACATGCTTTAATTAATAACCAAAGAGTAAAATATAGTCAAACAAATTCAAATAATGGTGAACCCCATCTCAAGATACCTAGTACATCATTAATATCAAGTCTTTGGACAGTGATATTAACTGCAGGTGGTACTCTTGGTGTAATGATCAAAGGTTGACAATAAGTCATGTCACTACTAAAATAAGGCAAATTAGCGACGTAATGGTACGTCGCTAATAATGGAAAATACGTTGCTAATCGTAATTAGCGACGACTTTAGCGACGAAAAATGAAGGTCACTTTTAAGCAAGTCGCAGATGGCACATGCGTCGCTCTACGTCGCTATTTGCGACGTCAAGGTCGTGTCGCTGAGGCGTCACAAATTTAGCGACGTAGAGCGACGAAAGTGTTACGTCGCAAACTTAGCGACGTCGGGCGACTACGTAGCGACGTCCTGTTCTATTTACGTGATGACGTGGCATGCCTGCCACGTCAGCAATTTGGCGACGTACAGCGACGTAACGCCGCTAATCAGCGACGTATAGCGACGTCCCAATACGTCGCTAAGACGTCGCTATCCGTCGCTATACGTCACAAAATAATAATAAAATATTTAAAAAAATAAAATATGTATTTTTATTATGCTGTGTGTCTGTGTTTACAGTGTGTGTAAAGTGCAGTGTTCGAACCATCGACAGTTTCGCTTACTGTTCTATGTTTTATCTTGGATAAAAAGAGCAACAGTTCAGGGTGCACTTCTCAGAGCTTCATCTTCACGTCCTTCACCTTCTCGGGATCCTTTACGACGTCCCGAGAGAGTGAAAGATGTGAAAATGAAGCTCTCAGAAGTACACCCTGAACAGTTGCTCTTTCTGTCCAAGATAAAACATACAACAGTAATCGAAACTATTGATGGTTCCGAACACTGCATTTCACATACACTGTAAACACAGACACACATCATCATAAAAATACACATTATATTTTTTTTAAATTTGGGTCGCACCTCCTTTGTATATCAGATCACCGCTTATAACCCAGCGTAGGTATATTTGTTATCCCCGTCGCAGATATCACAAAGTAAATATCATAATGAAAATACCAACAAAGTAAATATCACAAAGTAAATATCCAACAAACTACACTTCACAGACACACATCATCACAAACATCCAATAGAGTCAAATAAAAATGGAAGACGATAAAAAGTCTCCCACCAAGTGTATAAACAAATGTGTACTAATAAACAATTTGCCAATAGGGCCAATACATACAACTCATAAAAAAATCAATAAAATCACTGCGGACCCCTGTCGCGCATCTGGGATAGCATGTACTCATACTGCTCCTGTGTGAGCTACACCGTAGGGGCAGTAGGAGGCAGTGCAACGTCTGGAGTCGGCGCCGTCGATGGACCAGGAGGACGTATCTGCTCCAGCTCTTGCAGTCGGTCACCATGCGCAGCAAGGGTACTCACCATCCTCTGAGTACTCTCCTCAAGAGAAGTATGCAGCTGGGTGAGTGAGGTAGCCACGGTCCTCTGCGATCCCTCCAGCTCGACCTGTCTACGCTCTGTGCGCTGCGTAGACTCGGTGAGTGTGTGCAAGCTGGCAGCTGTAGCCTGCTACAGACTCATCAGCTCCTGTATACTGCGCTCGACCGCATCAAATCGTCCGGTGATTATCGAATCGTCGGATCGTCGCTCTGCCCCAGCTGCCTCAGAAATCTGCTGCTGCAACTCGCGACGTAGCTCATGGAGCTGTCTGCATACATCCTGCGCTCGTGATGACGCCTGCAAAGCTGGAGACTGCACACTGACAGAAGGGGCCCGGGACGACTCTGAAGCCAAATAGGCGCCGTAGGATCCCGTAGTGTAGTACGTACCCTTCTGAAGACCGCTAACAGCGGTCATCCAGAGCTCGTCCGGCGATGGAGCTGTAGGTGGCTGGGAGGAAGTACCAGCCCCTCCTTCTGCTGGCACACTAGCAGCAGCAGCCGCTCCTCTTGTAGCCGAACAAACTCGGCCTAGAACAATGTTTGCTAACGTATGAGTGTTTGCTAAAGTCTATATTGATATCTATTTTCCTGTTTTCTAAATTATAGTAAATTAATATAAAGAATAGAACGTACATATGCCTGCGTCGCCCTCTCGTCAATGAACTCCCCAGCCCTCCGATGGGTGACCAGGAAGACGGTCACCATGTTGGGGTCTTCACCCTTTTTTACCTGTTAAAATATATTATCTATTATTAGTATTAAACATTCTATCCAACTATATATAAAATGATGTCCGTCATAGGAAACGTACCAGACGACGAAAATGCTCTGTCATCGGAATGGAGCCACCATACCACTTACCGGCGCTCGACCGCGCTACCTTGGCCTTGTCAGACCGCTCCTGGTACCTGGCCTCGCCGAATCTAGCCTTCATCGCAGTCCACTGCTCTGGCGTGATCCAACTGTGGATCGGCTTTCCGGAGCGATCACGATACTTCTGGTCGTAGATCGCATCACGGATGAGCTTGCCTGCGACGGCAGAAAATTGGCCCTCGATCTTCGCCGCCCGGTGTGGTGGATAGAAATAGGTCCTCTACAAGAAGTAAAATAGAAAAGTTGTATAATATACACAAATGATTATTAAAATTTAAAAATAAACAAATTTGTTACCATGAAGTGGGCGAACCAAAAGGCCTTCCTATCTGCGGGAGCATCTGAGTAGTTAATCCAAGGCCCACCATAGTTCTGCCTCAGAAATACCCCCAGCTGTCTCTGTACTGCAGGAGGCCGATATCTATACAATAATAATTTACATGAATATATATGTACATATAATCATTTGAGAAATATATATTAACTAATTAACTTACTTCGTAGGCCCGTTCGTCCAAATCTCCATACGCGTCTCGCTCGGGAGAGCGCATTGAGGGTCGCTCTCACCTCCTGCCTGGGCAGGATCAGTCTGATCGCCATCCTCCATATGCTCGGCGTCGGCTCCCCCCATGGAGCCGTCGGTAGGAGGAATGCTGGACGCGGGATCAGGAATGCTGGACACAGGATCAGGAATGCTGGATGCGGGATCAGGAACGCTGGACGACGATGGAGGAGTCGCCAACCTGCTTGAACTGCCCTGTCCCGGTAATGGACCGAGAACAGAATGGTACAATGGCGTACTCGGAGATGAGGATAAGGGTACAAAATCTCCATCCCCAGCCCGAGGCAGACGGGACTGTCTAATATAAAATCCTTCGTGTCGTCCAGATGGTCTAGTCATACCTGATAATAACATATGACAATAAAACAAAAATACATATTTATATGATAGACATCACAGATTTTTGAAAATATTATCGTCACAGATAAAAGTGTCACTAAAGTATCACAGATTTATATGTTAAAACTGTCACTAAAGTGTCAAATATGATGATAAAACAAACATACAGATTTAATCCTCTTCTGAAAATTCATCTAGTATGTTTGGCTCATTATCATCATCTTCTTCTTCTTCTTCTTCTTCTTCTTCTTCTTCTTCTTCTTCTTCACTTTCATCTGTATCTTCCTCTTCAGATAATTCTACTTCTTCTACACAATTAGATGTGTAATGAGGAACTTCCGTCGTGTCCACTTCTATAATATTTGTTACAAGAGGTAGTTCATCCTCTTGATAAGCTATATCGTCAACCTCAAAGGTATTTCTAGCTTTGGTCTTGCATACTGCCCACCAGTCTGACCTTGTTGTTCCCCGTTTAGGATAACTTGTGAAGTACACGAGCTGAGCCTAACTTGATAGGAAAAATGGTTCGTAGGCTTGATATTGACGCCGATAGTTTATATCCACAAGACTGTGCTTGTCTACTTTCCAACCTTGACCTTCAATCGGATCGAACCAATCACACCTGAATAACACAATCTTAGCAGGCTCTATTCCATAACTATATGTCAGCTCCACGATCTCCCGTAGCACGCCATAGAAATTATTGCCCGCATCAACATCTTTGTAGTTCGAAGATCTGATACACAAACAGCTATTTTTTGTGGAGTCGAGATCCACAAAGTTGTCTCTGATCGGGCAAGTTGTTGACTTGAACCTAAACCCATTAACACAGTAGCTTGGCCATATTTTTGCAGCATAAATTGGTCCCTTGGCTAGCATTCTAATAGACTCATTCTCAAGTCTTGCGTATGGACGATCGACCTAAATACCACAAAAAAAAATTAAGCTCATTCTCAATCAAGTGCATATACAGAAAGGTAATTACAGAGTTCTCAAGTCTTACATATGCACTCAATTTATTTTCCTTCGGATTGACACATCTTCTCAAATTTGACACATATCCGTCTGAAAATTTTAGGCCCTGGATCAACACATCTTCTCATATTTGACACATATCCGTCTAGATAATACCATATCCTAGTAATATCCTTCCCTTAGGCTAGTAGATAACTCAATACCTTAGGCTAATAGATATTACCATCTACCTTAGACTAGTATCTATCCACCTGCCTTAACATCATACCCATTACCTTAGCTAATACCTTATCCTTAGGCTGTAGGTAATTCTCATTACTTTGCTAATACCTTAGATACCTTAGGATACTAACTCTACCGTTCTAACAATATACCAACACTCCTAAGATACTCTAATATTTACATAGAGATATACCCTATAGGGTATCCTATTACCATAGACTAATCTAGGACACTCTTAAGATACTAGGATATCTAACTATCCTAGGATACCAAATTCTAGCCAAGATACTAACTTAGGGTACTAACTTCTAGCCCATATCCTAATATCCTATTATCTTGATACTAGCATAATCTAACTACCCTAAGATATCTAACTTAGGATGCTAACTTATCTAGGATAAATAGGATACTAACTAACCTATCCAAGACACTAACTAACCTATCTAGGATACTAACTTCTAGTATTCTAAGATATTAACTCACCTATCTAACTCTAGGATACTAACATCCTAAACAAGATATTAAATTAGTGCCTAGGATACTATCTTAAATATCTAACTTAGGATACTAACTTATGTGTAGATACTAACATACTCATCCTAAAACAAAACCACACCCCCCAACATAATAAGAGACACTAGCTTCTAGTCACTATTGCAGCTGCTGCCCTCACTGCTCTTGCTACTGCTGTTAGCAGCTGCTGCTGGCATTGCAGCTACTGCTGCTACTACCCTGCAGCACAAGCTGCTGCTGCTGCTGCCTTTGCAGCCACTTGTTCCCCCCCTCTTGCTAATCTATCATACCCTCTCTAACACACACACAACACTCACTACCACATCTAAATCCCTCTCACCTTTCTCACTCTCAAACACACACACACACACACACACACACACACACACACACACACACACACACACACACACACACACACACACACACACACTGTCACGACCCGCGCCCTAGGGTTAGGGCACGAGAACGTAACAACGCCCAGCCTACGCCGCAGTATCGGCGGTAGAATGCTGTCCTAGGTTTCAATGCATCTAACAGTATAAGACTAAACAGTTTATACTCCCCGAATGGGGGTGACATAGCAGATACAGACTCAATCACATCTAGGGTAGAGCATGATAAGGATAGATAAAAATGAAATCCAAAATAAATACAGGAGATAGAAGTCTAAGTGTCTAAGATACATGAACCCAGAAGTACATCTCAAACTCAAATAAAGATACAGTAATCCCCAAAGTAAATACAACTCCAAACAAATGAAAACTACCTAAACAAACCCTACTGTGTCTCATCTAGGCTAGCAGGCACCTCCAGGCTATCTGTAAAATTTATCAACAGGTCCAGTCAGGACTGGAGCGAGCACAGTACATCTCAACAGTTCATAGCAGGTTAGAAAATATAATCATGCAGTAAAGTAAGATACAGGTACTGAAAGAAATGCTGTATGTAAACAGATAGAGAACTGTAATAGAAATATCTACTATACATAGGGAACTAGCAGTGACTAGTGAGTCAGAGTACAAATGAACATGTAATACTCCCCCGTACCCCCGATCAATACACAAGGATCCAGCCAGGTTATGTTATATGATGCTATGTAGCAGACCCCGAAGGTGATAGACCCCGAAGGTGATACATAGTAGTCCCATAAAAATGGGGATTCTGGGGGTAACCCAACAGTGTAAGTCCCATAAAAATGGGGATTCTGGGGGATACCCAACAGTGTAAGATTCCAGAAAGACTCTACGATCATGAGGGTACATGTCGTAAGTGATCAAAGAACCAAGAAGCATATGATACGCTATGAAAGTGAAACGCACAGAACATAGAGTACCCGATGCTCCCTAAGGATAACATCTCAAAAAAGGATCCATATAGTACCAATCCGTGTGACCGTCGTGACAGTACAAGTAAAGTAATCTACTGCAGGAAATAATTCTAAGCAGGATATGAAATGATCAGAGAATGTACTCGCCTCGATAACCTGAACAGCTGATAAGTATAGGGGGGTCCCACTGAAGCCACAGAGTCCTATTTAAAGCAACACAGGTTACAAGGTGTTCAAGTTGTAATAAATGAATCTCTATAAACAATCTACATTATTCTAGGTTCTTCTAAGTCAAATTAACTCTAGGTCAACTCCGGTCAATAATCTAGTCAAACTAGGTCAAGTATTGACTTACAGTTGACTTTGGGTCAACTGGTCAACTCTGGTCAAACAGGGTAAATCTAATCTAATTATTAAAGTGTACTTCGTTATTTGTACGTCGAAACTTACGGCACGCAAATCGAGATAAGAAGATTATCGGTAAGGTTGATAATCTTATTATAGTGATCCACGTATCCAACTTGTCAATTTCAGCGATGTGAGATCACTGGAATTGACTGATCTCAGTTTCGTTGTACTAATCCCGAAATACGAACATTATATGAATTAATTATTAATTAATTATAAAAAGGTTAAACCTAGAGAAATTATCAGCAAACATTGTCGGACGATGAAATGAATATTGCCAACGTGTCCAGAATGGTCAAATTAGCTAGGGTAGCCTACCCAACGGTCCAATTTGGACACAAGGGCAAAAAGGTAATTTCGGATCAAAACGGTGTCCGTGTCGGAGCCGTTTTGCACCGAAAAACGTGCAAGAAAACAAGTCTATAAAATATAGCAAATTATATGTCCACGCAACCAGAATGTCGATACGAACCCAACGGTATCTTCAGAATTGGATTCCGTTGACCCGATCTCGTTTTGGCCCGTTGACCAGAACTTGGGATTCCGATTTGCACGGAAATGCGTGCCGGAGCCAAAGTTCTCAAAACTCAGCAAACTACCTGTCAACGAGTCCAGAATGGTGATACGAACTCAACGGTATCTCCGGAATTGGATTCCGATGAGCCAATCTCAAAATGACCCGTTGACCCAGAATGTGGGACCCGCTTTGCACCGAAATGCGTGCCCGGGCCCACGTTTTCCAAATCTAACAAATTTTATATGAAAACATGCCAGAACGACGCCACGAATCTAATGGTGGTGTCAGAAATGAAATCTGGAGTCCCGTGTTCAAAAATGGAATTTTACAAGTTGGAAATTACGAATTCGGACGGCCAACTTTGGCGTCGAATTCAACCAATCAAACAAGCTCAAACTGAAATGAAATCTAAAGGGGGCAGGAAGAGGGTTATACCAGCTTCGCACCGGAACTGGTAGCACGCCAAACGGAGCTGCGGTGGAGGAGATACAAGCTGACGAAGTTGGCCCCGCGAAACTGTCCAAATTTAATACAATTTAAACGGTCAACTTGGTGGCCGGTTTTCATGTATCAAACGATAAAATTAACGGACGAAAATTGACATGAGCGAAGGTGGATATACCGAGATTGCGACGGAGCGAAGAAATCGCCGATCCAACGGTCGGATCTCTGGGAAAACGTGCGCGAAGTTGCTGCGACGGAGCGCCAAAATGAACGTGATTTCGCGCGCGTCACGACGGGACGTCGTTCAAAACGCACGAATCGCCTCGACGGCGCGTCCCGGAGGACGGTGGCCGTCAGGGACTGCTCGTCGGAGTTCGCCCAGGGGTGGGGGCCACCCACGACGGGGGGTCGCCGGGCCTCGGCGGCGTGGCCAACCCGCCAGCACGCGCGCACATGCGCCATGCACGCTGCTGTGTGCAAACTGCTGCGCCGCTGCGCTGGCCGGCTCGCGCGGGGCTGCGCTCGGCCTACGGCGAGGTAGGGGGGCCGTCGACCAGCGGCGCATGGCCAGGCTGGTGGCTCGAGGGCTGGATGGCCGCGGGGATGAAGGTGGAAAGGTGGCGGTAATGGAAAAAGGAGATGGAGGAGGAGGAGGAGGATGGTCGAGATGGTGGTGGCGCGTCGGCCAGCCACGGCGAGGGGGCCAAGGGGTGGCCGGAGAGGTGAGATGAGGGTGGTTGGCTGTTTGCCAATGGTGATGGAGGTGGTGAAGATGAAGATGAGGGGAATGTTGGTGTTGGTGAGTGGTGGTGGTGGCCGGCCTAGCTCCGGCCAGGGGTCGTGGGCCAGTGGGAGGTCGGCCTAGGCCAAGGAGGAGGGCTCGGCTAGGGAGAGCTCGGGGTGAGCTGAGAGTGCTGTTGGAGAAAAATGTGTGGGAAAAATAATTAAGAAAGGGGGAGAGAGAGGAATTAATGAGATGAGAGGAAGAGAGAGAAAAGACTTTTGGGAGTTAGGGCCGGCCATCCCATTGGGGATGGGGCTGCTGTGAGAGTGTGGGAAAAGGGAAATGAATGGCTATGATTAATTAAGGGAAAAATCAAGGGCTAGGAATTAAATGGAAAAAAAATGGTTATTCCAAAGGGAGTTTAATTCAACAAAAATTCTATTAAATATAGGAAAAATGGGTAAATGAATATCTGATATTTTTGGGCAACAAAATATTAGAGTGTCATCTTGGAGAAAATCATGGAGCTGGACTGGGCTCGGTGGAGCCGGATTGGGTCAAAATTCCGACATTGTGCGAAAATCGAATTAAAATTAGGAATCGATGATCATGGAGAAATAAGTAGCACATGGGAATTCCAATAAATGGGACACAAGTGACGGACGGATAGTAGGCTCAAACAGGTTTTGGCCGACAGGGGACCCACAAATCAAGTTGGAAAATGAATGTGACGTCGTGGCGTAAAATAAAATCGGGTCACGCGTCGGGAAAGTTGTGCGAATCAAATGGAGCCCAAAATGACATGAATGAGTGGGAAACGAAGGTCATGGGTGACGAGCGTCTCGAGTAGATCATCAATGAGGAGTTGGTTTCAAGGAAATGACTGGTCTGGTGCTCCCAATTTAAATGTCATGGTAACGCGCTAAAAATGATCAAGGAAAAAAAGTGGGAAAATAAATATCAATCAAATGGTCTAAACCGACCCGAAGTTCAGCGAAGCAGAAAGAGCACAAGAGAACAAGTTTGGATGGGACACCATATACCGTCATGAAGGTAATCATGTCCACTCCAAAACCCGTGAAGAAGATTTCCAGAATTGAACATCCCTGATACTCCAAATATCAATGGCACGGGAAAGTACACTTAAGAAAAAAATAACAGAATTAATATTTATCAAAATTAAAATCAATCAGAAAATAAATAAAAATAAAAAAAATCAACCCGAAATTCAGGGTGCTCACATCCTACCCACCTTATAAAAATTTCGTCCTCGAAATTAAAATGTCCATACTCCATCTAGGTCAAACCCCCACAATCAAGTCCCAGAACTTAAACAAAACATACCATAAAAAAAAACAACGTCCAGGGTCATGGCATACGGTGGTAATGAAAGTCTCATCTAGGTATACTAGTCATGCTAACTGAATCGGTCATAGGGTATCAAAACACACAAGCAATCCAGAGTGCTAACTTAGAAAAGATACAGAAATAACAATCATCAAAACTGTAAGACAGCCTACCATCCTATGTGAAAACTGGTACTTATCATGAAAATAAAGAAAGTAACTACCAATTATCTTTAAAAGGTTCAGAAAAAAAATAAAAATCAAAGTTAAGAATGAAAGTCACTTGTATGAAAAATCCAATCACAATATATATTAAAAATATTTATTCTCGATACGATCTAAGTTGATCAAATTGGGAAAATTAAAATTTAGGCAAAGCGGAGGACAGCTCAACAAAGTTTGAGAACGAGCATACAAGGATGGAAATTCAGGTCGTAATCAAATTTAATTCAATTACGTACAATCCAAGATATTAATATGATAAGGAAGATAGTCGAAGTCGATTTGGTCGTGATTGAGGAAACTAGGGTTCAATGGTATTGAAAACATTTTGGGGAAAAACAAGGGAAGATTTCATAAGGAGTCAAGTTAACCATCTCTCTCTAATACCATCAAGTCTGTCATTTGCTAAATCATATTTTTTTTTCCTCACGAGTCCCAATATGAAATCAATCTCTATATAACTATCATCGAAATTTTATAACCTTTAGTCATCTAAACCTTTACCATGATCACCATAGACAATTTTCTACTTCAAAAAAAATATTTTTCCCCGAACATACCCCTCTTATTTAGGAGTCAACACTTATTCGTTTAACCAAATTCCCAAATTCCTTTACCTCGTTTTAATTTAGATCCGAAACCTCTAAATTCAGTTTATAAAATCCTTGTACTTGTTTAAATCAAGTCTCGTATTTACTCAACTCAAATACCACCATGTCATACAAAATTCATTCTTATTTATAAATCAACTTTCATATTTTCTTCAACATTCACCTTCAATTATTTTTCTTTTGAATTCTACAATTTCTCCAATCATCTAAAACAATTCCTATAGCTTAAAATCATTGTTTTCTCTGTCTCTAGTCACCCTCTTACAATATCTGGTTCAACTTCGCATAATCATAGAAAACAATCAAATTCTCATTTCCATCTCTAAATTTCACATAGCCTTGTAATAGTTCCCAAGAATCAATAACCAAGATTTCTAGTTTTCAAAACTAGGTTGACCTCTGATATCCTCATTAGTTTTGAAATACATCCACGAATTACTCATAACCAAATTTTCTGCAATTGTTTCTAAATTGATAACATTTATCACTCAATTCCATTCTAAACCTTTACCACATTTTTATCTCAAAAAATTTTTGACATCCCATTTTGATTCTTACAAAATTATCATATGATAACCAATCACATCATTTCCGTACTAGATGATTTACGTCACTTCCTCAACATTTCTCAGGCAAAATGGTATGAAGGTTCAAGAGTTTTCAAGGTATAGCTGACAGAATTATATACGAGACAGGGAATTGATGTAATCAGGATAGTTGTATAAGACAAGGAATGATGGAAATAAAAATATTGGCAGAAAGAATGATAATAAAATCTGTTTTGCTTATCCGTTTTAAAAGAGGAACCTATTTTGAAATCCAAAGTTAAATTATCAAATTCAGATAAAGTCTAGCAAAATCATCGATTCATTGCATTAAGAAAAAATTTGCAAGAAGTTTCACGAGGGTTTATAAAAACAGCTAAAACTACTACTAAATTAAATAATGAAAAGCAAGTAAAACAAAACAATTAACAATTCTTTTAATAATTTTTTTTTTAAGGACTGAAACAAGGTAGAGGAAACATGTTCGAAAACTTTTAAGGTACAATCTGATAATCATATGCGTCTATCCAAAATCATGGTACTCTAAATCCTCGTCATACCAGTAAGCAAGGCTACGATAATCACAGAGTCCTCGACTTTGGCACATACGTCTAGAATCGTGGTATTTAACATTTTCGCGGTGCCGCTAGCTTGGCTGCGAAAACCTTAAATTCCCACACCCGAGAAATATATCCAAGTCAGACTATATGTCCTCACCATGCTGGCTAATGTGACTATAGAAGACTAGATTCCATAACATAGATGACCTAGCCCATATAATTTTATCTTGCCAAAAATTAAATTAAATCAACAATAAATACTCAAAAATCAATCAAAATTTATTAACGAACATCAAAATTCAAAAGTGAACACAATCCATCAAAATGCAAACTCGAATGCAACAGCTATCATCAAAATTCAAAATTCGAAAATCTTCCATCAAAATAAATACAAACTCAAATTCAACAATATCCATAAAAATCAAATTTAGCAACAAAAGTAAAATAAATTAAATCAAGGGAAAAAGAGAGTTTTCAAATCGAAGTTAAATAAGATTCTCCAGGGTCGTCCCAGGAATCTCTCAAGGGTTCCTAACTGTGATTGAGTACCTTCAAAATATATCATATTCCTAGTGCAGGCTGTAGTGGTACTCTAGTTCGAATACCACTACACTTTAGTCTCGACCTGCATGGGCCACCACTAAAAATGTGTCACGACCCGCGCCCTAGGGTTAGGGCACGAGAACGTAACAACGCCCAGCCTACGCCGCAGTGTCGGCGGTAGAACGCTGTCCTAGGTCTCAATGCATCTAACAGTATAAGACTAAACAGTTTATACTCCCCGAATGGGGGTGACATAGCAGATACAGACTCAATCACATCTAGGGTAGAGCATGATAAGGATAGATAAAACATGAAATCCAAAATAAATACAGGAGATAGAAGTCTAAGTGTCTAAGATACATGAACCCAGAAGTACATCTCAAACTCAAATAAAGATACAGTAATCCCCAAAGTAAATACAACTCCAAACAAATGAAAACTACCTAAACAAACCCTACTGTGTCTCCTCTAGGCTAGCAGGCACCTCCAGGCTATCTGTAAAATTTATCAACAGGTCCAGTCAGGACTGGAGCGAGCACAGTACATCTCAACAGTTCATAGCAGGTTAGAAAATATAATCATGCAGTAAAGTAAGATACAGGTACTGAAAGAAATGCTGTATGTAAACAGATAGAGAACTGCAATAGAAATATCTACTATACATAGGGAACTAGTAGTGACTAGTGAGTCAGAGTACAAATGAACATGTAATACTCCCCCGTACCCCCGATCAATACACAAGGATCCAGCCAGGTTATGTTATATGATGCTATGTAGCAGACCCCGAAGGTGATAGACCCCGAAGGTGATACATAGTAGTCCCATAAAAATGGGGATTCTAGGGGTAACCCAACAGTGTAAGTCCCATAAAAATGGGGATTCTGGAGGATACCCAACAGTGTAAGATTCCAGGAAGACTCTACGATCATGAGGGTACATGTCGTAAGTGATCAAAGAACCAAGAAGCATATGATACGCTATGAAAGTGAAACGCACAGAACATAGAGTACCCGATGCTCTCTAAGGATAACATCTCAAGAAAGGATCCATATAGTACCAATCCGTGTGACCGTCGTGACAGTACAAGTAAAGTAATCTACTGCAGAAAATAATTCTAAGCAGGATATGAAATGATCAGAGAATGTACTCGCCTCGATAACCTGAACAGCTGATAAGTATAGGGGGGTCCCACTGAAGCCACAGAGTCCTATTTAAAGCAACACAGGTTACAAGGTGTTCAAGTTGTAATAAATGAATCTCTATAAACAATCTACATTATTCTAGGTTCTTCTAAGTCAAATTAACTCTAGGTCAACTCCGGTCAATAATCTAGTCAAACTAGGTCAAGTGTTGACTTACAGTTGACTTTGGGTCAACTGGTCAACTCTGGTCAAACAGGATAAATCTAATCTAATTATTAAAGTGTACTTCGTTATTTGTACGTCGAAACTTACGGCACGCAAATCGAGATAAGAAGATTATCGGTAAGGTTGATAATCTTATTATAGTGATCCACGTATCCAACTTGTCAATTTCAGCGATGTGAGATCACTGGAATTGACTGATCTCAGTTTCGTTGTACTAATCCCGAAATACGAACATTATATGAATTAATTATTAATTAATTATAAAAAGGTTAAACCTAGAGAAATTATCAGCAAACATTGTCGGACGATGAAATGAACATCGCCAACGTGTCCAGAATGGTCAAATTAGCTAGGATAGCCTACCCAACGGTCCAATTTGGACACAAGGGCAAAAAGGTAATTTCGGGTCAAAACGGTGTCCGTATCGGAGCCGTTTTGCACCGAAAAACGTGCAAGAAAATAAGTCTATAAAATATAGCAAATTATATGTCCACGCAACCAGAATGTCGATACGAACCCAACGGTATCTTCAGAATTGGATTCCGTTGACCCGATCTCGTTTTGGCCCGTTGACCAGAACTTGGAATTCCGATTTGCACGGAAATGCATGCCGGAGCCAAAGTTCTCAAAACTCAGCAAACTACCTGTCAACGAGTCCAGAATGGTGATACGAACTCAACGGTATCTCCGGAATTGGATTCCGATGAGCCGATCTCAAAATGACCCGTTGACCCAGAATGTGGGATCCGCTTTGCACCGAAATACGTGCCCGGGTCCACGTTCTCCAAATCTAACAAATTTTATATGATAACATGTCAGAACGACGCCACGAATCTAATGGTGGTGTCAGAAATGAAATCTGGAGTCCCGTGTTCAAAAATAGAATTTTACAAGTTGGAAATTACGAATTCGGACGACCAACTTTGGCGTCGAATTCAACCAATCAAACAAGCTCAAACTGAAATGAAATCTAAAGGGGGCAGGAAGAGGGTTATACCAGCTTCGCACCGGAACTGGTAGCACGCCAAACGGAGCTGCGGTGGAGGAGATACAAGCTGACGAAGTTGGTCCCGCGAAACTGTCCAAATTTAATACAATTTAAACGGTCAACTTGGTGGCCGGTTTTCATGTATCAAACGATAAAATTAACGGACGAAAATTGACATGAGCAAAGGTGGATATATCGAGATTGCGACGGAGTGAAGAAATCGCCGATCCAACGGTCGGATCTCCGGGAAAACGTGCACGAAGTTGCTGCGATGGAGCACCAAAATGAACGTGATTTCGCGCGCGTCACGACGGGACGTCGTTCAAAACGCACGAATCGCCTCGACGGCGCGTCCCGGAGGACGGTGGCCGTCAGGGACTGCTCGCCGGAGTTCGCCCAGGGGTAGGGGCCACCCACGACGGGGGGTCGCCGGGCCTCGGCGGCGTGGCCAACCCGCCAGCACGCGCGCACATGCGCCATGCACGCTGCTGTGTGCAAACTGCTGCGCCGCTGCGCTGGCCGGCTCGCGCGGGGCTGCGCTCGGCCTACGGCGAGGTAGGGGGGCCGTCGACCAGCGGCGTACGGCCAGGCTGGTGGCTCGGGGGCTGGATGGCCGCGGGGATGAAGGTGGAAAGGTGGCGGTAATGGAAAAAGGAGATGGAGGAGGAGGAGGAGGATGGTCGAGATGGTGGTGGCGCGTCGGCCCGCCACGGCGAGGGGGCCAGGGGGTGGCCGGAGAGGTGAGATGAGGGTGGTTGGCTGTTTGCCAATGGTGATGGAGGTGGTGAAGATGAAGATGAGGGGAATGTTGGTGCTGGTGAGTGGTGGTGGTGGCCGGCCTAGCTCCGGCCAGGGGTCGTAGGCCAGTGGGAGGTCGGCCTAGGCCAAGGAGGAGGGCTCGGCTAGGGAGAGCTCGGGGTGAGCTGAGTGAGTGCTGTTGGAGAAAAACGTGTGGGAAAAATAATTAAGAAAGGGGGAGAGAGAGGAATTAATGAGATGAGAGGAAGAGAGAGAAAAGACTTTTGGGAGTTAGGGCCGGCCATCCCATTGGGGATGGGGCTGCTGTGAGAGTGTGGGAAAAGGGAAATGAATGGCTATGATTAATTAAGGGAAAAATCAAGGGCTAGGAATTAAATGGAAAAAAAATGGTTATTCCAAAGGGAGTTTAATTCAACAAAAATTCTATTAAATATAGGAAAAATGGGTAAATGAATATCTGATATTTTTGGGCAGCAAAATATTAGAGTGTCATCTTGGAGAAAATCATGGAGCTGGACTGGGCTCGGTGGAGCCGGATTGGGTCAAAATCGGACATTGTGCGAAAATTGAATTAAAATTAGGAATCGATGATCATGGAGAAATAAGTAGCACATGGGGATTCCAATAAATGGGACACAAGTGACGGACGGATAGTAGGCTCAAAGTGGGCCATGTCCATAGTTGGGGCTGACAGGTTTTGGCCGACAGGGGACCCACAAATTAAGTTGGAAAATGAATGTGACGCCGTGGCGTAAAATAAAATCGGGTCACGCGTCGGGAAAGTTGTGCGAATCAAATGGAGCCCAAAATGACATGAATGAGTGGGAAACGAAGGTCATGGGTGACGAGCGTCTCGAGTAGATCATCACTGAGGAGTTGGTTTCAAGGAAATGACTGGTCTGGCGCTCCCAGTTTAAATGTCATGGTAACGTGCTAAAAATGATCAAGGAAAAAAAAGTGGGAAAATAAATATCAATCAAATGGTCTAAACCGACCCGAAGTTCAGCGAAGCAGAAAGAGCACAAGAGAACAAGTTTGGATGGGATACCATATACCGTCATGAAGGTAATCATGTCCACTCCAAAACCCGTGAAGAAGATTTCCAGAATTGAACATCCCTGATACTCCAAATATCAATGGCACGAGAAAGTACACTTAAGAAAAAAATAACAGAATTAATATTTATCAAAATTAAAATCAATCAGAAAATAAATAAAAATAAAAAAAATCAACCCGAAATTCAGGGTGCTCACACACACACACACACACACACACACACACACACACACACACACACACACACACACACACACACACACACACACTCTAACACTTATCTCCATATCCCACTTCACTCACACTCACACTACCATACTACCACACTACCACATCTAACCTCCCCTTCCTCAAACACACACTAAAAAAATACAATCATACACTCACACACTCTCACATCTCATCACAAGCACAAACACACTATTAAAACATCTAATCTCTTTCTCCAAACAAACACACATAACCACAAACAACCAACCACCAATCCAAGCCACAAACACACAAACCAAAGGCCAAATGGATAGCCAATAACTTGCCATGCTTCCCCCTCTCTCACTCTCACACAAGACACAACCGCACACACTATATATTTATAAACTTTTATCTAAAATAGTCCACATACATAAATATATACTGTTTTACTTAACAAAATGCCTAAAATTGGCTTTTGAAAGAAAACGAGAAAAAGTACAAAAGTACAATTAATCTGGGAAGTATTGCTATGAAAGTCTGATCTGAAGGCGATCACTTTGTTCCTTGGACCATACGATGATGTTGAAGAGTACTGCTGGAAGATGAACAACCGGAAGAACTAAGTCACCAGAAAGGTATCGACGCACTTGGGCACTGATGGCGTGGTCGAATGCTTTCCTGCTTTGCTTCACTCTGTTCTGGAAGAAAAGTTAAAGAAGAATGCTCTGGAAAATCAAAGTCTCTGGGCTCTGATCTCTATGTGTTCTCTGTTCTTCTCATATAAAAAATAAGTTTATTTATAGACTTGGCCCTTTGTGCGTAAAAAGTGTAACACCCTGTTTTCTGAAATTAGGAATTTTTGAAAATTTATTATTTTTATTATTTATTAATGGTATTTTAGTCATGGTATGATTTTTGGTGATTATTAGTGTGATTTAAACCATTTCTAAAGTCATGCTAAGTCATGACTTATGACTTGTGATTTTGGTTAGAATAACTTAGTGTAAACCCTAGTTTCTCTAACCTAGAAGTTGCCATGACCATGAGGACTTGACCATAGGCTTAGAATATCATTTTAGTGGTTTTTAGCCTAAAGGGTATTTTGGTAATTTTCTAGGATTTAATTGGAATTAATTGATTTTATGAGTTTTTACTATTCATTGATTTTGGTTAGTGTCATGAGAGCCTTTAACCTAATCTACCCTAATCCATAGGTTAGTCCCTAACCTAGAAATGATAAAGGAATGGTTGGTTGCATAAGTCAAAGTATGGCTTAATATCTAGATATTTCATGTTAGATATTTACATTAGATATTTTATTTAGATATTTTACATAAAGTTATGTAGAATGAATCCTAGCCATAGGATAGCTTTGAAACTTGTTGGAGAGCCCACAACCATTGATCCTAACCCTAAACCAACCCCCATGGCCGGCCAAGCATGTCCCCCCCCTATATGAACACCCCCATCTTCACAAAGAGCCTCATTTTCAATGTATTGAAAACCCATTTTTCCCTCAACTTCACAAAGCCATAACTTCTTCATTCCTTCACCAAATTGAGCCCCGTTTGTTGCGTTGGAACCCCCTACACTTGAGGATGCTAAAGGAGGCTTAGTAGCAAGGTTGCACAAGGATTTGGACACCCCAAAGTGAAGAGGAAACCCCCCCTAGAAGGTTGATTTTCATGATTTTGCACATATAGGTAAAGTGTTCTAAACCCTATCAAAATAGTGATTTCTCTTCATGGTTGCATACATTAGGATACCATGGTCATGTAGGTCAAGTTTGGTAGGATTTTAGGGTTGTTTGGTGTCGTATCGGACACGTATCCTACATATATAAACCCTAATGTTGCCCACAGTTTTGTTCACTGTCACAGTATAAAACACTCACTGTTTTCTAAATCTTTTGAACCAAAAACCTAGCCTAGCTAACCCTAAACCTAACCCTGTGTCACTGTGCACGTTTTGAGCTTGTGTCGTGTCCAAAACTGGACACAAAGCTCTCGGACACAACACTGTCTGGACACTGCACAGTACACAAAATATGTCCTGCTACCTAGACACGTTTTCTCGACACATACACCACTTGGACACTTGCCATTTGGCATGCACGTAGGGGCATTGACTGACAAGTCGTACCCAAAATTTCAGGACACCTCGTGTCCTATCGAGGACACAAGGACAAGTGCACTGGTCGTGCACTGTCGTGCACGCGCACAGTTTCTGTGGAAACCCGACTTGGACACGGCCTTCGTATCACTTGGACACGACACTAGGACACCTCGTGTTTGCACGAGTGTGTAGCCCTACACGTGGGCTACACGTGGGCATGACCACGAGGCCCCACGTGGCTCGTGTCGTGTCCACGAGACACGAGAACCCATGCACGACGCGGTGCAGAACACTGAGTATCAGTCGATTTTCTTCGACTGATACAGAGTTCGTGCCGTGTCCTGAGGACACATGGACACGAGACAGGCTACCTAAACCCTAGACCAACCCTAGGTGAACCTACCCACACGTGCACGAGACTTCTAGACACGTGTGTCGTGTCCTAGAGCTAAGTGCACGCGTGCACGATGCCTGTGCACTGCACTGTGTTAGGTTTTACCCGATTGGGTTTTGGGTGTTTGGACACGCCGTGTCGTGTCGTGGTGGACCCCCACCGACACACACGACACTTATACCTATGGGGCATCAATTACCAACCTAGATATTCGAGCCATAGCTCGGTTTCGAGTATGTATTTTGGTTTACCTAGTATCGAGTTAACAGTCCACTATTTCCTGTTTTAGGATTTTCCAGATTTTGCAAAAATGGATTTCAAACCCGATTTTGATATGATTTATACATTGTATAGGTGTATTTTAGTGTGTATATGTGTAGTATATATGTATGTGTGTGTGTAGGTGGAATTTTAGTGTGTATACATGTATATACATGTGTGTATACATGTATGTGTGTAGTTGGGTGTGTGTGTGTATTTGTGTGTGGGTTGGGGGCTGTGTTTCCAGTTCTCAGAATCTGAGAACAGCCCCCCCCATTTCCTATGTGTCTCACCCCTCTCTTTCACAGTCTCTCACACTCTCTCTCTCATTGTCTCACTCTCTCTCTATGTTTCTATATATATAGAGTATATATATATAGAGTATATATATATAGAGTATATATATATATATGAGTTTATATATATGTGTATACCTATATGATATATATATATATGTATATTTGTGTTAGGTTACTTTAGGTCAATATATATATATATATATATATATATGTATGTGGTTGTATATATATATATGTTATGCATTTTTGGGTATAGGGATAGTGTATATCTATATATGTAGATATATACATATATATATATATATATATGACTTTAGTTATAGGTTATATTTAAAACCTAGACTATGGCCTATGGCCAAGGTTATTGGCCTATGGTTGGGGTTAGCCCTAATGACCCAAAAACCATTGTTGACCCTTGTTGACTGAAAGTTGACCAAAGTCAACTATAGGTCAAGGTTGACCTAGTTCACCTAGAAATGACTAGGAATGACCTAAATCAACTAGTTTGACTAGTTTGACTAAAACCCTAACTAGTTAACTAATGTTGACCTAGCTTTGACTTAGAGTTGACTTTAACCTAGATTAAACTTGTTTGACCTTATTTGACCTAGTATGACTTCCTGTGACTTAGTTTAACTATTAGAGTTGACCAAGAGTTGACTTTTGACCAGTTGACCTAGAATCATGTAGTATGCATTGTATACTTTATTTTTATCATTGTGGATACATTGTGACTTATATTGCTCTGACTAGGAGCCACACACCTCTCCTCAGGCAGTATATCCTCTTCAGACATTCAGTTATCAGGCGAGTACATTCTCTGACCGTTTCATACTTGTTCAGGCTTTACTTCTCGCTCTAGATTACTTTACTTGTTGCTGTCACGTTGGTAACACGGATTGGTACTATATGGATCTTTACATGAGATGTTATCCCCCTCGGGAGCATCGGGTACTTCATGTTATGTGTGTTTCACTATCATCATGTACTCCTATGCTTTCATTATTCATGTGCACTCATGTGATCATGTACTCTCATGTTTACTGAGCTCTCATGTATACTATCATGTGCACCCTTTCATGGGCCCCATGTGATATCATGTACAATAACGTAACCTGTATAGATCCTTGTGTATTGATTGGGGTACGGGGGAGTAGAAGTGGTCATGTGAATAATTCCAAAGTAGTGTAATCATGTGCAAACTCAGTAGTGTAATCATGTGCAAATTCTAGCCATTCACATGCCTATCTTATGCTCTACATCACTAGTCACTTACAGTTCTCTATATACAGTAGATATTTCCTTACAACTATCTCTTTTACAGCGTATATTTCCTTTCAGCAGTTCATGTATCTTACTCTATTGCCTGTATCGTATTTCCTAACCTGCTATGCACTGCGTGAGATGTATTGTGCTCGTTCCCGTCCTGATTGGACCTGTTGAAAATATTACAGAGGATGAGGATGAGGCCTGGTGTCTACCTATTATGGAGCAGGACTAGATGATACTTATGTTGTGGACCCTCAGCAGGATCCACCTGCAGCTGAGGATGTTGTTCCAGTAGTCTAGACCAGTTTAGCCTAGGCAGTCTTTTCTATATTTACTTTTGTCTCACATCTGAGTTGTATTTTGAGATGTTGAGTTATGTATAGACTCTTAGTCTTGTATTATGAGTTGACATTCTGGATGTTATGTATCTTAGACACTTAGTCTTATTTCATCTATGCTATGGTTCTCTTTGAGTTACTATCTATCTTCTGTCTTTCATTCTTCTACCCTAGATGTGATTGAGATTGTGTGTTGTTATATCACCTCTATTCGGAGAGTATATACTGTACAGGTACTTTATATTGTTAGATGATTGACCTAGGACAGCGTTCTACCGCCGACACTGCGGCGTAGGCTGGACGTACCCACTTCTCGTGCCCTTACTCTAGGGTGCGGGTCGTGACACGTTTTTAGTGGTGGCCCATGCAGGTCGAGTTTGTGTAGTGGTATTCGAACTAGAGTATCACTACAGCCTGCGATAGGATTGAGGAATAGGCTTAGAGAGAGTGGATACTCAATCACTGCTAGGATACTTTGAGAGATTCCTGGGATGACCCTTGAGAATCTCATTTGAAATTACGATTTAAACTCCTTTTCCCTTGATTGAATTTGGTTTTGGAGGATTCACTGTAGAACTTTGAATCCTGGTATTAGTTGATGATTTTGAAATTTTTGTAGTTGTTGATTTTAATTTCTTAGTGTTAGATTAATATCTTTTATTTTTTTTGGGGTACTCAATCACAATTATGAGAAAACTCTTATTTATTTCTTGCCATCTAATCCTCTTGCTAATTGCCTTTCATTAAAATGAACTGTCCTCTCTATTTTGCATCTTGCTTAAACTCTTTCTACCAATCTATGTGACTGTATCCCAAACCTGACTTACTCGACTTTTCCTCCAATAAAGACTCATTAAGACCTTCTAACCTTGACCTTGATTGGTCGAACCCTAACTATATTCATCTAGTAGCCTATCTATCCCTAGGACTGTGTTCCTAAATTATTTACTGGATTCCTGATTAATTTTATTTTATTGGTTAATTTGATCTTCTTCAATTTTTGCATCAAATATCACGTCTTGAACTCCCACTTTCTATTCTAGATCATTGAATGTCCTTTACCATGACTTAGATATTCAGAGTATAATACTAGCTGTTACCTCCCAACAAACTTCACATGTAAGACCTAGACTAGCCTACCTTCATGTAGGTATTCCATGTCCCACTAAAACCCGTCTCCTTGTACTCTATTTCCTTGACATGATTTTCTGGTCAAATGGCTAAACTATAACCTCTACCCTGATACTAAATTAATTCTTATTTCAATTAGAGATCCACCTTGGCTCAATTCTTTCGACCTGGCATGTGATGGTGTTCTGCTTGAACCCTCAAATACTTAACCTTATACCTTACCTTGAATGCTTGACCCGATTGGTTAAGAATCTTGGACTATGTATCTTCTTTCATCATTTCCACCCTTATATCTTATGCTATAAATTTATCCTTAAGTTTTATAAGCTTATCCTTTTCGAGCTTGGTCATGACATATTTTATTGGGTGGCCACCCACTAACATATTGTCTAATCAGAACCGGTACATGATGGTCTGATCAACCTATTGTACTTTGGTTCGCTTTTTCATGTATCAATCTACGTGGATGGACACAGTTAAACTTATCCTAGAATCTTATCCACAACAGCCTTGACAATTCTTCTGGGAATTATTTATCGCCTATGAACCTCGTATTCGTATCCAGTTGAATTAAATTTAATCATGACCTGGATCTTCATCATTGGATGCTCGTGCTCATACTTGATTTCATTGATTTCCCACCTTGCCCAAATCCCAGTTTATCTCGAAATTGATCAACTTAGATCGTGTCAAGACTAAAATCTATTTGTGATTGTTGTACCTAAATTTTCAATTTTCTTTTTATGGAATGGTAACTTTAATGATTTCTCACTTGTTAATGACCTATTTTCATATAGGATAGTAGACGACCCTATAGCCTTGATGATTGTTGTTTCCTTATCTTCCCAATTAGGACACTTAGATTGCTTGTACGCATTGATACCATAGGACAGTATTGATCTAGAAATGACTAGTGCACCTAGATAAGACCACAGACTGTTCCATTTAACCTGTTCCCCTGGTACTACTATTACACCACAATTTCTGGCTTAATTTAGACCATAGACCTTTCCCACTCTAAATTATGATCACCATAGGTACATTACCGTGACTTTTAAATTAGGAGCACAAGATTAGTTGTTTTCTCAAAACTGACTTCACATACGTAACCTAGACATGACATACTACACCCATGACCTTAGTGTCCCACTCAGACATACCATTGTGTGCTTCATTTTCTTAGTACGATTTTCCTGACCTGAGGCTCCATCCTGATTTACCCCATGGAGTTACTTTTGGCTCCGATTTGATTTAAGGACACCTTATGACCTAAAACTGCCAGCCAATTTTTGGACATGACCCAGTATAGGTCTACTACCCATATTTTGCTTGTTGACCTTGTATGTTGCCTAGGTAGTGGCTTCGTCCCTGATTGTTGGAGGTTTGACCTAGGAGGAGTACGACCATCTAAATTTCGAGGACGAAATTATTTTAAGGTGGGTAGACTTGTAACACCCTGTTTTCTGAAATTAGGAATTTTTGAAAATTTATTATTTTTATTATTTATTAATGGTATTTTAGTCATGGTATGATTTTTGGTGATTATTAGTGTGATTTAAACCATTTCTAAAGTCATGCTAAGTCATGACTTATGACTTGTGATTTTGGTTAGAATAACTTAGTGTAAACCCTAGTTTCTCTAACCTAGAAGTTGCCATGACCATGAGGACTTGACCATAGGCTTAGAATATCATTTTAGTGGTTTTTAGCCTAAAGGGTATTTTGGTAATTTTCTAGGATTTAATTGGAATTAATTGATTTTATGAGTTTTTACTATTCATTGATTTTGGTTAGTGTCATGAGAGCCTTTAACCTAATCTACCCTAATCCATAGGTTAGTCCCTAACCTAGAAATGATAAAGGAATGGTTGGTTGCATAAGTCAAAGTATGGCTTAATATCTAGATATTTCATGTTAGATATTTACATTAGATATTTTATTTAGATATTTTACATAAAGTTATGTAGAATGAATCCTAGCCATAGGATAGCTTTGAAACTTGTTGGAGAGCCCACAACCATTGATCCTAACCCTAAACCAACCCCCATGGCCGGCCAAGCATGTCCCCCCCCTATATGAACACCCCCATCTTCACAAAGAGCCTCATTTTCAATGTATTGAAAACCCATTTTTCCCTCAACTTCACAAAGCCATAACTTCTTCATTCCTTCACCAAATTGAGCCCCGTTTGTTGCGTTGGAACCCCCTACACTTGAGGATGCTAAAGGAGGCTTAGTAGCAAGGTTGCACAAGGATTTGGACACCCCAAAGTGAAGAGGAAACCCCCCTAGAAGGTTGATTTTCATGATTTTGCACATATAGGTAAAGTGTTCTAAACCCTATCAAAATAGTGATTTCTCTTCATGGTTGCATACATTAGGATACCATGGTCATGTAGGTCAAGTTTGGTAGGATTTTAGGGTTGTTTGGTGTCGTATCGGACACGTATCCTACATATATAAACCCTAATGTTGCCCACAGTTTTGTTCACTGTCACAGTATAAAACACTCACTGTTTTCTAAATCTTTTGAACCAAAAACCTAGCCTAGCTAACCCTAAACCTAACCCTGTGTCACTGTGCACGTTTTGAGCTTGTGTCGTGTCCAAAACTGGACACAAAGCTCTCGGACACAACACTGTCTGGACACTGCACAGTACACAAAATATGTCCTGCTACCTAGACACGTTTTCTCGACACATACACCACTTGGACACTTGCCATTTGGCATGCACGTAGGGGCATTGACTGACAAGTCGTACCCAAAATTTCAGGACACCTCGTGTCCTATCGAGGACACAAGGACAAGTGCACTGGTCGTGCACTGTCGTGCACGCGCACAGTTTCTGTGGAAACCCGACTTGGACACGGCCTTCGTATCACTTGGATACGACACTAGGACACCTCGTGTTTGCACGAGTGTGTAGCCCTACACGTGGGCTACACGTGGGCATGACCACGAGGCCCCACGTGGCTCGTGTCGTGTCCACGAGACACGAGAACCCATGCACGACGCGGTGCAGAACACTGAGTATCAGTCGATTTTCTTCGACTGATACAGAGTTCGTGCCGTGTCCTGAGGACACATGGACACGAGACAGGCTACCTAAACCCTAGACCAACCCTAGGTGAACCTACCCACACGTGCACGAGACTTCTAGACACGTGTGTCGTGTCCTAGAGCTAAGTGCACGCGTGCACGATGCCTGTGCACTGCACTGTGTTAGGTTTTACCCGATTGGGTTTTGGGTGTTTGGACACGCCGTGTCGTGTCGTGGTGGACCCCCACCGACACACACGACACTTATACCTATGGGGCATCAATTACCAACCTAGATATTCGAGCCATAGCTCGGTTTCGAGTATGTATTTTGGTTTACCTAGTATCGAGTTAACAGTCCACTATTTCCTGTTTTAGGATTTTCCAGATTTTGCAAAAATGGATTTCAAACCCGATTTTGATATGATTTATACATTGTATAGGTGTATTTTAGTGTGTATATGTGTAGTATATATGTATGTGTGTGTGTAGGTGGAATTTTAGTGTGTATACATGTATATACATGTGTGTATACATGTATGTGTGTAGTTGGGTGTGTGTGTGTATTTGTGTGTGGGTTGGGGGCTGTGTTTCCAGTTCTCAGAATCTGAGAACAGCCCCCCCCCATTTCCTATGTGTCTCACCCCTCTCTTTCACAGTCTCTCACACTCTCTCTCTCATTGTCTCACTCTCTCTCTATGTTTCTATATATATAGAGTATATATATAGAGTATATATATATATATATGAGTTTATATATATGTGTATACCTATATGATATATATATATATGTATATTTGTGTTAGGTTACTTTAGGTCAATATATATATATATATATATATATATATGTATGTGGTTGTATATATATATGTTATGCATTTTTGGGTATAGGGATAGTGTATATCTATATATGTAGATATATACATATATATATATATATATATATGACTTTAGTTATAGGTTATATTTAAAACCTAGACTATGGCCTATGGCCAAGGTTATTGGCCTATGGTTGGGGTTAGCCCTAATGACCCAAAAACCATTGTTGACCCTTGTTGACTGAAAGTTGACCAAAGTCAACTATAGGTCAAGGTTGACCTAGTTCACCTAGAAATGACTAGGAATGACCTAAATCAACTAGTTTGACTAGTTTGACTAAAACCCTAACTAGTTAACTAATGTTGACCTAGCTTTGACTTAGAGTTGACTTTAACCTAGATTAAACTTGTTTGACCTTATTTGACCTAGTATGACTTCCTGTGACTTAGTTTAACTATTAGAGTTGACCAAGAGTTGACTTTTGACCAGTTGACCTAGAATCATGTAGTATGCATTGTATACTTTATTTTTATCATTGTGGATACATTGTGACTTATATTGCTCTGACTAGGAGCCACACACCTCTCCTCAGGCAGTATATCCTCTTCAGACATTCAGTTATCAGGCGAGTACATTCTCTGACCGTTTCATACTTGTTCAGGCTTTACTTCTCGCTCTAGATTACTTTACTTGTTGCTGTCACGTTGGTAACACGGATTGGTACTATATGGATCTTTACATGAGATGTTATCCCCCTCGGGAGCATCGGGTACTTCATGTTATGTGTGTTTCACTATCATCATGTACTCCTATGCTTTCATTATTCATGTGCACTCATGTGATCATGTACTCTCATGTTTACTGAGCTCTCATGTATACTATCATGTGCACCCTTTCATGGGCCCCATGTGATATCATGTACAATAACGTAACCTGTATAGATCCTTGTGTATTGATTGGGGTACGGGGGAGTAGAAGTGGTCATGTGAATAATTCCAAAGTAGTGTAATCATGTGCAAATTCTAGCCATTCACATGCCTATCTTATGCTCTACATCACTAGTCACTTACAGTTCTCTATATACAGTAGATATTTCATTACAACTATCTCTTTTACAGCGTATATTTCCTTTCAGCAGTTCATGTATCTTACTCTATTGCCTGTATCGTATTTCCTAACCTGCTATGCACTGCGTGAGATGTATTGTGCTCGTTCCCGTCCTGATTGGACCTGTTGAAAATATTACAGAGGATGAGGATGAGGCCTGGTGTCTACCTATTATGGAGCAGGACTAGATGATACTTATGTTGTGGACCCTCAGCAGGATCCACCTGCAGCTGAGGATGTTGTTCCAGTAGTCTAGACCAGTTTAGCCTAGGCAGTCTTTTCTATATTTACTTTTGTCTCACATCTGAGTTGTATTTTGAGATGTTGAGTTATGTATAGACTCTTAGTCTTGTATTATGAGTTGACATTCTGGATGTTATGTATCTTAGACACTTAGTCTTATTTCATCTATGCTATGGTTCTCTTTGAGTTACTATCTATCTTCTGTCTTTCATTCTTCTACCCTAGATGTGATTGAGATTGTGTGTTGTTATATCACCTCCATTCGGAGAGTATATACTGTACAGGTACTTTATATTGTTAGATGATTGACCTAGGACAGCGTTCTACCGCCGACACTGCGGCGTAGGCTGGACGTACCCACTTCTCGTGCCCTTACTCTAGGGTGCGGGTCGTGACAAAAAGCAACAAAATCCTGTCTTTACGCTAGTAACTGTCACCCACGATGGAAGCCACCCTCTACGCACATTGACACGTGTCCCATTATTTCAACAAAAATAGGGAGCACGTACACATGTTCCTCAATAAGTGTGGCATGAAAGCCACGTAGACAAACCACGTTTTAAAGTAGTCAGGAAGGATCGGGCGTAAAAATGACCCAAAATATGCCCCGAGCGTAAAGTGGCAAACTGGCATAAAAACAGCCCAAAATAAACTTTCCAGCGTAAAGCGGCTAAAATAGCCTTGAGCGTAAAACTTAGCCCAAATAGACTTTACGCCCACAATAGCTTTGAGCGTAAAAGCTCGAATAACTATAGTGCGTAAAAAGAAGTAATTTTATTGAGCATAAAATAGCCTCCTCTGCACACCATACGACGAGTATCGGATTTGGTGAAAATCCGATCTTCTCGACTTCTGTGCTGCATGCTATCAGAAAAATCATTCTGTCAAATCAAATCTTCTGCATTAAATGCGGCCTGACAGTCTGTCCCCGGGCGTAAAATTCAATGAATAGCCTTGGCGTAAAGTAGCTCGCGTAAAGTTCAATGCAAATAGCCCTGGCGTAAAGTTCAATAAAATAGCCCTGGCGTAAAATAGCTCACATAGAGAGTTGCTTGCGTAGAGTTCTCAATTTCTTTGACTTAGTCCATAAAGCATTTTTTACGCTCCTACAAGACCCCCTTCAAAGTTTTCAAATATTTTCAAAATTTGAAATACTTTGAACAGAAGCGTAAAATTGGGACATTTCAATAGTCTTGCGTAAAATTCGGGATACGCAACGGTCATCCGCGTAAAAGTTGGGATATCCAACAATCGACGTAAAAATCGAAAATTTGAACCGATTTAAAATTCTCTATAAATAGAGTTCTTTGAAGAGAGAAAAAAACTTTACTTATCTCCCGTATTCTCGATCTCTCTCACTTTTCTCCCTCTTTCAAACTCTTACTTTCAATCCAATGGCTCCCAAGAAGTCGTCCGCCGCTGGCAGCAAGGGCAAGAAGCCCACCGCCGATTCCTCGTCGGTTGACCGCGTACAAAATCTCGTCCGGTCATCAGCAGCGTCTCAGCAAAGCAACCCCGCCGTGGCTCCGGCAATGAGGAGTAAAGCGTGGAACTTCGGTCATGAATTCGTCGGAGAAGAGGAACCAACGAAAACCAAAAATCTACGCCCACGTTGTTCGTACTAGCGTAAAAAATCTTAAATACGCCCACGTTTATCGTGTCAGCGTAAAACTTGAAAATACGCCCACATCTACATGTGTCAGTGTAAAATTTAAAATACGCCCACATCTACATGTGTCAGCGTAAAACTTGAAATACGCCCACATTTATATGTAGCAGCGTAAAATTGAAAATACGCTCACGTCTGTACGTGCCAGCGTAAAATTCAAAATACGCTCACATTTAATGTGTGCTAGCGTAAAATTTGAAATATGCTCACGTCTGTACGTGCCAGCGTAAAATTCAAAATACGCTCACATTTAATGTGTGCTAGCGTAAAATTGAAAATACGCTCACGTCTATACGTGGTAGCGTAAAAATTCAAAAATATGCTCACGTCTGTTTGTACTAGCGTAAAATTTCACCAGTAACAGTCTTTTGCGTAAAAAGAATTTTTTACACTTAAAAAAGTTTTTTATCAACTTAAATAAGCGTAAAATTTGCATAATCAGATTCTTCAATTTTTATGCGTAAAAGTCAGACCAAATCATCTGCGTAAAAAAACTTCAAATTAGATTTTCACTAACTTGATTTTTTTTTTCTTTTGGCAGTAGACTTGCAAATTCACCCTCTTGCAGAAATATTTGGCTCGCCGGCTGGTATGGTGGGTTCACACTATCTGGAGAACTTATCACATGTAAAGTTTCCTCAATTCAACCCTGAATACCCTGAAAGGAGAGCTCAACTGATAGCTGCTCAAGGGGACAGGATGCTGCTGTCCATGATAAATAGAGAAGTGCTGGTGTCACTAGAAGACCAACAATTCTTGAAGCCAGCTTTTCTATTCGGGGATGCGATAGACTTCAAATCGCAAACTCACCCCAAGAAAGAGGCCTGGGTATTTAAGTCTGAAGAAAGGGCGATGTATCTCCATGACATGGACAGGGATTACCCACTATCTGCTTTTGTCCATGCTACTCACCCTCGTCAGATGCTATAGAATTTGACTCCCAGTAGTTACGGCAGGCCGGGCAAGATTATTTTCAAGAGAGAGAGAGATCTAGTGACATGGGCTACCACGTTAGTACTCCCAGTGGTGGTGTCGTCCCGTTCTCTAGTCTATTGCCCGGGTTCACACCAAGTGAAGACTCATCTCTGATCCAGCCAGTACAGACTCCCATGTTTATTAATAAGTTCATAAAAGCTGCTGTGTTATATCCTCAGTCCAACCCTAGGCTGACAGGGTGGCTGACTCTTTATAGTAATAACTGGATTCAAATTAGTGCTTGGATCATGAAGCACTTTAAAACGGACCTGGAAGCTGTCGTCCTATATGAAGCGGTAGCCTCTACAAGTTACGGCATACCACCGAACAGTGACTTATTCCTGGCTTTATTGGAATTGTATATGAGTTCAACAGGAACTTTTGCAACTCTACACGGTGAAATGGGTCTTGCTCTGTATGAGATGCAATTTATCTCGAAGCTGCCAATGGGCGAAGCCCCTTATGAAGAATATGTTCCCTCCAATCGAGAACTAGCAGAAATAAGAGAGAAGAACCCTGAATTGGTGCAGGTCTATGAAGAACTCATGTGCCATTATCTAATTTGCACCAGTTTGTATAAAACTCGGTCACATTTGGCATATGTAACTAAATGGACAACCTATTTATTTTACCATGAAAATAGAGTATCCAAGACTGAGAAGGGTAGGTTCCGAGAAAGCAAGACTCAAACCATCAACCCTTGCTCCATAATTTCTGCAGATGTAATCCAGGAATTGATGGTCTCACAGAAATCTTGAGACCAATATCTATCCACCAAGACCGGAGACATCAAGACCGGAGACATCCCTGCGGGGACTGAGACCTTAAGCTACCTGAGGCATGGTAGTTAGAAGATGTCAAGGAAAGCCTTGCTGGCAGGCTTCATATCCTTATGGCTACGAAGATGGGTCGTGCCGGGGATCAGTACCATAGATAGGATCTACCGAAACGTATTGTGGCCAGCAGTACGTTTGGTGTTCAAAGACAGAATCAACCTACTGTCGGCAATGGTGTGCCGAATAAATGCAGGTCTACGAACTTTTGGTGAAGAGTTGGTTAATAATGCTCCACATCGAGACAATTTTCCAAGAGTGGAGCTACCGTATACCTATCTGATGGGTTGGTTATTACACCACAACTGCAATTTGCTTCCACCAGGCCCTGAAGATGAAGCGGAGATCTTCCTCCAAAAATTCAGCAAAGCCACATGGACTGCCACGACAGTGGCAGACACCCGAGCAGCGTTGAATTACTCTTATGGCTGGAATTTCTTCTGCACAAGGCCACCAGTTTCCGCCGACTGCCTTGGCATGCAATTCGAAGACAGAGGAGAGAGGACAACTTCATTGCCAAAACCTGTCTTCCAATGGCTAACGTACATCAGACCCTCCCATCTGATGTACAGGAACGAAGATAACTGTGCGTTTGAGCCTTATCTACCGAGTAGGTTCGCCCGCCAGTTTGGATATGACCAGCTTCATGTTGGCAATCCTTCCACCAACTTCCATTATTATGGAAAGTTGATTAACGGTGCGAGAGCATGGAGATACTTCAGCACCGCATGTACTGGTGCTAAATTCAAAATATCTACTGCCACCAGTACAACCGAGCTACGTATACTTCACCCGTATGCTCGTTTTTACTCGTCCATTCGCTCTTTCGCACATGGTTATAGTATGCAAGGAAGTCTTCGATGGCCCAAGGAGGGGAACATCGAGGAACCAATCAGAATAACTCCTGACATACCCGACAACACTACTGTTACAGATAAATTTCTGGCAGTAATCCCTACAGGAGCTGGAGAGATAGCAGCGGGACCAATAGTTATTGGAAAAACCCAAAAATGGAAGCAGAGTACAGCTACTACTCTTCCAGTGAAGACTCCCAAAAAGAAAAAGAAGGTCACCGTCAAAATGCCTTCCAAACCAAGAGCTGCTACTCCAGAGGGTGACATTCCTGTCGAAGAACCGCCACATGTCGCGTCTTCTTTAACTCATCCTGGAGAAGGATCCTCAGTCTCCCAATCAGCCACATCAACTGAAGCTGTAGGGATCCTATCTCCAGGGCGCCTTAGCACTTCACTTCATTTAACTTTGCCACAAAAGGCACAAGTTGTTGAAGGCGTCGCCCCAGAGCCTATCCCACTGGATAAACCAGCTCTTCATTTTGATGATGAAGACTGGGATGAGGATTATGACGCATATTTGGCACGTTCCACACCTATTCCAGGTAAATAGAATTTATACAAAATCCATACAAAACTATAATTTTTTGTATATTGACTTGTTTTTTTGTTTAATTTTTTGTAGATGTTATCATTGCGTCAAAGCCTATGGCTCCTCCTCCTTCTCAAGAAGATATTTATGAGAAGAATACAGAATATGAGGAAGAAGACTCTTCTTCTTCAGAAGAAGATGTTCATGAGGAAGTATCACCAGAGCCCGAAATGGAGACCCTGGAAGAACGACCTTCATCTATGGAGGTTCAACAAGAGCCAGGAGTGCAGGTTCAGCTAGAATCATCTCCTCCTGTTGAGGGCGGAGATCAAGAACAACCTGTAGTAAAACCTACTGTAGAGGAAGAAGCATCTACTGCAGAACTGGCATATTTTAACAACGAACCAGTTGTAGAAGGATCTACTACAACTGAAATACCTGAAGTTCCTGCAGAACCAATAGCTGATGAAGGTGACGAAGGTAGAGTCAAATCATCAACTAAAGCAGGTGAAGTAGTAATGGCATCCTCTGCTATTGTTACTGATCCAGTACAAGTTCTTGAAGAGACAAGGCCCGAACCTGAGTCAACTACCACAATTATCACCCCACTCGCACCAATCACCGTCACCGAAACTCCCATAGTTTCAGTTCCAGATACGGCTAGAGCAACAACTGTTGAGGACCCTATTTCTGAGGCTCCTGAGAATCAGTAAGCTTTGGTAGCAGTAACAACAACGGCTACACCTCAGCCTACTACCAAGACAGCATCTGCTCCCAGCCTTCAGAGAAGGGATTTGATAGACATTGCTGCAACACCGAGTTCAAGTATAAAAAAGAATCTCTTAGTTAAAATTTATACAGATACTTTTTACAAGACTCTGGCAGCTTTAATCAAGATGGTCCTAAATAAGGGTCTCAATTATGAGAGCTTGAAGGCGGCGATGGCTCTTACCATCAAAAATGTTGCTATGTTCAATGATGCGGCGAGAGCAGCAGCATTAGAGAAAATTTTGGAGGGACTTGAACAGCCCATCAGAGAGTATCTTAAGCTGTCAAGTGAAACCGTTGAAAGTCTCATCCAAGAAGAGTATGACGCTTTAACTGCTGATTATCTCGCTCGGGAGACGAGATATAATGAAGCCCTCTATGAATATAGCATAAAGGTCGCCAAAGAAAAAGCTTTTTTGGCTGGAATAAAGTCCGAGCTGGATAGCCAGAGAGCAGCCTATGACACCTCGAATATAAGAATTCATCAACAAAATGATAAAATTCGAGAAGTTGAGGCTGAGCTGGCTCGTTTGAAGGCAGAGAGGGAGCAGATGATCATGGCCCGGGACCAGCACCTAACTCAGAGCTCAATTTTGGAAGAACAGGTCTACGGAGCTGAATCTACTATCAGAACCCTTGATGAAGCCAAGGATAAGCTGATAGTCAGCTTTGCTGGACTTTCTCATATCTGTACTCCCGAAGCTCGACGTGCCGAAGCCACCAAGACTGTTTTGAGCTCTTATGACAAACGCCTGGCAGAACTACAAAAATTACTTCAAGATATCTCTGCCCCGCCGTAGGCAAAATAAAAAGGCTTTTTGTAATCTTCTATCTTTTCCATTTTGTAATGTTTACAAAAAGATGAATAAAAGATTTGTTTTGAGGTCCTATCATTTATCTTGGATTTAAACAATAGGTATGAGATAGAAAACACTTATCAGAGGTAATATGGACATAACAAGTTTTCTGAACTCAATAGAATATATCTATCCAGAGGTAATGTGGACATGATAGATAATGAATCTCTTTTTACTATTCAGAGTACACGACATTATCAGAGGTCATATGAACGTGACAGATCATAAAAACTCAAATAAAAATAGATTAATATCTATTCAGAGGCCAAATGGACATAATAGATAGGAAAAGAAGTAGATTTAATATTTATTCAGAGGTCATGAGAACATGATAAATAATAAATTTCTCTTCTTTAATCAACTGATAAGACAGAAGATCATAATTCTCTTCAAAGAAACAAGTAATCAGCTTAACCAAACATTGGCAGCTGGAAAATAAAGAAGAAATTCAAACATAATATTTCTTAAAGAATTTGCTATTAATCGGCATCATGAGCAGATCTCCATTAGGTTTAGACAACCTATAAGCACCATTAGTACCGACTCAATTACATAAGGACCTTTCCATTTTGCTTGGAATTTTCCTTTGCTTTTATGAGTCATCACCATCGGTCTTCGAACGGCTAGAACTAGCTCACCGACTTTAAATACCCTCTCTTTAACTTTACGATTGAAAGTTCGAGATATGCGGGCTTGATATAGCTCAATGTGCTGTTGCGCTTGAAGACGCTTCTCGTCCAATCCTTCAAGTTCTTAGAGTCGTAAGCGATCGTTGTTCTCTGTAGTTAGCTCATTAGCAATGGCTATTCTAAGAGATGGAATCTAGATTTCCAATGGAAGAACTGCTTCACATCCATAGACCAATGAAAATGGTGTAAAACCAGTTGGAGTTCGGACCGTCGTTCGGTAAGCCCATAAATATTCTCCAAGTTTCTCATTCCAATCATGTTTATTAGAAGAGACGAACTTTTTGAGAAGTTTAATGATTGTCTTGTTGAAGGCTTCAGCCAAACCATTAGCAGCTGGATTATAAGTCGTAGAAGCCATATTCTGGATCCGATTCTTATCACAGAATCGATAAAATGCTTGACTGGCAAATTGTGGTCCATTATCATGTATTATCCGTCGAGGGATCCCGAAACGATAAATAACATAATGTTTGATAAAATTAACCACATTAGATGTTTTTACTTTGGCAAGGGGAACTCCTTCCGCCCATTTAGAAAAGTAATCGGTTATAGCCAGTATAAACCGATGTCCCTTAACAGGAGGGTTAATTGGACCAATAATATCCATGTCCCATGCTTCAAAGGGCCAAGAGGCTGCTGTAGGATGTAAGAACTTAGAAGGTTGATGAATAAAATCAGCATAAATCTGACACGCTTTGCACCATCTGGCATAATCCACAGCATCTGCTATCATAGATGGCCAGTAATATCCCATTCTTCGGATGCGATCTTATAATTTCGGACATAGTTGATGAGTGCCACAGACACCATCATGAGCTTCACGAAGTATTTGTTTAGCTTCATTCTCAGAGAGATAATGCAGCAGAAGTCCGTCATAAGAACGACGATATAACATATGTAAAGAAGAATCATAATTGAATCGAAATGATCGTCTCTTGACTGATGCAGCTTCTTTTGGATCTTCAGGTAAAATACCATGAATTGCGTAGTCAATAAATAGACTTCTCCAATCCCTCTGCTGGGAACTTAATTCTGTAGTATAACTCTGTTCTATACGCAGATTATTCTTAACACAGAATAAGTCTCTATCCAACAAAGTAATAGTGTTTTGTCTCCTGATTGGAACAGCTAAATCTGCAGCTAAACTGGCAAGAGCATCAGCTTCCAAATTTTGAGAATGTGGTACGAATTCAATGAAGAATCCTTTGAATGAAAGGACCAATTCGATTACCACTTGATGATATGGGATGAGATCAGGATTTTTGACTTCATATGTCCCTCTAACCTGATTAACAATCAGTTGAGAATCTCCATAAGCTTCTAAGAACTCAATATCCAATTCTTTTGCTACTTGGAGACCAATCAAGAGAGCATTATATTCTGCTACATTGTTAGAGCATGGCTCATTGAGAGAATAAGCACGGTATATAACCATCTTGTCAGGAGAAACCAGGACTATTCCCTACTCCGGAGACAATATTGCCTTTAGATCCGACCCGCGATGCCCCATCAAAATATAATTGCCAAATGTCATCCTTCAAAGTCATGTTGCAATCCACGACTTCATCTGGAATGTCCTCATATAGCTTCGATGTTTCAGGTATAGGATGAGCAGCTAAGAAATCAGCTAATGCTTGACCCTTCACTGACTTTTGAGGTACGTAGACCATATCATAAGGAGTAAGCAACATCGCCCAGGTGGCTAACCTAGAATTAAGGATGTTCGGTTTCCTCATCAACATTCGAATAGGATTTATTCGGGAGATGACATGAATAGTCTGTCCTGACACATAATGCCGTGTCTTTTGAATGGCAAAAACCAAGGCCAAATATTCTTTTTCTACAGGAGTATACCTATGTTCAGCTCCAACCATTATTCGACTGAGATAATAAATTGCCTGTTCGTGACCCAAATAACTTTTCTGTGCAAGGAGAGCACCAAGAGAATGATCTAAGGCTCGAACATATAGCAAAAATGGTCTTCCTACCACTGGAGGTACTAAAACAGGAGGATTTGTAAGGTATTGCTTGATGTCATTGAAGGCTTTCTGACATGCTTCATCCCAAACAAATGATACTCCCTTCTTCAATAGACGAGAGAAAGGTTGACATCTCCCAGATAGGTTAGATATAAACCTCCTGATATAAGCAATGCGGCCTTGGAAGCCACGTAGTTCTTTTAAATTGTGTGGAGGACGCATTTCAAGAATTGCTTTAATTTTATCAGGATCGACATGGATATCCTGAGAAGTAATGACAAATCCCAAAAATTTGCCACTGGACACCCCTAAGAAAGGCTTAGTGGGATTCATCTTCAGTTGATGTTGACGCATCAACTCAAATACTGTCTTCAAGTCTGGAATGTGATCATCTTTTGATCGACTTTTGACAGCAATGTCATCTACATAACATTCAACTATTTTTCGTAGATGCTCTTGAAAAATGTTGCTCATAGCCCGTTGATACGTAGTACCGACATTTTTTAGACCAAATGGCATAACCGTATAGCGGTAAACTCCGAGGGGTGTACGAAAAGCATGCTTTTCATCTCCTGGATGCTTCTTAATTTGATTGTATCCTGAAAATCCGTCCATGAAAGACATGCGTTCAAAACCACATGTATTGTCTATCATGACATCGGTAATCGGAAGCGGAAATTCGTCTTTTGGATAAGGTGCGTTAAGATTGCGAAAATCTATGCAAACTCAAACTTTTTCGGTCTTCTTCATAATAGGAACAATATTGGCTATCCAGTCCGGGTGTTGTTCTTCACGAACAAAGCCGCATGTAATCAGTTTTTGACTTCTGCTTCAATTGCATCCATTATATCAGGTCAAAAATACCGTTGTTGTTGTTTTACAGGCTTGGCATTAGGAAGAATATTAAGTTTATGAGTAGCAATTTTAGGATCTAATCCCGACATATTCTCATAACTCCATACAAAGATATCAATATAATCTTTAATCAGCTGTATCAACTCTTTCTTTTCATCTTCAGAAAGGTTTTTACTGATGAATATTGGCTTGGATGTAGTTCCATCACCAACATCAATCTGAACAATCTCATCCTCTGTAGGTGGCTGCCTTTGTTCAAAACGAAGCTCCCATTGAGTGTCCATTTGTTGTGCCCAAGGATCATTCTCAAATGACTCAGATTCACCGTCAGTTTGAACCATGTTAACTGAGAAGATACACTCAGACTCATCATAATAGTCTCCTCCATAAGGTGAAAAACTGGAAGAAAATTCTTCTTTATGTATGTGGGATGTATCCGACTCGATGAATTGGACTTCTTCAGAATCTGAGGATTGTGAAGAATTGGAAGAGAATTCTTCTTGTATATCCTCATTAGATATGTGGGACAGATCGTATCCTAACCCATGTCGAGTTTTCTGGTAAAATAGATCACCACATAATGGTAACCGTATACCCTTGTCTTGATTGAGACCTTGCATAGTCTTCAGATCATATCCCATATTCTGGATAATCTTGAGAGATTGTTGTCTATATTTGTCAATTCGGATTCTTCCTTTATCTTTTTCTCTAAGATCATCTGTCTGAATAACATGGATATTTCTAGCTAAGCCAAACACAATTTGGCGCTCGTTTTTCTTTTTAGACGAAATCACAAAACAGGATTCTTCATGACGTCTAAAAGTTACACAAGCTTGTGATGAAGAGGCTACAGGTAGGAGGTATAGAGAAGATATTAGGAACCTTTGAGCATAAGGTCCTACATCGATATGAGGAGGAAAAGAATTTTCCTTATAATCAATATATAAGGTTTCCTCTGAATTTATATCATTTTCACTTTGATGACTTTGATCATCAGAAGATAAAGTCATTCTCTCAACAAATTTGACAGCCATATACTCGAAAAGGAAATCTTTATTGATATTAGAAAGTACAGAATGATCAATATTTACATCATTTATAATTTGACTGCTACGCTTCAGATTGATTATTAACGGACCGTCATTCGTCTTCTGCGTAGACTTGCCAAGGTTGATGATCAACGGTGGTTCTGGATCATTCGTACGAGAAGTACGTCCCTTAACTTTGATCATGAGAGGTTGAACCTGGCTCTTGGCAGGAATACTCACTGATTCCTCAGATGAAGCTCGAGTTCTTCCTTTAACCTTGATCACCAGAGGTTGATCATTGACAGGTTGGGGTTGGATTCGACCTTTGACTTTGATCTTCAAAGGTTGCTCTTCCGGAGGATCTTCATTGACAGATTGATCTTCAGCAGGTGATCGATCTTCAGCCATATCTGATATCTCCTTCATATGCTTCTGTTTGTAGAGGATTGAATCCGAGAAATAAGCTTCAACACCTTTAAAAGGGTTGATATCTGCGAATTTCGTCTTCACAATCCCTTGGGAATCCACGTACTTGAAGCATTGGTGGAGAGTTGAAGGCACAATGTTATGCTCATGTATCCACGGTCTTCCAAGAAGGATGTTGTAGGATACGTCTGAGTTGATAACATAGAAGGTTGCCATAGTTCGAAGATCACCAATCTGAATCTTCAGACGAATCTTCCCCAGTGGTTTACTCTTGCCAAAGTTGAAACCAACTATTGTGGTACTAGTGTAAGTCAAATCACTAGTAGAAATCCTCAACAGTCTTAGCATACTCTGAAGAATAATGCTAATAGAAGATCCAGGATTAATATAAATCTTGTCAATTTCCGTAGATTCAATATACCCAGTATAACACAAAGGCCTATCGTGCTTATTATGCTTCAACAGCATATCTTCTTGTGTGAAGGTAATGTTAGGAATTGTCTCCATCACACTATGACATTGTGGACACGACACTAGTGTATTGTCAGGACTCTTGAGTTGAGCTAAGCATGAGTCTGCTTGTAGCAAAGCTTCACTCAAAGTCTCCCTGCTTTCTTTAGAAAGACGAAGCAGCTCGAATATAGAAAGTCTAGCCGAAGTATTGGCTAACTGGGCTAAAATATCAAATTTATAGGGCTTCATCACTACCCCTTGATTTGAAGCAGATTTCAAAGGGACGTCAAAGCGTACTGCTTTATGTTTCCCCTTCTCAACCACAGATAGTTTAGCAGGAACATGAGATGGTTGTGCTGGTATTGTTTCAACAACGTCCTCTGCTTCTTTAGAAGATCCCTCATAATCTTTATGGTACTCTTTTCCAGATCTCGTACCAGCAAAGCTTTCTTCCTCAGACTCAGGAGAAGGAAGTACCATATTGCAGGATTTAGTCTTCTTTCCTTTAGTCTTCTTCTTTCGAAGATTTTTATGAGGAAGCTCAGAACCCAATCCAACAGTGGATTTTTGACTTTGAATTTTTAAAGGAAGTCGCATTCCTTTATCATAGTTCAAACCCTCTGCCTTTTGAAAGTCATAGCCCATCTTTTTCATGAGATGGACTGATTGTTGACAGTACAAATGAATCGGCATCAAACTTTTAATAGATGGTTCGACAGAGGAAGAAGAAGCAGAAACCTCTGTAACTATATGAGAAAGAGAAATAGAAACCTCTGTATCCACATAAGGAGTATTCGGAACGAGGAAAAATCCCTGTAGGAGCTTTTTCATAAGCAGTAAAGACTTGTTGTGCCCTGTATAAAGGGACACTATTCATAGCTAACCACTGTTGATGAGTAAGTTTGAGCTTGGTAGGAGGAGCCAAGCTTGGAGGACATATGTTCAAACCTCTCAGTCTATCCTCCAAAGGAATGCCATCCCAAAGATGATCCAAATCATCAGGATCTGGGGTTATATGAGAAATTATGTTGCAGGTTTTGACCTTTTTATCTTTCTTGGATTTTGAAGTTTTACCTTCATCTTCCATTTCAGGTACTAAGTCAGGATTGTCACGACCCGCACCCTAGAGTAAGGGCACGAGAAGTGGGTACGTCCAGCCTACGCCGCAGTGTCGGCGGTAGAACGCTGTCCTAGGTTAATCATCTAACAATATAAAGTACCTGTACAGTTTATACTCTCCGAGTGGAGGTGACAAACAGAAACAACTCAATCACATCTAGGTAGAGAAATGGAAGATAGATAGATAGACAGATGGTAACTCAAAGAGAACAGTACAATAGAAAACCCAAGTGTCTAGGATAACATAACATCAGAATGTCAACTCATAATACAATAAGTCTAAGAGTCTATACATAACTCAACATCTCCAAATACAACTCAGATGTGAGATAAAATGATAATATAGAAAGACTGCCTAGACTAACTGGTCTAGACTACTGGAACAACATCCTCAGCTGCAGGTGGATCCTGATGAGGGTCCACAACATAAGTGTCATCTAGTCCTGCTCCATAATAGGTAGACACCAGGGCCTCCTCCTCATCCTCTGTAATATTTTCAACAGGTCCAATCAGGACGGGAACGAGCACAATACATCTCACGCAGTACATAGTATGATAGGAGATATAAAGCATGCAATAGAGTAAAATACAGGAACTGCTGAAGGAAGATACATGTAGCAAAAGAGATAACTGTAATGAAATATCTACTGTATATAGAGAACTAGCAGTGTCTAGTGAGTCAGAGTAAAATATAGACATGTGAAATAGCATAGGAGATTCATGACTACAGCTATGAGTGATTCATGACTACAGCTACTGGTGTAATATCCACATGACTATTTCCACTCCCCTATTCCCAATCAATACACAAGGATCCGTTCAGGTTATGTTAAGATTCATGATAAGCCCATAAATGGGAGATTCATGAGAGGCTCTGTGAATCATGAGAGTACATGAGTTACAAGCGATTCGTGAATCTATGAAAGCATAGAGATACATGATGATTCGTGAAAAACACAAACATGCTGTATCTGATGCTCCCGAGGGGGATAACATCTCATGAAAAGATCCATATAGTACCAATCCGTGATAACAATCGTGTCAGCATCAAGTAAAGTAATCTAGAGCAAGAATATAAATCCTGGCAAATATGAAACGGTCAGAGAATGTACTCGCCTGATAACTGAATGTCTGAAGAAGATATACTGTCTGAGGAGAGGTGTATGGCTCCTAATCAGAGCAATACAAGTCACAATGTATCCACAATGGTAAAAATAAAGTGTACAATGCATACTACATGATTCTAGGTCAATCTGGTCAAAAGTCAACTCTTGGTCAACTCTAATAGTCAAACTAGGTCACAAGAAGTCATACTAAGTCACAGGAAATCAAACTAAGTCAAATAGAGTCAAACAAGGTCAAACAAGTCAAATACTAGTCAACATGATCAATCTGGGTCAAGTCTAGGTCAAACTTAGACCAACTAAGGTATTGGTCAAACAAAGACCAGTCAATAAGGTAATTAGGTCAGACTAGTTAAACTAGTCATTTTAGGTTAGTCCTAGTCAAATCTAGGTTAATTAGGTCAACTTTGACCTATGGTTGACTTTGGTCAACCCTTAGTCAACAAGGGTCAACAAGTTGGGTTTTGGGTCATTAGGGTTAGTTGGGTTAGCCTCTAATGCCATAGGCTAGCAACCTAGGCCATAGGCTAGATAACCTATAGGTTTCCATATAAACTATATTTATAAGGTCATATATATAGATATATATATACCTATATATAGATATACCCTTCTATCTGATACCTATATGTCAATATAGGAATACACTATATATAATACCAAAACCCCCACATATATATATAATGGCACTATATATCTAATACAAATATATATATATATATATATCAATATATATATACCTATATATATATATATAAACTCATATATATACTATATATATATAGAGAGAGACAAAGGGAGAGAGACAAAGGGTGAGAGAAGAATTAGATAGAGAGAGAGAAATGATACTGCTGAACAGCAGGGGGGGAATTCCAGGTTCCTGGAACCAAATTCCAGTCCAAAACACACACACACACAGGAACATATATACATATATGTATATATACATCACAACTACCTATTCACTCACCCAAATACCCTCAAAATTCACCCACACTCACACACACATATATACTACATAATTATATACTAAAAACATATAAATACATGTATATATCAGATCAAAAATAAGTTTGAAATTCATTTCTGAAAACTGGGAAAAATCCCAAAACTGAAAACTGTGCACTGTTACTCGATAACTAGGTAAACCTAATTTCTCCTACAAATCGAGCTAAGACCCAAATCAAAGGGTTGGTAACTAAGCCCCTAGGTGTCCTCTAGTGTCTAGGGTCCCTGATACTGCACCACGACACGACACAACGTGTCCAAACACAAAAGAACCCAAACAGGTAAATCACAGTGTCACAGCGTCGTGCACGCGTGCACTTAGCTCTAGGACACGACACACGTGATATTGTGTCTCGTGCTCGTGTCAGTAGGTAGGGTAGGTCTAGGGGTATGTGTTAGTGTGTCTGCACGGTGTCCACGTGTCTCACAGAGTCGACACGAGACATGTATTAGTCGAGGAAACTCGACTGTTACACACTGTTTCAGACAGCGTCGTGCAGTGAGTCACGTGCCTCGTGCTCGTGTCACAGGACACGACGCACCACGTGCTCGTGTCCACGTGTACGCCATATGAAGGGCTACACGATGGTGTCATTACGAGGCACCCAAGTATCGTGTCTGCGCGATACGACACGCTCGAAGTTGCCCTCGTGCGCGTGTGCACTGACAGCCCGTGTCCAGTGCGAGTGAGTTTTCTCACTCGACACGACACGAGGCGACACCAAATTTTGGGGGCATGTTCGCAGACATTGCCCCCGTGTCCGTGTCAAAAATCTCGTGTCCTAGTGCACTGTACAGTGAGTACGAGAGGTGAGGTAGCAGGGCATTAAAGTGTGCACTGTGCTGTGTCCTGGCAGTGTGTCCAAGTCGATTTTCGATACGAAAATGACACCGTGTCGTGTTCAGTCAAGTGGGGTTGTGACCTAGGTGTCTAGGGCTACCCAAAAACATATTTTGTTTCACATTTTAATAAAAACCAGTTCTTTGTGGCATTTTAACAAACACAGTTTCCTAGTCTAGGATACGTGTCCGATACGGACACCAAACCAACTCAAACCTTCACCAAATTTGTCCTACAGTACCCTAGTACCTAGATGCATGCAAATATGAAGAGAAAACACAAAATTAACATGGTTTATGGACATTTACCTATTGGTGAAAAATCAAGAAAACACCCAAGTAGGGGGGTGTTCTTCCACTTGGTGATGCCCAAAAGCTTCCAAATTCCTTGATAGCAGGCCCTAACTAGTACCCTCTAGTGTAGGGGAGTCCAATGCAAATGACTAGAGTGAATTTGGTTCAATTTTGAGGAAGTTATCAAGGTTTGAAGAAATGGGATTTTTCTATGTTAAAATTCATGTAAAATTCTTCATGAATGATACATTGGGTTAATATAGGATGGTGTAGGGCTAGGGGGGTGCCCTATGGCCGGCCAAGACTAGGAGGGGTGTCCTTGGGCTTGCTTCATGGAGAAGGCAAAGACTTTAGGTGCTAAAGGCTTGATCTTTTGAGTGATTCAAGCAAAATATCTAAAATGTAATATCTAGATATTTATCCTCCTTTACCCAATGTAAATATCTTTCCCCTTATCATTCTAGGTTAGTGGCTAACCTATGGATTAGGGTAGACTAGGTTAGGGGCTCTCATGACACTTAACAATAATTTAAACAATAATAAAAACACATAATTCCAAATAATTCTAAATAAATTCTAGAAAATTACCAAAATACCCTTTTAGGCTAAAATCACTAATTTGGTGTTCTAAGCCTATGGCTAAGCTCTCATGGTCATGGCAACATCTAGGTTAGAGAAAACTAGGGTTTACACTAAGGTTTTGCTAGTAAGTCACAAAGTCATAAGTCATGACTTAGAAAATGGTTTATCTTAACTAAAATCACCAGAAAATCATACCATGACTAAAATACCACTAATAAATAATAAAAATAATAAATTTTCAAAAATCTCCAATTTCAAAAAATAGGGTGTTACAAGTCTACCCACCTTAAAATAATTTCGTCCTCGAAATTTAGATGGTCGTACTCCTCCTAGGTCAACCTCCAAAAATCAGGGACGAAGCCACTACCTAGGCAACATACAAGGTCAACAAGCAAAATATGGGTAATAGACCTATACTGGGTCATGTCCAAAAATTGGCTGGCAGTTTTAGGTCATAAGGTGTTCTTAATTCAAATCGAAGCCAAAAATAACTCCATGGGGTAAATCAGGATGGATCCTCGGGTCAGGAAAATCGTACTAAGTAAATGAAGCATACAATGGTATGCCTGAGTGGGACACTAAGGTCATGGGTGTAGTATGTCATGTCTAGGTTACGTATGTGAAATTAGTTTTGAGAAAACAACTAGTCTTGTGCTCCTAAATTAAAGGTCACGGCAAGGTGCCTACGATGATCATAATTAAAGTGGGAATGTCTATGGCCTAAATAGAACCAAAAATCGTGATGCAACAGTAGTGTAAAGGGCAGGTTAAATGGGACAGTCCTGGTCATAGGTATAGACTAGGAAGATAAGGAAACAATAAATCACAGGGCTAAAAGGGTTACCATTCTATGGTAAGAGCTACTCTATCAAAAGGCATAACATATATATACTAATTTATTTAAGGAAAAAAAAAATTCTTGACAAAAGAGTTTAGTCAAGAATTACATTAACAACTAAACTACTCCTACTCCTACTCCTACTCCTACTCCTAAGTAAGAGATGAAGAAACAACAACAATCGACAAAATCAAAAGAACTAACAGGTCAAAACTGATCACTAATAAAGAACAGGTAGGAGCAGATGGAATTGGATTTTAAGATAGATATAATGAAGCAAGGTAGGAATGAAATTTAGAATAACAGAACCTGCAAGCACATCACCAACTGCCTGAGCATCCTCTACTGTCATGGCGTAAGCACGCCCCTGCTGACCCCTTCCAGCCTGCTGCTGAAACTGCAAAAATCTCTGCTGCTGTGGCTGTAACGGTCCTCTCTGCTGCTGTCCTACCGGAGCCTTGGCTCCTGCTCCTGGTGCTGCTCCCTGTGCTACTCTGCCTGTGAACTGGGAACACTCCCTCAGCTGGTGGTCTGTTGCCCCACATAGTAGGCACGAGCCCAACCTCTTCCTGCACTCTCCCCATCCATGTCCCGATTTCTTACAGTAGGGACAACTGGTAGTCTGCTGTCTCGGGGCCTGCTGCTGCTGCCTCGGCTGCTGATACTGCTGTGGCTGCCTCTGCTGCTGCTGATAGTGAGGCCTCTTGGCCTGACCTCCACTGCTGCCTGCTTCCTGTGTATCACGGCCCCTCTTGAGCTTCAGCTCAAGATCATCCTCAGCCGCCATCGCTCCTGCTAGAATATCCTCAAAGGTGGCACTCCTCTCACTCTTGGTCAAGGACTTGACTTCCTTGACCAAGCCTTTCCTGAAACTCCTCGCCTTCGCTGCCTCGCTAAGGCCCTCCACGAATCTGCTCAACCGGCAAAACTCACCGGCGTACTCCTCTACGGTCTGGTTCCCCTGAACCAGGTTCTCGAACTGGGTCTCCAAAGCACCGACTGCCTGATCCGGGAAAAACTTTCCCTTGAAGAGCTCCTTGAAAGCTCTCTATGTCTGCCCTGGAGTGCCTACTCTCGGGTCCGTCTGATACCAGGTGCGGGCAAGATCCCGCATCTGGCTGGCTGCTGCCTCTATCTGGAGTCCGACTGGTATCTCCGCCAGTCGAAAGATCTCCTCAATGTGCTCTATCCAGTCATCAGCATAAAGAATCCCCTCTGTCCCCAAGAAGTCCCTGGGGTTCATCTTCTTGAAGTCCTGTATGCCCGGAATCCTCTGCTGTCACGGCTGTCCCAATCCTCCCTGCGGCTGGACAGCCAACCTCTCTATCGTCGCTCTAGCCAGCTGATGAACCTCATCTATGCCCCTGGTAAACTCCGTCGTATAACGCTGCTGCTGAGCCTACTGCGACTCTAGGAAATACTGGAAGTATGAAAACATCTGTGCAGCATCCACTAAACCAGATGGCATCGGCGGCTGGAACTGCGGCTGGTGCTGCTGGTGCTGCTGAAACTGTGGCTGACAAAACTGCGGGGGAGGCATTTCTGGGGTAGCTGGAATGGTCCCCCGAATAAGTAGAGGTGCACCCCCAAATGTGGCAGAAGCTCCCACATGAGCTGGAGTAAGGGGAGCTGCAGTCTCCGGGTCCTGGTGAGCTGGACGAGAGGTGGCAGACCTCTCAGTGGTATCACCTGGACCGAGACGCTGCGATCGTGTCTCCATCATCCTGAAGACAGATCAATAAGGAAGTCAATAACGATACAAGGATGATAGTATCAAAGGACAATATGAAATAGATTATATAGATTTGAACAAAAGTCAGTAGATTCAAATCCATAGAAATTTTCCTAATTTGTGATTGAGTAACCACTCTCTCTAAGCCTATTCCTTAAATCCTATCACAGGCTGTAGTGATACTCTAGTTCGAATACCACTACATAAACTCGACCTGCATGGGCCACCACTAAAAACGTGTCACGACCGCACCCTAGAGTAAGGGCACGAGAAGTGGGTACGTCCAGCCTACGCCGCAGTGTCGGCGGTAGAACGCTGTCCTAGGTTAATCATCTAACAATATAAAGTACCTGTACAGTTTATACTCTCCGAGTGGAGGTGACAAACAGAAACAACTCAATCACATCTAGGTAGAGAAATGGAAGATAGATAGATAATAGACAGATGGTAACTCAAAAAGAACAGTACAATAGATGAAATAAACCCAAGTGTCTAGGATAACATAACATCAGAATGTCAACTCATAATACAATAAGTCTAAGAGTCTATACATAACTCAACATCTCCAAATACAACTCAGATGTGAGACAAAATGATAATATAGAAAGACTGCCTAGACTAACTGGTCTAGACTACTGGAACAACATCCTCAGCTGCAGGTGGATTCTGCTGAGGGTCCACAACATAAGTGTCATCTAGTCCTGCTCCATAATAGGTAGACACCAGGGCCTCCTCCTCTTCCTCTGTAATATTTTTAACAGGTCCAATCAGGACGGGAACGAGCACAATACATCTCACGCAGTGCATAGTATAATAGGAGATATAAAGCATACAATAGAGTAAAATACAGGAACTGCTGAAGGAAGATACATGTAGCAAAAGAGATAACTGTAATAAAATATCTACTGTATATAGAGAACTAGCAGTGTCTAGTGAGTCAGAGTAAAATATAGACATGTGAAATAGCATAGGAGATTCATGACTACAGCTAGGAGTGATTCATGACTACAGCTACTGGGGTAATATCCACATGACTATTTCCACTCCCCTATCCCCAATCAATACACAAGGATCCGTTCAGATTATGTTAAGATTCATGATAAGCCCATAAATAGGAGATTCATGAGAGGCTCTGTGAATCATGAGAGTACATGAGTTACAAGCGATTCGTGAATCTATGAAAGCATAGAGATACATGATGATTCGTGAAAAGCACAAATATGCTGTATCTGATGCTCCCGAGGGGGATAACATCTCATAAAAAGATCCATATAGTACCAATCTGTGATAACAATCGTGTCAGCATCAAGTAAAGTAATCTAGAGCAAGAATATAAATCCTGGCAAATATAAAACGGTCAGAGAATGTACTCGCCTGATAACTGAATGTCTGAAGAAGATATACTGTCTAAGGAGAGGTGTATGGCTCCTAATCAGAGCAATACAAGTCACAATGTATCCACAATGGTAAAAATAAAGTGTACAATGCATACTACATGATTTTAGGTCAATCTGGTCAAAAGTCAACTCTTGGTCAACTCTAATAGTCAAACTAGGTCACAAGAAGTCATACTAAGTCACAGGAAATCAAACTAAGTCAAATAGAGTCAAACAAGGTCAAACAAGTCAAATACTAGTCAACATGATCAATCTGGGTCAAGTCTAGGTCAAACTTAGACCAACTAAGGTATTGGTCAAACAAAGACCAGTCAATAAGGTAATTAGGTCAGACTAGTTAAACTAGTCATTTTAGGTTAGTCCTAGTCAAATCTAGGTCAATTAGGTCAACTTTGACCTATGGTTGACTTTGGTCAACCCTTAGTCAACAAGGGTCAACAAGTTGGGTTTTGGGTCATTAGGGTTAGTTGGGTTAGCCTCTAATGCCATAGGCTAGCAACCTAGGCCATAGGCTAGATAACCTATAGGTTTCCATATAAACTATATTTATAAGGTCATATATATATAGATATATATATACCTATATATAGATATACCCTTCTATCTGATACCTATATGTCAATATAGGAATACACTATATATAATACCAAAACCCCCACATAAATATATAATGGCACTATATATCTAATACAAATATATATATATATACCTATATATATATATAAACTCATATATATACTATATATATATAGAGAGAGACAAAGGGAGAGAGACGAAGGGTGAGAGAAGAATTAGATAGAGAGAGAGAAATGATACTGCTGAACAGCAGGGGGGAATTCCAGGTTCCTGGAACCAAATTCCAGTCCAAAACACACACACATACACAGGAACATATATACATATATGTATATATACATCACAACTACCTATTCACTCACCCAAATACCCTCAAAATTCACCCATACTCACACATACATATATACTACATAATTATATACTAAAAACATATAAATACATGTATATATCAGATCAAAAATAAGTTTGAAATTCATTTCTGAAAACTGGGAAAAATCACAAAACTGAAAACTGTGCACTGTTACTCGATAACTAGGTAAACCTAATTTCTCCTACAAATCGAGCTAAGACCCAAATCAAAGGGTTGGTAACTAAGCCCCTAGGTGTCCTCTAGTGTCTAGGGTCCCTGATACTGCACCACGACACGACACAACGTGTCCAAACACAAAAGAACCCAAACAGGTAAATCACAGTGTCACGGCGTCGTGCACGCGTGCACTTAGCTCTAGGACACGACACACGTGATATTGTGTCTCGTGCTCGTGTCAGTAGGTAGGGTAGGTCTAGGGGTATGTGTCAGTGTGTCTGCACGGTGTCCACGTGTCTCACAGAGTCGACACGAGACACGTATCAGTCGAGGAAACTCGACTGTTACACACTGTTTCAGACAGCGTCGTGCAGTGAGTCACGTGCCTCGTGCTCGTGTCACAGGACACGACGCACCACGTGCTCGTGTCCACGTGTACGCCATATGAAGGGCTACACGATGGTGTTATTACGAGGCACCCAAGTGTCGTGTCTGCGCGACACGACACGCTCGAAGTTGCCCTCGCGCGCGTGTGCACTGACAGCCCGTGTCCAGTGCGAGTGAGTTTTCTCACTCGACACGACACGAGGCGACACCAAATTTTAGGGGCATGTTCGCAGACATTGCCCCCGTGTCCGTGTCAAAAATCTCGTGTCCTAGTGCACTGTACAGTGAGTACGAGAGGTGAGGTAGCAGGGCATTAAAGTGTGCACTGTGCTGTGTCCTGGCAGTGTGTCCAAGTCGATTTTCGACACGAAAATGACACCGTGTCGTGTTCAGTCAAGTGGGGTTGTGACCTAGGTGTCTAGGGCTACCCAAAAACATATTTTGTTTCACATTTTAATAAAAACCAGTTCTTTGTGGCATTTTAACAAACACAGTTTCCTAGTCTAGGATACGTGTCCGATACGGACACCAAACCAACTCAAACCTTCACCAAATTTGTCCTACAGTACCCTAGTACCTAGATGCATGCAAATATGAAGAGAAAACACAAAATTAACATGGTTTATGGACATTTACCTATTGGTGAAAAATCAAGAAAACACCCAAGTAGGGGGGGTGTTCTTCCACTTGGTGATGCCCAAAAGCTTCCAAATTCCTTGATAGCAGGCCCTAACTAGTACCCTCTAGTGTAGGGGAGTCCAATGCAAAAGACTAGAGTGAATTTGGTTCAATTTTGAGGAAGTTATCAAGGTTTGAAGAAATGGGATTTTTCTATGTTAAAATTCATGTAAAATTCTTCATGAATGATACATTGGGTTAATATAGGATGGTGTAGGGCTAGGGGGGTGCCCTATGGCCGGCCAAGACTAGGGGGGGTGTCCTTGGGCTTGCTTCATGGAGAAGGCAAAGACTTTAGGTGCTAAAGGCTTGATCTTTTGAGTGATTCAAGCAAAATATCTAAAATGTAATATCTAGATATTTATCCTCCTTTACCCAATGTAAATATCTTTCCCCTTATCATTCTAGGTTAGTGGCTAACCTATGGATTAGGGTAGACTAGGTTAGGGGCTCTCATGACACTTAACAATAATTTAAACAATAATAAAAACACATAATTCCAAATAATTCTAAATAAATTCTAGAAAATTACCAAAATACCCTTTTAGGCTAAAATCACTAATTTGGTGTTATAAGCCTATGGCTAAGCTCTCATGGTCATGGCAACATCTAGGTTAGAGAAAACTAGGGTTTACACTAAGGTTTTGCTAGTAAGTCACAAAGTCATAAGTCATGACTTAGAAAATGGTTTATCTTAACTAAAATCACCAGAAAATCATACCATGACTAAAATACCACTAATAAATAATAAAAATAATAAATTTTCAAAAATCTCCAATTTTAGAAAACAGGGTGTTACAAGGATGTACCCACATGATTTCACCATTCTTTAATGTGAGAGGCAATAATCATTCATTTTGCTCTCTGGCAGGCGGGATATTCAAAATCTTCATCGTCGCCTTTGGAATTGGGACAATTCCATCTGGGACTTGCTGTGGAGGAAAACCTCCAAATTGAAGAGAAACCATATTGGTTGTAATCGTATGCTCATCATTAGTTAAAGCGATGGCATTGGCATTTATCAGCTCCTGGATTTTCTTTTTCAAGACATAACAAGCCTTGGTAGGATAATTTATGTATCTGTGATAGATACAATACTTGGGATTGTCGGTCAGATTCACCTCATTAGGCCTATTTGGCTCTGGAATTTGGAGTTTACCACTCTTTACCAGATATTGGAATATCCCTGAGACATCACTGTCATCGAAAGAGTATTCTTCTTTTGGCTTAGAAGACTCCTGATTATTCGGCATCGTTTTGGGTTTTGAAAGATTAACCACAAGAGTTTCCTTCCCTTTCCCATTACGATTGCCAGAATTATTACCAGAAGAGCCTTTCTTTCCTTTGTCCTCTGAGGCAAAGATCATCCCGTGTTCACGAGCCAACCTACCATTGGTCTCGGCAGAAACTGCTGCTATAATAAACGAAGCCTAATCTGTGAATTGGAAACTCGTAAAGACAGTAATGGATGGTCGCAGATTCATCTTGCATGTATCAATCAACGCTGAATCTGGCATACCAGGAGACATCTTCAGAGTTGTCTGTCGGAAACGTTCGATGAACGTCCGAGTATCTCCCTTCTCCTTTTGTTTGATCTCTATTAAGGAGGACATATTCATATTCATGCCTCCTTCATAGAAGCGGAAGAAAAACATTGCTTTAAATTCGTCAAAAGACGATATGCAATTGTCGGGTAAACTACGATACCAATCGTAAGCTGAACCCGTCAAACACCCAATGAAGACTCGGGTGAGAAGAGCATCATTCTTCTGTAAATGCACCGTCATAATGTTACTACCACATTTCTAGTTTGAGGGTATTTTAGTCATTTTTGGAGTTATTAGAATTTATTTGAATTTAATATATTTTATTAGGAATTTTAAATAATTTATTTAAATAGTGGGATTAAATCCTAGTTCATTGATTGCCATGTGGTTTTGGTTAGCCTAACCTAGATTGGACCTAACCTAGATGGGTCATAACTAGTTTAGTTAGCCACTTTGAGAATTAGATGGTTTAGTTAAGGGTTTAAGTCAAGTTTAGTCAAGTTAAGTGTTTTTGCAAAAGACTAGGATAGAACCCTTTGTTCTAGGCCATCCATTTCTCTTGATTCATTCCTAGCCCTAGGATGTAATCAAAAAACCCTAACCCTAACTAATATGACTAGCCAAGACTCACCCCCTTGCCTATATAATGTCTCCATAGGTTTTTGTGCCTCTTTTTAATTAGTTCTTCATTTCCTAAAGAATAGGTAAGCCTTCATTTATTTTTCTTCATAGTTTAATGAATAGGACTCCATTTTAGTTGAGATTTCTTCCATTGTGATATAATCCCTGTCCTCTTGCTGATTATGGAGTAAAATCACAGATTGGAATCAATTTGAGAGATTGGGTGACTTGTGGAGATTCCCTCATTGAAGAGTTTTTGTGTTGGAAGAACACATAGAGGTAAAATCCTATCCCCTCATTAAAACTAGGGTTTCCTTGCATTAACATATAGCCCTAGGTGTCCTGGTTCTGTAGGTATAGGTTTTCCCAATTTTTGTGTCCTGTACGTGTCCGTATCGGACACGTATCAGTGACATGCGCAGGTATTCGACGAAATGCCACAAAGGACATTTCGTTCGATATTTCAAATTGTGTTCGAATAGAAATTCTTATTTTGATGTCGCTTACACATTCGTGATTGACTGAGGTGATTTTAGTCTGGTGTCGTGTCTGTTTGGACACGGGGACACGTTCGTGCGCGCTCGGGACTGCCTGCCCTGCTGTTCGGGGGCTGTGCAGGACACGACACGCGGCCTCTGGACATGGGGTTCGACACACCCCATGGGGCACCCACTGACATGCCACATGTCAAGTTTCAGGGGCCCACGTGGCGTGTCGAGGGAGTAAACCTCGTTACACTGGTCGGACTGACAGGTTCAGTCAATTTTTATTCTTCACTGATACACTGTTCGTATCTCCTCTGGACACGTCGAGGACACATTTCAGGGTACCCTAGTCCTAGCCCTAGACACACTCGACACTAGGACACGAGCACAGGGTCTGTGTCATATCGTGTCACGAGCACAAGCTCAATGAACACGTGCACGACACTGTGTTCTGATTTTGTGTCTGTGTGTGCACTGTTGGGTTTAATTTGTGTGGACACGTCGTGTCACGTTTCAGTGGACACAAGACACACTCTAGGACATGTATACAATGTATATGTTTGTTACCAACCTTTTGTTTGATGTCTTAACTTGATTTTAATTTCAAATTCTTATTTACCCCAATTTACTGATATATGTAATTTTCTGTGAAATTCCAGTTTTCAAATATGAAATTTGATAGTTGTTTTAGCCTATGTAATGCTATTAATGTTTGGGTTAGAGTCCCTAAATGGGTTCTCCTATGTATTATCTAACCATGGTTAAATTTTTGGGTTGTTTGGTGAGAATGTGATTTCAAATTTTGGCTTTTGGAATGGGACTAAAAACTAGTCCAGTTTTCATAATTTTAATGTATTGTTTCCCTTCCTTTCCTTTACAGTTTAGAACTGAACTGAAGTGATTTGTTTGGTTATTTCAAATAGATGAAACCTGGGTTGTTCAACCTGAGATTATGGGGATTCAATGATTTGTTTTCCTTCTCTTTTCTCACTGTATGATATTAAATCTGAACTGTTAATTGAAACCTGAAATCTGAGTTCACATAACTGAGGTAGGGTGGATTTCAATGAGTTAATTTCCTTCCCTTTTTAACTGAATTAGCATGGATTATTATGGGTGGTTTGGTTCCTTCACTGTGTTGTAATTTTCTGCATCACACACACATTCTTGAACACCAACACACACACACTTTCCTCTCACACACACACTCATAATCCTGTGCACAACTCACTTTCTCACCCACTCTTCACACATACTACACATTAGCCCACCCCCACCTTCCTGCCATCAGGACAGTCCCCTCTCTCACTCACATTTCTCTCTCACAGCATATCACTCACATCACTCATGCACACACACACATAGCCCCCTTTATATCTATATATATATATATCTATATATATATTAAATGCCATGTTATATATATAGCTAATATGAAGTGATGCATGCCTATATATATATATATATATATATATATATATAGTTCTTTTATGTATTGTTCTTGAATACCTAGTATAGATAACTTGAATATTGGACAAGTGTGACTTATGAATGTGTGTGTTGGCTTGATTTAGGCTTGGATAGCCTTGAAGTGGTGTATACTAGCTAGTGTAGGCTTGTGTGACCTAGTATAGACTAGTTTAGACTTGATAGCCTAGTTTAGACTTGGTTAAACCTAGTTTGACCATAGTTGACCTAGTTTGACTTCTAGGGTTGACCAGAGTTGACCAAGAGTTGACTTTGGCCTAGTTTGACCTAGATTCATATAGAATGTATTGTAGTGTTTCATTTTACCATTCTGGACTTGTTGTGACTTGTGCTGTTCTAAATAGGAGCCAGACACCACTCCTCGGACAGTACTTTCATATCGGACACTCAGATACCAGGCGAGTACATTCTCTGATCATTTCATATCCTGTTTAGAATTATTTCCTGTATTAAATTACTTTACTTGTTACTGTCACGTTGGTCACACGGATTGGTACTATATGGATCCCTTCTTGAGATGTTATCCTTAGGGAGCATCGGGTACTACATGTTCTGTGCGTTTTACTTACATGGCGTATCACTATGCTTTATTGGTTCTTTGATCACTTGTGACATATACTCTTATGATCACAGAGTCTCCTAGAATTCTTATCCCATTTACTGGATATCCTAGAATCTCCTAGAATCCCCATTTATGGGACATTCATGTATCACTCTTCGGGGGCCTTTGCATGGAATCATAACATAACCTGGTTGGATCCTTGTGTATTGATTGGGGGTACGGGAGAGTAGAAGTAGACATGTGAATAATACCCAAGTAGTATCTCATCAGAATCTTTCCATAGTGTCTCATCAGAATCTTCTATACCATTTACATGTCTATATTGTACTCTGAATCACTAGCCACTGTTAGTCTCTATTTATAGTAGATATTTCTATTACATCTCTCTCTCTGTTTACATACTGTATTTCTTTCAGTACCTGTATCTTACTTTACTGCATGATTATATTTTCTAACCTGCTATGAACTGTTGAGATATACTGTACTCGCTCCTGTCCTGACTGGACCTGTTGAAAATATTACAGAGGACGATGAGGAGGCCTGTGTAGATACCTTCTACGGGGCAGCCCTAGACGACACTTGCGAGCTGGACTCTCAGGAGGACCCAGCTCTAGCTGAGGACATCACCCCCATTGCCTAGACTAGTTTAGTTAGGCTTATCTTATTTTATGTTGTCATGAGGCTGTTTAGCTAGACTTTACTTCTGCTCAGAGTTTTGGAGTTGTATATATTCTTTCATATCCTGTAGCTGAGCTTGTACTCTGGATTTTAGCTGGGATGTTATATTAGACTACTTTATCATCTATTTTCCTTGAGTACTATATCATATCGTGCTTTCTTCTTCCTTAGTTGTGATTGAGTTTATTTACTGCTATGTCACCCCCATTCGGGGAGTATAAACTGTTTAGTATATTACTGCTAGATGTTGTGACCTAGGACAGCGTTCTACCGCCGACACTGCGGCGTAGGCTGGACGTACCCACGTCTCGTGCCCTTACTCTAGGGTGCGGGTCATGACACATAATATCAAAGTAATTGATATACTGACTAGGAGAAGCCTTTCCATCAAATAATACCATTGATTGTGACTTGAATTTTGGAGGAAAGGGTATGTCATTCTGTGCTTCAGAACTTCAAACTGTGCTTTTAGTTCACGCACTGCTTGAATAGCTTCACTAGTTTGAGGAAGCACATTCGATTGAAGAGTTGTTGGATGTACCATAACCCCCACCGGAGGTGGTACATCTTCTGGAATGACAGGATCTGGAGATACAAAATTTTGATTAACAGCAGGCTCTTGATTATTCAAAGGTATATCAACCCCTTAACTATCTTGAGTTTGTGCTGCTACTTGCACCGGTGTTACTACTGCTGGCTGAGCAGTTTGCTGAGTCATGATTATTTCGTGCATACTTTGCATCATGGTAAGCATGTCCTTTAGTGATTGCTCAACGGCAGAGAGACGCTGTTCTGTATTAGCAGATGACGTCTCTGGTTTATCTCTAATAGCATAGGATTCAACCTCTCTTGAAGATACAGAGGGATTGGTATAGAGGTATAAATCGACACTATCAGTTTCGGACTCAAAAGATTGAGTACCTCCAGCTTATGAATCAGAAGTCTGCAACTGTCTTTGTCTTCTTGATCGAGTATTCTTATATACTCCTTCAAAGGAATCAAAAAGTCTGTTGAATTGTTATTGACCTGGAGTTTGGGACGAGTTGCGTCTTGGACGTCGTCCTCTGTTGGTATGAGATGCCATGTTGACTGACGCATATAACAACTCATGTTCTTGGTCATCAACCTGTTGTTGAGGCTCATTATAGCTTAATCGGTCAAAAACTGACTGCTTAGAAGCCGAACATCAACATTTAATTACAATCTGGTGACACTCACAATGATATTTTTTTGGGGGAGTGTCACAGGAGATTGTCTATTTTTACGCTTTTGTACTAACAATTCGCGTAAATCAGGAGGAGTAGGAGTAGTCTTCTTTATTTCATTTAGGGTAGAAAAACGTTTAGTTCCTTGTCTATAAAGAAGATTACTGGCTGCATTAGCAGAACCAAACTGTACATTTTTACGCGCTTGGAGTTGCGTGTGTAAATCCTGAGATTTTTTAGCACAAAGAACTCCATCAGCATTACGCGTAATTTGTAGGTTTGGTACCTTGCGTAAAGCAGTGTAAGAAGGTTGTTGGTGTAGAACCGAAGCTTTACCAACAATATTTTTACGCTGTATGCGTGCGGGTAAATTCACTTTAGATGCAAAGGCATCATTGTGAATTTTATCAACATTGTCACAGACAGGAGATTTACCTTTACGCGTAGAGCGTAAAACATGATTATCTGTCATGTTACAAACGGGAGATTTTCCTTTACGCGAGGAGCGTATGTCTACCGCGTTACAGACGAAAGACTGATTTTTACACTCAGAACGTAAAGCATTGGAGTCTACCACATCACAGACGGGAGACTTGTTCTTATGCATAGAGCGTAAATTTTGGTTTTTACGTACATGCTGGGCGTAAAACCTCGGTTTTACGCGCTGGGCGTAAGACTTGGCTTTTACGCGCTGGGCATAAAACTTGGGAATCTTCCCCGTCACAGACAGGAGATTGGTTTTTACGCTCAGGGCACAACACTGAAGTAAAGACTGCCTCGTTACAAACGGGAGCCCCTACAACAGGAGTGGGAAGAATTTCCTTGCCATCAGAAGCAACAGAGAGTTCAGAAGCTATTTTGGATTTAGGAATCCAAACTTTTCGTGCTTTTCGAGATTTTTGAACATTGGAGTAGCGAGCACTACCCCCAGTTCAGAGCATTTCTTCATAAGCAGTCTGGTCGAACTGAACAACCAGAGTCTTCTTCGTCGATCCAATCGACACATCATCATATTGAGCAATTGCTTTCTCGTCGGAGGAGAAAGTCGTCCCCAGCAAAGTCGCCATTTTGTTTCACTTAACAAAATACCTAAAATTGGCTTTTGAAAGAAAACGAGAAAAATTACAAAAGTACAAGTAATCTAGGAAGTATTGCTATGGAAGTCTGATCTGAAGGCGATCACTTTATTCCTTGGACCATACGATGATGATGAAGAGTACTGCTGGAAGATGAACAATCGGAAGAACTAAGTCACCAGAAAGGTATCGACGCACTTGGGCACTGATGGCGAGGTCGAATGCTTTCCTGTTTTGCTTCACTCTGTTCTGGAAGAAAAGTTAAAGAAGAATGCTCTGGAAAATCAAAGTCTCTGGGCTCTGATCTCTATGTGTTCTCTGTTCTTCTCATATGAAAAATAAGTCTATTTATAGACTTGGCCCTTTGTGCGTAAAAAGCAATAAAATCCTGTCTTTACGCTAGTAACTGTCACCCACGATGGAAGCCACCCTCTACGCACATTGACACGTGTCCCATTATTTCAACAAAAATAGGGAACACGTACACATGTTCCTCAATAAGTGTGGCATGAAAGCCACGTAGACAAACCACGTTTTAAAGTAGTCAGGAAGGATCGGGCGTAAAAATGACCCAAAATATGCCCCGAGCGTAAAGTGGCAAACTGGCGTAAAAATAGCCCAAAATAAACTTTCCAGCGTAAAGCGGCTAAAATAGCCTTGAGCGTAAAACTTAGCCCAAATAGACTTTACGCCCACAATAGCTTTGAGCGTAAAAGCTCGAATAACTATAGTGCGTAAAAAGAAGTAATTTTATTGATCGTAAAATAGCCTCCTCTGCACACCATACGACGAGTATCGGGTTTGGTGAAAATCCGATCTTCTCGACTTCTGTGCTGCATGCTATCAGAAAAATTATTCTGTCAAATCAAATCTTCTGCATTAAATGCGGCCTGAGAGTCTGTCCCCGGGCGTAAAATTCAATGAATAGCCTTGGCGTAAAGTAGCTCGCGTAAAGTTCAATACAAATAGCCCTGGCGTAAAGTTCAATAAAATAGCCCTGGCGTAAAATAGCTCACATTGAGAGTTGCTTGCGTAGAGTTCTCAATTTCTTTGGCTTAGTCCATAAAGTACTTTCTACGCTCCTACATATACCAATTTATATATATTTACATATATACATGACTTGTGGGTCAAAAATACATAGTTATATATAGGAATCCATATGAAAACCAATTGGGATACCTTAACCATGACTAACCTACCCTCATTTATGCACAAAACTGAAATTAGGATTCTAAATGACCTATTGGACATTTCCACAAATACTTGGTGTGTCATCCTCCGTGTGTGTGTGTGTCTGTGTGTGTGTGTGTGTCTCTATGTGTGTGTGTGTGTGTGTGTGTGTGTGTGTGTGTGTGTGTCTGTGTGTGGAGGGGAGGGGGAGAGAGAAGGAGGAGGAGGAATTAGGTTAGGGTTTACCGGAGAGGAGGAGAAGCTCGGATTGGGGGAGGAGGAGCTCGAGGAGGAGGAGCTCGACCGGGGGGGGGGAGGGAGTCGCCGGGGGGGGGAGGGAGTCACCGGAGGGGAGGGAGTCACCGGGGCGGGGAGGGGAAAAAAAGGAGTTTTCGAGTGAGGGGGAAAAAGGAATCCTGTGCCCTAAGTAAAAAAGTTAGCGATGTCAATAATGGACGTCACTAACCGTCGCAAGCATTTTAATATAAGCAACATATTTTAATAATATGTCGCTGAATGTCGCTATTCTGCGACATACTGTATCTACTGTCGCTGAACGTCGCTATTCAGCGACATTTTGCGACGTCATTAGAAAGGAGTCGCTATATTATATAGTTAGCGACGAAATTTTATTCCGTCGCTAAACAACGTCGCTAATAGAGCATATTTTAGTAGTGTGTCAAATAATAAGCCTATCTTTGGATCGGTTACAATTGTCACACATTTATCACCACATGTATGTGTGCAATTCGGCCAAGTATTAACCTTCCTTTGGGCCGACTAATACCCGCATGTATATACACACACAAACATCCAACATCCCTTATAGACTATCTACTCAAGAGAGGTCACTTTGGCGACATCTTGTTTCAATGAGTCTATTTAGAATATTAGACAACTATTGCTAGTCACAAAAGGTACCAAAAAATTTGAATGTTAACTAAATTTTACAAACTGAATCATGTCTAAATCCTTATGCTTATTTAAATTAAATAATCATAAATCCTTATGTACATGTATATTTTAAATTTTAAATTAATAAATAATCAACCGATTAGATTCTAACAAATATGCATCAACAGATAATATCAAATAATTCATAAGGATTACTTTAAATAGAATAATCTATAGAAGACCAAATTTATGCATCAACAGATTACATCAAATAATCTATAAAGATTATACCAAAATTGATCTACTATATCAAAAGCATGTGAATCTTGTGCATGATTTAAATCACGAATTAAATCAGCCAACCAAAGAAACCTTCATACAGAAATTTTTTCTTTAGTTCTGTTGGTTCATTACTACATCAAAGCACCATGTGGCCGAGTTGGTCTAAAGGTGGCAGATTAAGGTTCTGGACCGAAAGGGTTTTGGGTTCAAATCCTACTCCCAACAAAAAATAGTATGTGACATTAATATGGCTGAGATGGTCTAAGGCGCCAGATTAAGGTTCTGGTCTGAAAGGGTGTGGGTTCAAAATCTCACTCTAAAAAAAATTCCACTCCGGCAGGTGCAAGTCTGCACTTAATTAGGGTTCATGTGATCTTGCTTCATATGCATGCAGACAAAATAGGCATAGCACAACCTTAAGCACTGGCCGGCAGTTGCTCGATGCCTATGCTAATTAATTTATACTCTCTAAACTAATAAACCAAGAACTACAATCAAATCATTGACTCAATTATTTTAATATGAAACCATTTGAATTTATCAGCAAAAATCCAATCAATGCATGACTTCTAAACAGAGTTTTAAACTCAAAAAGATTATACATAATAAACTATATATAACCACAATTATGCACCAACAAACCAACTTTGACCAAAACACACCCTAGCGAAACATTAATGAAGAAAAAAGTTTGAATCTATAAATCTTCGAAACAATATCGACCCACTAACAGACCGAGCACAAAATCAATCGCCACAATCCCCAAGCATCAAACGATCTCACACACACAAAAAAATGATCGAATAAAGAACCCTAAATTAAATTACATCAAATGATCTAGGGTTTCTGAACACCAACAAAATTTGAATCTAAAAACTTCAAACTCAAGAATCAAACAAGGAGGCTCTGATACCACTTTATTAGAAATTTATTGTGCCATGTCGATTCATGAGATGAAGAACATAAATTTAATTGCGGAAGCGTACCTGAATCCATTGCTAGACTTGATGGATCTTGAAGCGAACGTCTCTTTATTGGGTTCGATCTTCCAACTTGCTACGACCCTTAATGACAAAGAGGAATTTGAATCCTTTGTCCCTCTCTTTCTGTTGATGGGGATACATAAGAGAAAAAGAGAAAACATCTCTTTTGGTGGCCGTATAAGTTGCGTACCATAACCCTAATGAACACACACACACACACACACACACACACACACACACATATATATATATATAATATAAAATATATATATATACACACACACACACACACACACACACACACACACATATATATATATATATATATATATACACACACACACACACACACACACACACACACACACACACACACACACACACACATATATATATATATATATATATATATACACACACACACACACACACACACACATATATATATATATATATATAAATATATATGTATATATATATATATATATATATATATATATATATATATATATATATATAGGGTCGTTCTACAATACATCCGCTGGAAATGGATGTATCGATACATCCAAAATCTGGACCGTTGGATGTTGATCCAATGGTTCGGATTGAATAATAGTGTAGAAACATCATTTAATGCTGATTTAGACTTTTGACCTGTTGGTAACTTGCTTTAGCAGGTCATTCTTCACTTTAATTTTTTCAATGAACACCCTAAATTAATTCATATTTACTCTCTCAAAAGTCCATCCAATTTAATATTTCGTATTATATTTTTTTGGTTACAGGCCGTCGTGGTGGTGGTGTTGGTGGTTGTGGTGGAAAGAGAAACAGAGATGAAGATGGAAATAAGAATCGGTCCGGATCACGTCGAACGTCATCGAGCCCTCCTAGAACAACGAGGAGTACCAGCTGCGCCATGAAGAATCGGTTCGCTTCGCGTCGGACATAGTCGAAACCTCCTCGAACAAGAAGTATTAGCGGCGCCGCTCTAATTTTACTGTCCATGCCATTGTCAGAAATCTTATTTTTTATCTAATAATTTAATATTTTGTTAATAAAGCTACATGTCACGGTGGTGGTTGTGAACTGAGGAAAACCTGCTTCTGAGGTCGGGCGGATCATCTTGTCACATATTTTTAAAAAAAATCTGTATTGATCGGACGAATTTTTTTTACTTTTCTAATGATAATATTTTCGAAGAGAATATTTTATTTGGACGGTGAACGGCCATTCTCTTTGCTTTTAACACGGAGAATGGCCATTCTCTTTGCTTTTAACACGGCGAATGGACGGAGAATGGCCATTCTCTTTGCTTTTAACACGGCGAATGGACGGAGAATGGCCATTCTCTTTGCTTTCTACACGGCGAATGGACGGAGAATGGCTGTTCTCTTTGTTTTTAACACGGAGAATGGCCATGCTCAAGGAGAATGGCCATTCTCCGTTACTTTAACATGGAGAATGGCCATTCTCCGTTCTTTAAAAACGGAGAACGGACACTCTCTGTGCTTTTAACAAAGTATGGTACATTTAGGACTGGAAATATTCAAGTATCTCATATTTTTTTCACCAAATATTTACAGTATTTTTAATATCATTTACCATAGTACATTCATTTTATATTAAATCATTTTCAAGATAATCCGAATATCATTTTATCAGGCTTCCACTGTATGGCTGAACAAAATTTCTTGCGAATGTTTGAATATAATTAACCTACTATCAAAGAGAATTTTTCTTACATTACATTATGCCTTACACTGGCATCGACTTCATACTGATGGCATCGATGTACTGATGGCAATAACAAAGGATGAACATACAGGATTACAATTATGTTTCCGCAATAACAAGGGATGAACATGCATGATTACAATTTTGCTTCAGCAATAACAAGGGATGAATATGCACTGGCATCGAATTCATACTGATGGCATCGATGTAATGATTTTTTACAGAAAGCAAAATACATTACAATCAAATAAAGTTTCAGTGATCCCAGGAATGCATCCGTAATGAGGCCACCTGTAAACCCTAGCAATGCACCCAGGACTCACAAAATCTGTGATGGACATCTGCAAATCAAAGGAATACACCAAAATATCAATATCATCTATCAAGGCCAACTGCCAACCAAATAAACGCTTCAACCAAAAAATCATAATCAAATTAAGTATACTTTATTCCAAGTCCAATAAACTGCATAATTCACGTTACAGTAATCTGTCCAATCCACGTTAGTAATTCAACATAGAACCTGCATAATTCACAATACAATAATCCAAATAAATATCAGACCTACTCTAAATTCAAGACCATATTACATTTTCAAAACAAATTACGAACTATGCACTGAGTACAAGCGAAAAGTTTAGTCTTACAATATTTCAAACACAAAATTTAGTTTGTCCGCCATGACCAACAAATATTCAGAACAATATTGCAAGTCAAATATTACTTTCACATTGAAATAAGAGACATTCAAAACTCAAAAGATGAATCTTCATAGACGTCTCCATCTTCTTCTTCTTGTTTCTTTTTTTTTTCTACTTCTTCTTTCTCAAAATATCCTTCACCTACACCTTGAGGGACGGATGAAGAAAAATTATAGTCAGTATTGACTCACTTTATAGGTAGAAATGACATCCAGAAACATAAATAGAAGTATCAAAGTGATGGCTAGCAATAAAGTGTCAATGTGCACAGTCTATATTTTTACATAAGATTTTGGGCTAGCCCCATTTACCTTCTTCACGAGGGAAGGAAAATCTTATTCTTGGTCAGCAAATTCAACCTCTATCTGGTTAATCTTATCCAGAATCAATTTCTGGTTGTCGGATATAGTCTTCATCTCTTTGAAGACATTCTCAAAGTTTGCAGCAACAAAATTGTATAGATCATCAATCATGTCCTTAGTATTTTTGATTCCATAAGTTGATGGTTTTCCAGATGTTGATGGTTTGCTTGCAGCTGCTGCCCGTTTTCCAAACATTCGAGTGAAGGTTAGTTTTCTCATGGGGCCTTTATTTTTAATATAAACATCCCCTGCTAAGCTTGGGACAGAATGTTTATTAGCCATCGAGCATACAAATCCTCCGAAAGGGAGAGCTGTCCTTGCAGTTGGTTTTCCCACGAGATGCATCATTCTACTGAACATGTAGGAACCTATATCCATCCTTTTTTTCTTTCCCATATAATAAAGAAATTTTACTCTCTCGGGATGGATGGAAAGCTCATGTCCAGTAGGGTTGAGTGTTTGAGATACGTAGGCATGCAACAATTTATACAAAGTTTTTAATTGATCTTTGTATACATTTTGAGGGGTCTTGGCACCCATTGAAACACCTGTAATCTCATGAATTGCATCCGTCATGGAAACATTATCAATATCTTTCATATCAAACTCAGGAACTGGATCAAATCCATAAAATTCGTTGATGACAGCAGCATTTACCCTAATCAATTTCCCTTTCAGAAACACCAGTGGTTGATCCTCTTCTTTTTCTTTAATTTCAGCCGGAAGATTTGAGTAAAATTCTCTTACTATTGTTTGGGAGATTTTCTCAAGACAGGATTTGTTCAGTTTCTCCAATTGATAGAATTTCAATATATCCAGGAAAGCTTCGTCTTCGACATCATCCATCTTAATTGATCTTTCAGGCATAACAGCCTTTTTCTTGAAATATTTAATGTATATCTTCTTAGTTTTAGAGTCTTTAAATTTTTTTACCTCCTCTCCAACCTGGGACTTATCTGATGATTGCTCTTCCTCTTCATTTTCCTCTTCTGATGAGGATTCAAAATCCACAGAGTACGCTGATGACTCTGTATCCGTTGCCAACTTAGCCTTCGCTTGAGTACGCCTTCGATCTTCATAAGTTGAGTCTTCCGACGACTCTGTATCGAAGATAGATTTTCTGGTCTTTGTCGAGCAATGAGTGTTTTTAGCCTTTTTTGCACGTGGCTTGGCTGCCGCCTCCGCTTTCATCGTCGCTGCCGCCGCCGCTGCTTCCGCCGCTGCCCTTTCGGCCTCTGCCCTAGCGACCATAATCTTGGTTTTCGCCGCCCTTGCAAGTTCTGCCCTTCGGGCCTGTATCGCATCCCTTCGTGGATCCTTCTCCTTCGACGACGGTCGTTGTTTCTTCGACAGCATTTTGATTAGAAGAGGGTTTGGGAGAAGGAAGAGGGTTTGAGAGAAGAAGAGGGAAAGTTCGACCGTCTTATATGACCTTGGGAAGTGGAAAAAATTAGAATAGTTTTGAGTCTTAAATTAAATTTATTACTATTATTACTAGTATAAGACGGTCGAATTTATTACTATTAAATTTAAAAAACTACTTTCCAAAATTAAATTTATTACTATTATTACTAGTATATATCCATATGAAATCACTACATAAACCTTTGGGATTTTGAGACCTTAATTTTAAAAAAAAATTTCCAAAATTAAATTTATTACTAGTATATATCCACGTGTTCCGTATAAATTATTGAAAAATTTGGCAGAAAAAACGTGGTGGAAACATATTTATTTAAAAAAATTTGACAACATATTTAAGAATGTGAAGTTTAAGACTCAATATTTCCATTTTACGAATATTTGATTAAATTTTTGAAAATAAGAAGACTATGTACTTGAAAAGAGTAAAATTGAAACACTCAATGTTGTCCTCTATTTTACTTTGTAATCATATTTAAGATGGATTTGACGGCAAGATTGACGCTGGCAGCATAATCAATTCTATGACGTAACAAGTCATTGATGGGGATATCGTCGCTGATATATTGATTTGACGTAAAAAGATTTGTTAATTATAAAGAGCAATGCTATAGTTAGCAAATGGGTGTAAGTTGTAAGAAGGTTGTAAAAGTTTGATTGTAGCCGAAACCAAATTGAGTTAACAAAATATTATATTTTATTAAATCCCAACTTCGTCGTCGGAACATTCTCCAGAGAAGTATACAAGAGGAGGACAAAAAAACTGTAAAACACGGAAAAAAAAAGGTCTAGCCCTCACTGGCCTCCCGGAGGATCTCCGCAAAGTCCTGCAGGGTGCGCACACCCGCCCTATGGCACAGGCGGCGAAACGCTTCCCTCTTCTCCAGAGAATTCCGTTCCTCCGGAGTGATCGGCAACAGGTCAAAGTTTGGCGCCGGATGAAGAGGTCGAGCGATGACCTCCAGTGACAACCCGCAGGCGATCAGAAAGTTCGCAGCCGCTGCCAGCCAGTCATGGGCCGGAGGCGGCGCAGAGGGTGCTCCATGCGAAGGGGCTCGACGACGACTGAAAGAAGGCTCTGGCAATGGTTCCCAACCAGATGATCTTTTTGGAGCCATGTTAAATGTGCAACCTACTCAGATGAATGGGGACCCCTATGTATATATATATACACGTTCCTAACCGACTCTTCCTATTCCTTATTGGAAGTTGGGATATAATGTTAAAGTTACAACCAAATGCTTACAACACTCTTACAACCTTCATCCATTGCTGACATGTGGGCCATGTCATCAATGGGTGAAGGTTGTAAGAGTGTTGTAAGCAAGCATTTGGTAGTAGACTATAAGAGACATTATTGATGTCTTATTCCAGGCTTAGTTGGTTGTGCTGTTTGGCTTTTACATGGAAGGCCTAGGTTCGAGTCTGGTGTTTGGGTTCTGTAGAATTTTTCTATTGTTAACATTTTTTGGGTGCTATTATATGCTTTTAACTTAGTATGGAACAATTTTTGGGACTGTTAATGGCCATTCTCCGTTCCTCTAACACGGAGAATGGTACATTTAGGACGGATGTAGGACGGAGAATTGTACATTTAGGACGTCGAATGGTACATTTAGGACGGAGAATGGTACGTTTAGGAATGTTCTGTAGGGTTGTGAATTTTAAATAGTTTGGCTGTTTAGTTTTGTTTTGAATCTATATAAATTGGTTTTGAAGGCTCGTGAAGATGAATTAGTTTGGCTGTTTGGTTGTTAATGGTCATTCTCTGTTCCTCTAACACGGAGAATTGTACATTTAGGACGGCGAATGGTACATTAGGACGGAGAATGATAGATGTAGGACGGAGAATGATAGATGTCGGACGGAGAATGGTCCATATAGGACGGAGAATGGTACATTTAGGACTGTTGTGTAGGGTTGTGAATTTTAAATAGTTTGGCTGTTTAGTTTTGTTTTGAATCTATATAAATTGGTTTTGAAGGCTATGAATTAGTTTGGCTGTTTGGCTGTTAATGGCCATTCTCCGTTCCTCTAACACGGAGAATGGTACATTTAGGACGGAGAATTGTACATTTAGGACGGCGAATGGTACATTAGGACGGAGAATGCGGAAAGTTGGACGGAGAATGATACATGTAGGACGGAGAATGGTCCATATAGGACGGAGAATTCATTTTGAATAAGGTAAAATCTGTGTTGGGAAATGGCAAAATCTCTTGGATATGATTATACTGAGATGTTGTATTAATGGTAAAATCTGTGTTGGGAAATGTCGAAATCTCAGAAGTGAGCCGTCTTCGACGTCATTATATCACAGTCCATTTTATTTATAAAAAAAATAATCATGTTAAAAATTAGTATTGACAAAAGTAAAACTTGCTCAAAATGGAGAATCGAACTCATAAAAAATATCTTGTATGTAGACTAGTGAAAAATATATACTCCTCCGTCCCAAAAATATAGTCTCACTTTCCTTTTTTGTTTGTCCCATATTATAGCCCATTTCTTTTTATATAATGGATGTTTGTGGAATAATTTACAAATTTAGCCTTATTTAAACTACAATTATATCAAGATAAACTCTACAATTCTCTATGCATTTAAGAGTTGTATTTTGAAAATATATTTGAGCTCTAATGATGGATACTGAAAAGACACTTTAGTTTATATTGCCTCCAAAATTCAAACTAAAATTTGCCAAAATATTGTCTCCAAAGTTTAATGGCATTCATTAACCCAATTAGAGATCACAATAAGTACAAAAGCAAAATTCAAAACATCTATAAGGGGCATATTGGAGAGATTTTGTTTTGTTGGACATATTAATTGGATTTTCTTAATCTTGGTGAAAATAGAAATAGGACTATATTTTTGGGACGGAGGGAGTATAAAGAAATGCATGCATGCATGCTAGTGTTTTCACCATTAACCCCAGTAATGATAGATCGTATCTAATTCATTATACCACTCGTACACAGGTTCTTCTGGTACTGGGATTACATTATCAAAGGGTTTTTTAAACGTCTGAATTGAATAACAAATTTTCCAAAGTTTGTCGTCGAAGATTACGTTGAAGCACCCACGTATGTCGAGCAGGCGAAGACCCTTGCAGTTGCATATGATAGATCACAGCGTGTCTCCATTGAACATGCCGAATCCCATATGTAGGTGCTCGAGACGCGGCATCAAATCAGCCACGGCCTTTCCCTCTGCCTCGTTTTTTGTGTCCAGCACGAACATGTTCCTGAGCATGAAATCCGGAGGGGGCATGTTCCTACTCAGCTTGACCAGACGGCGGCAATAATTTTCGGCGGAAATTATTCCAGTCGACGTGATGTAGAGGCAGTAGCTAATGTCGAGTTCTTCCAGCACAGGGAGAAACTCCAAGTGTCTCACGAAAGTTTCATCACTCACGTCGTACTTCGGAATGTGCAGAACCCTTAGAAATTTTCCACTGTATTATAAAAATGGAAAAATATCAATAGAAATTAACAAAAGTATACGTAAAATTTTGTAATAGAAAAAATAAAGTATTAGAATAAGACCAAATAAAATTTTGTACTGGCCTTAAACATGCAAAAGAGAAGGCTGCTTCGTCGAGCTTGTACGCGGAGAGGGACCCTAATGTCCCTCACTGCGAGCCACGAGATTCATTACGGTCAAACTAATCTCAGCAGTTTTCTGGGTCCTCCGGCACCACTGTACCAAGTCGACATTGGACCAATAGTCTAAGGGACCGTTGAGCGCCTTCCACCACGAACGACAAACTGGGGCCACGTTGCACATTACCTCGTCCGCCGGCATCCCCGACAGTACCAGTATCATCGAGAGAATCTCGGTAGGGATGACGGCCCATCCGCTGCAGTTGATCTTGCTCCTCTCCATTGCGACTGTTCTTCTTCTTCTTTCCTTTGTTTCTCTCTAGTCAGATGGGTTCTCTTCTTTGGAAAAGGCTATTTAACCATCGTTTACGCGGGTGTATGTAACCCGCTCGTGGAGGGGTATGTCCGAACAAGTCACGAATCTATTGGGAAATAACGGTAATGCTACTGTATTAATATTAGCAATTAGTCGTTTGGGCTCCCAACATATTTGGGTGATGCCATCTCCCATTATGTGGCATCTGACATGGCAGATGACATAACAGCTGACATGGCAAATTTTAACCCCAAAAATTAATTACCCAAATTTTTTTAATATTAATGATAATGTCAATATTAATATTAATGTTAATGCTAATGCTAATATTAATGTTAATATTAATGTTAATATTAATCAATGTTAATTTAATATTAAATTATTTATTTACTATTAATGTTCATTTTAATATTAATTTTATTGTTAAATTTTGCCATGTCAGCTGTCATGTTAGCAACCATGTCATATGCCACATAATGGAAGATGGTATCACCCAAATTTTTTGGGAGCAAATAGCATTTTTGTAATATTAGTTTTAATTATATTGTAAACTTTAAATTAACAGAAAAGCCAATGTAGATTTAATATTAATGCTCTGAATAGCCCAACTCATCATGCCAATTGGCTACAACGCTCATGATCTCTCTAGCTCACAAAGGAGTACATTGTTCCATACATTATGCCTCTTTATAGCCAACAAGTAGTCTTCGGCTGAACATCTCGCAAGTCCGAACGCCAATGTGGTAGCTCCTCTTGAACGCTAAGGACTCCATGCATCTGGAAGTCCAAGCCGAGCCCCGCCTCGAGCCGAACCTATCCTGAACTTGTCCACCACCGTGTCCCTACGGCAGATACAGTTAGACATAATGTTAACATAAACATTGTGATCGTGCTCATCTATGTCCCATTTCGCCTAGCCTGCAAGGTTAGAACTTTACATAAGAAATCATATCATTTCACTCAACCAACCAACCGTAAACTTAAACATATGCATAAGGGTGGCAGGCCCTGCGCCTGCACCCAGCGCTAATCTCAGCCCACCAGCCCTATCTATATGAAGGTCACGGTGTTTCTGTCACGACCCGCACCCTGATTAGGGGCACGAGTACATGGTTACGTCCACCCTGATTAGGGGCACGAGTACGTGGTTACGCCCTATCTATATAAAGGTCACGGTGTTTCTGTCACGACCCGTACCCTGATTAGGGGCACGAGTACGTGGTTACGTGGTTACGTCCAGCCTCGAGCCGAACCTATCCTGAACTTGTCCGCCACCGTGTCCCTGCGACAGATACAGCTAGACATAATCTTAACATAAACATTGTGATCATGCTCATCTATGTCCCATTTCGCCTAGCCTGCAAGGTTAGAACTTTACATAAGAAATCATATCATTTCACTCAACCAACCAACCGTAAACTTAAACATATGCATAAGGGTGGCAGGCCCTGCGCCTGCACCCAGCGCTAATCTCAGCCCACCGGCCCTATCTATATGAAGGTCACGGTATTTCTGTCACAACCCGCACCCTGATTAGGGGCACGAGTACGTGGTTACGTCCACCCTGATTAGGGGCACGAGTACGTGGTTACGCCCTATCTATATGAAGGTTACGGTGTTTCTGTCACGACCCGCACCCTGATTAGGGGCACGAGTACGTGGTTACGTGGTTACGTCCAGCCTCGAGCCGAACCTATCCTGAACTTGTCCACCACCGTGTCCCTGCGGCAGATACAGTTAGACATAATCTTAACATAAACATTGTGATCGTGCTCATCTATCTCCCATTTTGCCTAGCCTGCAAGGTTAGAACTTTACATAAGAAATCATATCATTTCACTCAACCAACCAACCGTAAACTTAAATATATGCATAAGGGTGGCAGACCCTACGCCTTCATCCAGCGCTAATCTCAGCCCACCGGCCCTATCTATATGAAGGTCACGGTGTTTCTGTCACGACCCGCACCCTGATTAGGGGCACGAGTACGTGGTTACGTCCACCCTGATTAGGGGCACGAGTACGTGGTTACGCCCTATCTATATGAAGGTCACGGTGTTTCTGTCACGACCCGTACCCTGATTAGGGGTACGAGTACGTGGTTACGTAGTTACGTCCAGCCTCGAGCCGAACCTATCCTGAACTTGTCCACCACCGTGTCCCTGCGACAGATACAGTTAGACATAATCTTAACATAAATATTGTGATCGTGCTCATCTATGTCCCATTTCGCCTAGCCTGCAAGGTTAGAACTTTACATAAGAAATCATATCATTTCACTCAACCAACCAACCGTAAACTTAAACATATGCATAAGGGTGGCAGGCCCTGCGCCTGCACCCAGCGCTAATCTCAGCCCACCGGCCCTATCTATATGAAGGTCACGGTGTTTCTGTCACAACCCGCACCCTGATTAGGGGCACGAGTACGTGGTTACGTCCACCCTGATTAGGGGCACGAGTACGTGGTTACGCCCTATCTATATGAAGGTCACGGTGTTTCTGTCACGACCCGCACCCTGATTAGGGGTACGAGTACGTGGTTACGTGGTTACGTCCAGCCTCGAGCCGAACCTATCCTGAACTTGTCCACCACCGTGTCCCTACGGCAGATACAGTTAGACATAATCTTAACATAAACATTGTGATCGTGCTCATCTATGTCCCATTTCGCCTAGCCTGCAAGGTTAGAACTTTACATAAGAAATCATATCATTTCACTCAACCAACCAACCGTAAACTTAAACATATGCATAAGGGTGGCAGGCCCTGCGCCTGCACCCAGCGCTAATCTCAGCCCACCGGCCCTATCTATATGAAGGTCACGGTGTTTCTGTCACGACCCGCACCCTGATTAGGGGCACGAGTACGTGGTCAACGATATCCTGTCAGAAAAATGAACAAGTACAAACACCAACAGAAGTTCCATATGAATTGATAAATACTATAAGAGACATTATAATAAAATACAAGACAAAGATATAGGCGACTTGAAAACCATTTGAAGCCGAGTTACAACCCTTGGACCAATAAATGTAAAACGTGATTTGAATTATTAGAGCGATATGTGATCTGCTAGGGAGTCATGGTGCTCCCTGAACTGTAGCCGGTGCACCTCTCTCCACTGCTGCCATAGCTACCTGATGCAAGTTCTCCATGGTCTATCGCAGCAATGACCCTGGCCTGTCATCACGCAATAACCATGGACGGTTCGCACCGTAATGTATCTTTGGCATCCTTATGTGTAAGACTATGATCGCTTCGATACAGGTTGCTAGACCAATATCCGAAGGATCCCAAACCTACTGATATCATAGCTTATCACAATACTTGACGGTCGCAACCCGTCCTAATGATGTGCACCATAAATACCATACATAATTCCCTCCTTTGAACTACTAGGTTGAATTAAGATGATGTGCACCATAAATACCATACATAAATACGTACACTGGACGGTCGCAACAATATCATAGCTTATTGAGTATATTATATTGACATTGCTTGTCCTCCATTCGTAGTTGATCGTTCTTGACAGGTTTTGATATTATATATGTTGTTAAATAGTAGAACTAGACAGCGTTCTACGTCGTTTCTGCGGTGTAGGCTGGGACGCTGTCACGTTATGGAATGGCTTCTCTGGAACCATCCTGGACGTATAGCTTTGTTAATCGGGGTCCTTTCAACGCAAGTAGCTAGCTCCGATGCAAGTCTCCGCTAAACCTGTGCTGATCGAGGAAACTACGTTATCGACAAGTTGTCCATAACCGTGCGAAGACATATTTTCCTTTTAGTTATTAAGACATAGCCTACATTATATTTGAAAACTCAATCCCTTTCCCGTGTTTGCGCCCTTGCATTTATCCTTTCATTCGCAACAACATTATCAATTTACCTAGGAAGGGGGTCGAGAAGAGGAGGGTCAGCCACTCACATTGAGTTTACTTCAGGCGAGAGAATGGATCTTAATTCAACCGTTCCCGTTCGATCGAGTCAATCGATCCCGACCTATCGGTCCCGACCGAATCAATAGCGACAGTGTTCCTTTCTCGCGCACCCTATCACGACCCGTACCCGGAGTAAGGGCATTCCATAACGTAACAGCGTCCCAGCCTACACCGCAGAAATGACGTAGAACGCTGTCTAGTTCTACTATCTAACAACAGTTAGATATTACAACCTGTCGAGAATCAAGGGTCGTCGTCTAACCCAGCTATGGCAGTCTATTCTTGTGTATTGCTCCTTCAACCAATCCATTCCTAGGCCAAGGGACCGATTCGGCCCGCAGCAAAAGGGTCGTCGTCTAACCCAGCTATAGTCCGTGATGTCTTGACATTGCCAGTGGCCTTCACACCCTTTCACTGCTTAACAAATGCACGTGACACGGGACGCTGCTTGCTATACTTCGATAGCCCAACAAAACTCTTTCCTAATGTGTTCGTGCAACGACTTGACAAGCAAGGGCTACGTCAAGCCTAGCATCGAGGGAAATACGACTTAAACTATGGGACAAGCGAATATTAGTATTAATTGTAGTTGCAATTACATTTTAAATAAAAAAGAATACAATTTTAACTTTAACTAGTTTGAAGTAAATGTTAAATCCAAAACTATTTTTAATTTTAGTAGTCATATTAGTTTCAATAATATTGTAAATGTTTAAATTAACATGAATGCCACGGTATTAGAAACCTAGCTAGCTGATGTCACGTTGCTCGGGGCTCGGTTAGTGTTCGTCTAAACTAGTACGTGCCAACTAGTTATTAGTAATGATAACCAAAAATTGAATTTTAAGTTTAAAATCTAGTCGAGCTCGATCCTTCCTCTTTATCCCATCTCCCACACTCTCTTTCTCTCTCTCTATCTCTCTCGGGTTCTTTCTCACATGTTGTGTTCCTTAACGCAACAGGTCCCGTAGCATTAAATGCTCTGTATGCGTTATTCTACACAATTTAATAATAAACACTGATACCATATCATTAGAAGAGCAAAGGTTGTCTTGGAAGTCGTAAAAAATTACTTTATATTATCTTCTTAATACTTTTTTTGCATTGGAGATGACTTTTTAAACTTCTTGTCATTTTTGAATATAGCCGCCTATGCAAGTTATTGTCTTCTGCGGCTCTGTCTCATGCCACATAGGATACACAATACATAACAAGACAATAGGGTTTCGTAGCATTAAATGCTGATGCATGTGTTATCCTACAAAAGAGGGCCACGTGGAGATTGCTGTTGCATGCTTTCTCATGCGTTATTAGCTACACATTTTAATAAGGCACGTACCCAGAAGACGAGAAAGTTTTGTTGGAAGTTGTTTCCTTAAAATTATGCTTGCTCCTAGAATCACTCAAGATTTTTCATGAGCCATCAAAAGAGGGCCACGTGGCGGAGTTACAATGAAGACGAAAAGGTTGTGTTGTTGCCTTGCTGGAAGTTATTTCTTCCTGCATAATGTTTTTTGTACCTCCAAATTGCACTTTCAAACTGTCCATCCTTACGTGGCAGCTGACGTGACATGTTGATCTGGCAGCTGACGTGGCAAATTTTTTTGTAAATAAAACTAAAAATAAAAATTAACATTAAAGTTAATATTCCAGATTAACATTAACATTAATATTAATATTATCGTTAACATTAACAATAATATTAATATTAACATTAACCTTAACATTAATATTAACATAAATTAATATTAACACTAAAATAACTTTGATATTAACGTTAAATTATTATGGAGAAAATTGGGTTGTTAACTTTTTGGATTAAAATTTGCCATGTCATCAGTCATGTCAGATGACACACTATTAATTTAGGAAAATGCTAAGAAGCTCATTTATTTAACATGCCACATCAGATGGGAGGGCTATATATAGAGGGTCAATATGGAGGTACGATAATATCATTACTCTTTCTTCTTCTATTGTTTCTTGTCCTTCGTTTCTTCTGCTGGTTTCTAACACACACTATTTTCTTCAATGTCGACGTCACATGGAGAAAGTGATCGTCGTGGGGAAGATTTAGTCGATGAAGAAATCCTCCATTCAAGAGGACTGTCAGATGATTTGCCGCAAGATGAGCAAAGTTTGGAAGATGTTAGCTTAGGAGACAGTAAAGAACAAGATGAAGACATCAACTCAAACAACGAAATGTTATTTCACATCACCCTTTCTAATGGATTTAAGAAATGCATTATAGTTTTACATATATTTCTCATGTTTATTTTGTTTTATTCTGTTCTTAGGGACGCCGATGAATCTCCATTGGATTTCGATGCAGCGACAATAAAAAAAATATTGCAATCTGCCAACATTAATAAAGATCCAACTATGCTCTTAGAAGAAGATGTTGTTGGCCTACAGTTCAACTCTATTGAAGAAGCAGGGACATTCTACCGAATTTATTCAAAAGCATATGGTTTCAGTATTAGAAAGAACGAGGTAAAGAAAAACAAATCTGGTATGGTGACGATCCGTAGTTGGTGTTGCTCGAATGCGGGATTCAGACACAAGAAATACAAGGAAGCTCCAAACAGGATTCGTGAGCCAAGAAGTGAAAGCAGAACTGGTTGTAAAGCAATTTTTCGTATTGGGTACACCCATAAAACAAAGATGTGGTCCGTCAAAAAATTTCATGTACTTCACAGCCATAGCCTGGCGAGTAATTATGAATCAACGTTCTTGAGATCCCATCGTAATATAACACCCGCAGAGTTGGAAGAAATTAAGCTTATGAAGCAATCAGGGATGGGGACTGGAGAGATATGGAATTTACTTGTCGAGAGGAAAGGTGGCTGGGATAATGTTGGATGGACGAGAAAAGATTTATACAATGTTCTAGCTCGAGATAGTAGAGCACTCGACGATGTTCATGCTTCGACAACACTTACATTTCTTCAATCAAAGGAGAATAGTGACCCAGATTTCTTCTACGACTACAAGGTAGACGAAGATTCCAGATTGACCCATCTCTTTTGGGCTGACGGTTCTTGTCGATTCGATTACGAACTATTTGGAGATTCACTAGTATTCTATTCTACATATAAAACAAATAGAAGTCAAATGCCGTTGGTGGTTCTAGTGGGTACAAATAATCATGCGATGACTTGTGTGTTTGGGTTTGCAATGATCCACAATAAGACTGCGGAGACTTATTCTTGGGTTCTGCAAAAATTTCTAGAGTGTATGAATGGCAAATTACCATTGACAGTTCTCACGGATGGTTGCAGATCCATGAATAAAGCAATTGAGGATTTAATGCCCAGCGTAGTTCATCGAACGTGCTCATGGCATATCCTTAACAATGCTGCCAAAAATGTACACCGAGAGGGTTTTCACAATAAACTGAGTCTTCTGATTAAAAGGTACATAGCACACTTGCTACTTTACTTTGAAGTATGTTGTTGTTACAATATCACAACTTTAGTTAATGTCCATGTTGTTGTTGTTGCACGGTGCTCTGCCTCAAAACAAAATTTCTTGGGACAGTGGGTTCCTTTGCCTCAGTGAGTTCCTTTGCACGGAGGATGCACGATGAAGTGACTTGCCTCAAGGAGTCATGCAACGGTTCCTATGCTCTGACGATGCACGATGAATACGACGCGGACACGAACTGAAAGACGACAGAGAACAACACTCCTTGACAGTTGAAGCTTTCAATTGAATTCCTTGAGAACAACACTCCTCTGACGATGCACGATGAAGTGTTTTGCTTCAAGGAATCCAATTGAAAGCTTCAACTGTCAAGGAGTGTTGTTCTCTGTCGTCTTTCAGTTCGTGTCCGCGTGGTAGATGGTATTGATCGTGCATGGTCAGAGCATAGGAACCGTAGCATGACTCCTTGAGGCAAGTCACTTCATCGTGCATCCTCCGTGCAAAGGAACTCACTGAAGCAAAGGAACCAACTGCCTCAAGGAATTTTGTTTTGAGGGAGAGCACCGTGCAAAGCCATCCTTCTTCAACAAGGAACATGTCGAAGAGATAGACTCCTGAGGCTAAGGAACCCACTGCCCATTTGGCGCATGAGTTCGAGTTGTTTCATATGTAAATAAAAGTCAAACTTTTCGTGGTTTTGACGATGTAAATGTAATTCAAAAATGATTATATTATAAAAGCAGAGCTTATAAAAGACAGAAGTTCCTTGCCCAATTACATCATAATTACATTGTTGTTTTACAATGTCATTGCTAGGATCAATTTACATATTTGCTTGAAAGCAACTCCTTAGCCCATGACAACCTCATCTTTGTAATCTTCTGGTGAGTTTCATTGTCATTTCCTCCCGATATTTCAAAGGGAGGAGTCGTCAACCTATTCATATAATACGCCGTGTACAAGAGGCAGTTGGGTGCCCGTTGTTGTGGGCAATTTAGAGAACAATTCAGCACTTTGCTCTCATACTCCTTCGCCGGGTATCTCTCCCTCATCATATCAACTTTTCTCCTGACGATAGGCTCTAAGGTTTTCTTCGTTAATTCTGCATCCACCTTGTACGTATCGTACGTGGTTTGCCACAAGGAGTTGTAGTGTGTCCAGTCGTAGGAGATAAAGTTGAATGTGAGCAGAGTATAGTGTTTGATGGTTGTATTAAAAAGTGGGATGAATAATAACTCTATGTCGTCCTCCAAACCCATGACGAAGTCTTCTACTTTTTGGATGTCTTCACAGGCGCCGGGTTTTGCGGTTTCTTCATTGACACGTTGAATGACGGTCTGTTGTTTCCCAAAAACAATACACAATATCATGATTAATTTTTTTCTGTCATTTTTCATCGGTGTACACATGAATATGGATTTTTCTGTTTGAATTCTTACCAATGTGTGGGCCGTCATGAATGCAGATCACTTATGGGATTGGAGCGCCGGCTTTTTTTTCTGGATCAATGGCACCTCCTTCGAACTAGATGGGGCACACCTTTTACTGCCTTGAATTTCTTTCAGCTTCCTTATTATTATGTCCAGTATGCCAGCCTCCATGTCGTCATAGTTGAGTATGTCTTGCATGTCTACTGCCGACAGCTGGACTGAAACTTCATTTTTACCCTTTTCCGGATAAAATTCGTATACCATATCACTGCACATAAATTTAGTTTAGATTAAATTAATAAAGATAGATTCTCATTACATAATTGTGAAAAAAGTCTAGAAAAAACAAAATAAAAAAAGGGTTCAGAATACATACTTTGGAGAATTCTTTCTGGGAATTACGATGTCGATGTATTGTTTCTTCAGCTCTTCATCCGCATGTTTCCAAAGTAAGAGTTCATCGCATTCCCTTAGTATGACGCGGTTCTTCTTTAATTCAGCCATTTTGGCGTCTTCTCGGGATTTCGTAGCATCATTAACCTTCCGCTTTTTATTAGCCTCTCCAACTGTATTGCTTTTTATTAACCTCTTTCCCCCCGATCCTCCTCTTCTTCTGACTTCTCTTGGAGCAGCAGGTTCAGCAGCAGCTTGTAACTCCTCATTCTGAAGTACTTTAGTCATGGCTTCGAGATCTTTAATTTTGCAATCCTTTTCATTGGCTTCAATCTTAAATGATTCAACTTTATTTTGAAGCTCCCTTTTCTCCTCAACGAGCCTTTCATTTGTTTCTCTGAGTTGTTTGGTTGTTCGTACTGAAATAAAACAAACAACAATGAAATGTATGATGTGAACCTAACACGGAGAATGACATTCTCCGTATAATATAATACATTCTCCGTATAATATAATACGGAGAATAGAATTCTCCGTTTGGAATTACACGGAGAATAACCTTTCCAGTATCGACATGATAGGGAATAGCAATTATCCGTTCCAAATAACACGGAGAATGACTATTCTCCGTGTTATAGTACACGAAGAATAGTCATTCTCCTGGAAGATTACAAATCAAAAATTTGAAATAGAAAAGATTTTACCTTGTGCATGTAGATCTGATTTAAGAACAGAATTCTGCTTTCTCAAATCCTCCAGTTCATGCACAGAGCCCTCCATCAAAACGTTGACTGTACGTTGTTGTGATTCTTGTGCCTCGAGCTCTTTCAACTTTTCTTTGAGTTCTTCATTCTGCGCAAGAATATCAGAATGATGTCTTCTCAAATCCTCCAGTTCATGCACAGAGCTCTCCATCACAACGTTGACTGCACGTTGTTGCTCTTCTTTTGCCTGGAGCACTTTCAGCTTTTCTTTGAGTATGGCATTCTCAAAGTTGGCTGCACGTAACTGCGCTCCTTGTGCCTCCATCTCTTTCAACTTTTCTTTCAGTTCTTCATTCTGCGCAAGAATATCAGAATGATGTCTTCTCAAATCCTCCAATTCCTTTGCTGAGTCGTCCATCACAGCGCCCATTTCATGATGCGGTGTTATCCGTTGTTCATCAAAATTATCCCCACCTGCTTCTTGGTGTTCTTCCTCTCCCTCTTTTTCAACTTCTTCTATAGGTGGCTCCTCTTCTTTGTGCCCTTCTTCTTCCCCAACAGGTATAACCAGATCTTCCAATATCATCTTCGATCTTATTTTGTTGTGATATTCGGCCTTGAGGAAGTTTGAGATATCGTACCCATTCTATGTGAAAAATCTTGGGTAATCAGGAATTGGGGCGAACTTCTTTTCCACAAATTTACTATGTTCTGTAAACCAATAGAGGAAGTATATTGTGCAACCTTCCAATTTGTGGAAAGCTATTGAGTAATCCCCCTGTTCAGTTTTGCTTCTACTCCTCTTTAAGCTATCTATTACATATGCCAGGATTAACCTTGGCTAGCATATACTGTTGATCACGTCCACACTGTCTACCAAGGCCAAGAATCTGTACGGCAAATTTGAACCGCCAGACTTTGTGAAGAATACAGTTTGGCACAAGTGGAAGATTATTAGCTTGGCCAAATCATCTGGATTAACAGCGTTATCTCCGCCACGAAGCCGTCGTAACAATTCAAAGAACTTGTCTCTCACTTCCTTATTCGTGACTTCTGAGTGTTTGCCCTTTGTATTAGCCAGCAATCTTGTGAAATGATCTCTGCACAGGCTCAATGATGCTGGTGGTGTGGGCTGCTGTTGTTTTTCCTTTATCAATCTTCTGTAAGAAACATCATCAACGCTTTCTTCATTCAGCGGTAGACCGAATATGACTGCCATATCCTTGACTCTTGGCGCGATTTTAACAGTGGTGCTCAATTCAAAGCACCCGACGCCATCTTCTTCTTCTGTGTAACTTGCAATTAAATTCTCAAGCCCTTCCGTTACCTTGGCCATTTCGGAGACGTGGACTCTATTTTGGTAGAAAATCTCGACAAAATTCCAGAAACCGGTATTCTTCAAGGAACCAATAACTGGCTCAGGTAAACGGCCAGCATCTCGATTGACCTCCTCCATAAGATTTAGCATTGGCTTGAAGGTAGAACGAAAAAGTCTTGAGTCCTTATTCCTGACAGATTTTCTTTCTGCAAAACAAAAAAAAAACCAAAAATTAGGTCGGAGAATGGCCATTCTTATGGGTTTTAACACTGGGAACGACATTCTCCGTTTCAAGTTAGACGGAGAATGACATTATCCGTTCCAAATTAAACGGCGAATAGAATTTAACATTCAAATGCGTTTTATGACGGAGAATGTCATTTTCCTTGAAATATATACAGAATTTGCGAACATAAAATCAAAGTTATACCTTCTGTTTGCACTTCTTCTTGCACTTATTTTTGTTTAGCAACTTTTTCCTTTTTCTTTTTTGCAACTTTCTTAGAATAGGGTTTCCGTTGTTCTCCGTCTGTCGCTTTTAGATTTTCTGTAACTGGTGCATCTTCTCTATTTGGTAATGCTGCCGGTGATGATTCTGCCGCTGATGCCGACATGGTGTGAATATTGCGAATGGGGAGGAAGGTTTGAAGATTTTGGAGGAGAATGATCTAGGTTTGAGTACAGAGTGGAGTATGGAAGAAGAGGAGGCTCCGAAACGGTTTTCTTTTTCCCTTTTTCTTTTTTTAATAAAAGGGTTCGGGGGTGTTTTGAATTAATTAGAAGGGCAAAAATGTCATTCGATGGAAGGGCAAAATACTCCTTTCTGCTTAATTAAAAAGAATTGAAGCCGTTTGGCAAAAATATCATTACAACTCAACAAAACAAATGAACATAATACATTAGAGCTTTCCATACATTAAATATAAAAGAAGAAGAAAAAAAATTATCGTCTTCCATATTCAACCAGATTGGACTTCTTTTTTAGCTCTTCATTGTGCTCTGAAGTTGTAATCCATTCAGCAACTATGCGTCTTTCCTTTTCCGCATCAAACTGCATATAACAAACAAACATCAAAAATATTGCTCTAAAAAGTTGAAGTTTTTGACGACATATTTTCATACTTACATCGATAGAACGGTAGTCCAGGCTACATCGGTCTTTCATGAATGCAATTAAAAAAAATTCCACAATCAACTAAATTGCCTTGGCGGGGAACATAAGAAGGACGTTTTATTGCAAAAGTAGAAAAGCTGAACCTAGCATCTCTCAGCTTCAAAATCTCTTCTTCGAGAAAGATATCCAAATTTGAAAGCTACAATTACCAGAAAACAATATGTATTGGTATAATGCGTATTCTTGTACCCAATTCATAAAAATTGATAAATATGAGCTTACTATTTCTTTTATAACTGTTCTGCTTTGAATCGGATCATCTTTAGATGCAAGTGAGTCCCAAATTTCAACAGTCCTGTTTTTAAACACAACTCTTGCAAGAGTATAGTGTTCGCCCAAATGAATGGGTATGTATATCTGAATCAGGATAATTAGGTAAAACAAATTAGTAAATTTTCAGAAAATTAGGATTAATATTTAAACATAAATACATTAATACCTCTTTACAAGTGCTTAAAGATCCCATGTAATCCTGAAAATATTTAAACTTCTTCCATAATTCATAAGGCTTTTTGACGGATGGAGGTAACGTGGCTTTCTACATACACATCAATTAATACATTACGAAGGACAAACAAACGATAAAATTGTTAATGCATATGCATTGAAGAATAAAATACTCACTCACCGACATCCTTATTGGTAAAAACCATACATTAGCTTTATTGGAGGTTCTTCTCCGTTCCTCCACGGTGAGAAGAGCAGATACAATACCTACAATCTGAATAAATTATTAAAAATGTCAGCGATGGAATCGAAGTAAACATAGATGGCATCTAAGAAGAAATATACTATTTATACATACCCCATTGGTAATTTTAGTTAAAGGAGCTAAGGTCTTCATCTCCCACCGAGACACATAGGTTTTGTTGCAAGATGATATTATTTCTCTAAGAAAAGAAATGAATAAATTAGGAAAAAAAATTGTTGGAATTAAATCAAAACTCATATTACTTACTCGTCAGGTCTATCATCTGCAAAAATATAGTCGTAATATCTCGAAGAAACACTAGTACAATTGCTAGGCTTCGAGGTTGAACCCCTTATTAAATTTTTGGATGGTGTGACCGGCTGTAAATTTCGACGCATTCTTTTAGAAGGACTGCTAAAGTCAGTTTCTTCTTCTTCTATAGCGTCCAATGCGAGATATCGGTCCAATGCTTTACTACGAGACTGCAGCTCCACGTCCTCCTCTTCGGAAGAAGATTCAACGGAAACCACCTTCACATTATTAAATGCTCTAGATGAAGATGCCTCCTTCAAAGCTTGAGATTCTTCAATCTTATCCAAACGCCGAGATAACTTCATTTGTTCAATTTTTATCTTTGCAACATCAGCTGAAATCGTCGACAGATGTTGTTCAATCTAGCGCAACAAACGCGGAATGAAGGTTTCATTTGGATTTGGCATCCAATCTTCTACGTCTTCTATATTCCCCCCCACACGAGTAGACATCTTGAGAACAAGAAAACTATTGTATTTCAGAAAACTATTCTATGTATTTCAGAATGAATAATAGTACTATGAAACAAGAAAACTATTGTATATATAGCAAGAGAGAAGTACAAAAAGTGAGGAAGATGGAAAGACAATAAATTTCGAGACTAGTAAACAATCTACTAGCCGTTTGATTAAGGAGAGCTCGAGGAAGATTCTACTAGCCGTTTGATTGAGGAGGGCTCGAGGAAGATTCTACTATCCGTTTGAAAATTACAAAAGGTTATCGTGATCAACTCCAATTAAGGAACTCTATAAGAGGTTTAATTTCGCTTGATTGAGGAACTCGACGAAGTCCATCGCGAACCGGAACTTCTTCTTTTCTTCTTCATCTCCGTTTCTCCTTCCAGCACCACCATGCCCTGTAGATTTATAACAAAAATATTAAATTGTTAGATGAAACAAAAAAACTAAATACGGAAAGATTACTAAATCAAAATCAAACAGAACACATATTCATAGAAAACATGAGATTAAAGAAGAAAGTGCCACAGAAGCACCACCACAATTTTACAACAACTAAGCAGACTCTGCTAAGCAATAACTAAAAT